>BLFK01000923.1:235008-252290 GCA_014634185.1 Astreopora myriophthalma
CCCTGTATTTTCATATGTTCCTCCTCATGTCCCCATGCCCCCCCCCTACAGTGCCCGAGTTGTTTTGTTTTTCCTTTCCTTCGTTATTTTCTTCACACCACTTGGGATAGGTAATTCTATAACTTACTAACCGTATATTGCGCCAAATTAGGATGCGATTTCGCAAAATGATCAAACTCACTGAAAACATTTGCTCTTAATATTGCCTTTCAATTGCAAAACCATTACCAGACTCCCTGCGTGCCTAAGGTCTTTCGCTTGCTCATTTTTTAGATTCGTCGCGATCAAAGTCCACCTCGATGAAAATTTCGTGTTTTCAACGATTTTCAAAGGGTTTCCTGGATGGGAATATCGCTAATAATTGTCCAGTTTTCAAACAAAGTGCAAAAAGGTTTTTTTTTTTTGCCACCTTGGTGGTTTTTCCTACAAATTTCCGGGGATTTTCGTGGAAATGAGGAAATTACTTGATCGTCCGCGATTTTAAGTCAACTTCGCGAAATCGAGACCCCCATGAAACATCAGAAGCCCAGATATCTTTGTGAAAGAAGGAAGGCCAGAAGCCCTCGTGAAATATCGCAGGCTGTGATGTTGGGCTGTGAACACTGTGAACAGTGATTGGTGCGTTTCGATTCCTCTCGTCTTAGTCAAATGTCTGTTGGTGTTGTCGTTGATTCGTTTGTAAGACGCAGATAGTTGTTGGCAACGGTTCAGTGGAGTCTTTCTAGCTGATTTGGTGAATAACCAACCGCAGCACGTTAATTGGTAACTAGATGAAATTTCAGTTACAGACGTATAAAGTACGAAAAGGTAACAAGAAAATAAAAGGAGATAACCGTAACATTGCTGCTTATATTAGTGAGCACATGCAGAAGCCCATAACACGGAGCGTACAACTCGCATACTAGGACTATGTCACGGCATGTTTACAGACCGGGCTAGTTTTAGACATATTCTTTTCGCGAAAAATTCAGCTCCAGTCCGCACGCGTCCAAGTAGTCAATTATGCAAGGCTTAGGATTGGCTATCGAGGCTCCTGTGGGAGATTGAATTCGCGGGAAAATCAATCTAGAAATAGCTCGGTCTGTGAAAACGCCGTGACACAAGTATATTGAAGTTGTACGCTCCGGGTTACGGGCTCTTGGCACATGTTTATGCACTTGGTGCTGCCTGCCCTGATTTGAATTGCGTTCTGATTGGCTAGTACAAGCAAGTAGTAAATGACTTCGACCTTTGGTTGTCTTAAGAACTATATTTTCTTCAGATGGTGACTGATTCGGTAATGACTTCGGCTCTGGTTTTACGACAGTTAATCGAAAACCGCTCTATAACTGAATATGTTGGCAGGAACGTCTGCTTCCAAATGTTTCTTTGCTGTACGTTAATCTTCCTAGCTTGGTTTCAGTGAGTTTCAGAGTGTACGAGGACTTCTTTGACTATGGTGGTGGTGTATACAGGTTCACCAGTGGACGTATAATGGGTCAGCATGCCGTGAAGATGCTGGGGTTAGCTCATATTTTAATTACATTCAAGTATTAAATGACGGCAAGTGCTTATGAAGTACAAATTGTTGTTGTTGTTGTTGTTGTTTTGTCCTTGTTTCTTTGTTCCTTTACTCATTTGTTTTTTATAGTCATGAAATTAATCCTTCGACATATATGATTCCGAAGTTTTAGAGTGCTGGGGTAAGAATTGCGAATTTTATAAACGCTCAAATTTGGGTTATTTTGCTCTCAAAAATGGTCATAGGACTGGATCGAGTTTATTGCAAAATTCCAAGCTGTTTTCAAGCCTAATTTGGGCAACAAATGAAAGAGGACGATACTTTGTTTGTATCTCCATCTTGCCCTGCTCCCTCATCTGAAAAGGGAGAGCTGTCAAGGAGAATTTAACACTACAGGTCACGAATGACATTGTTTTGGGCTCACTGGAGAAGGGAACACTTGGTGAACCTGAGAGAATTTAATGATCAACACGCCAAAGGGCCTCCAGCGACGAAAGAGACTATTGCTAAGGTCGGAGATGTTGTTGTAGATCAAGAGAACCTTTCCAGGAGTGGTGGACATTAGCTCGCTGGGAGGAACTAGTAGCCGTCGATGTTACACTGAGAATCGTTTTTCTCCAATAAAATACCCCGTCTCTTAAGGCCTGTTTACAAGCAAGTAGGGTAACCCAAGAGCTAGGGACAGCTATAGCTGGGCTAACCCTCTCGCTGGGGTAACTCTAGCAACAGGGTTAGCTATTTCCTTGTAAAGCGGGCCTTAATAAGCTACCCTTGGCGTCGTGAGAACTTATAGTAACCTTTAGCTTCACCTTCGAAAAGGAGAGGGAAACAGGTCGTTGACTAAATCTGCACGTTTACTACCAGGAAGAATTCATCGGTGTTAAGGAACAAATCCAGCCAGGTTTGAAAAGGTGTGCTCGGTTGCCCCCTTGGTATTTCCATGGATAAAGATAACTTATGTTTTGTATTAAATTATTACCTTTATTCAAGCACTCACATTGATCATGTAAGAATAATTGTGTAACTGACATCTGTGTTGCTGTTGTTTTTGCAAAGTGTTTATACACCTTGTTCCAAAATGACCAGCATTTCATTATTATTTCTTTCTTATTCAAATTAGCCCTTCTTGCCTCGTTCAAGGTAAAATATTCCTTTGAATTTTGAGCTTCAGAACGAGGAAATAAGAAGCGGCTAATTTGAATAAAAGCCAAAGAATATTAAAATGGGGGCCAATTTGGAATAAGGTGTATTGCCTTACTGTTTCGGATTAAGTGTTCGGTAATGGTCTCTTATCCTTTCTCTATTTTATCCCTTTTAGATGGGGACGGATGGGCGGCACGGATTACTGGGTATGTGCTGTAATGTTTGATATCTCGGCATACGGGTGTGTTTTGCGTGGATCTCGGTTAAAGCAAACCGAAGCGTGGAAAAATCTGTAAATAAATGTGCGACCAAAAAGAAAACGAAATACCACCAACTAGGTTTCAGAACTTAAGAAAAGTCTTTTCGTGACCGAAGAATCAAAGCATCATGTTAGAAAGTGTTTTGGGCAGCTGTCTGTATAGGTAATCGCATGATTTCGAGTGCAGTTTGAAATAGATACGCACGAGTAGGGCGAGTGCAATTTGTGGTCTTTGAGAAAAAATTACGAGTGCTTATTTATTCCAAATTGCACGAGAAAAGTCATGTGATTACTCATTAATAATATACATACAACAGTTTCGAGATACCTTCGATTCTCATGCATGATCATTCACTCTCGTCCCGGCTCGTACCTTTCGCTGTTCGGCTCTTCCGGCTCGTAATTTTCCATTTCATCGGCATTTGCCTTTTCCAAATACCACGTTTTCTAAACAAGCAACCAAAAAGCGGTGCTTTCTGAGAAAACCTATTCAAAGCGCCCGCCATTAATTTCATCTCGCTCGCAACTCCTTTGTGTACGTACCATCAAGAGGTCGCGTTTCATTGGCTGTCTGTAAGTTATTGACCAATCAGAGGTAGATTTCAACTATCCACTCTAATTTCATGTTTCTGCACTCTGTTTGTATAGGTAATCAAATGATTTCGAGTGCAATTTGGAATAAATAAGCACAAGTAAATTTTTCAAAGACTACAAAAAATTGCACGAGCCCGTAGAGCGAGTGCGATTTGTAGTCTTTGAAAAATTTTACGAGTGCTTATTTATTCCAAATTGCACTCGAAATCATTTGCTTACATGTTAATAATATACATGAAAAAATTTAATTTCAACTTTCTGCACTCAATTTCAACTTTTTGCACTCAATTTCAACTTTCTGCACTGTTTGGGATTAATTGACATGCTCTCAGCCAATCAGCATGGTGAAATTTTTGCATGTATATTATTAGGGATAAAATGACGTGCTGTCAGCCAATAAAAATGGATAAATTGTCGTATGTATGTTTTTAGCCGTCGTTATACATCTTATTCCAAAATGGCCACCATTTTAATATTCTTTTCATTTTATTGAAATGAGTTATTGTTGCCTCGTTTAAAATAAATCTTTTGAATTTCAAGCTTAGGGCGAGGCAGCAAGGCATAGCTGGAATAAAAACAAAGTAATATTAAAATGGCGGCTATTTTAGGATAAGAAGTCTGCTTTAGGTACTTCACATCTGAGTGGTAAGAAGGACGGTAGACAAGAAATATCAAGTATTTACCTGTTACACTGGGTGCGGTCACTGTTCGATAGCTACATTACGGGTGCATTCTTTTGGGAGTATTCTATTTATGTATATTCTAGTTTAGGATTGACAGAATAACTGGAATAAGGTTTTCCAAAGGAACTAGTATTCCGAAGACGGAATGGTTATTGTGCTAGTCACCTGAGAACTATTCCTCACGACCAAGCTGACATTTCGGCGGCTGCGCGTGACGATTTTCGCGGTAAAATCTCGCCAAAGGAGTTCCGAGTCGGGCAAGAGATCATCAAGCTGAGAGAGTGAATTCCCCATATAGCCCTGATATTCAGAAATGGCCGATCAACGTGTCAACTTGTTTGAAATACATTTTGTTGATTAACGAGATTATTGAGAAGTAGTAGGTGGTAGAGTTGGAAAACGAAGTCCAAAGGGGAACTTGCAACACTGGTTGGTATTAGAGGATACTTCAAAGGAAAGATCGGGTTGCGACTTTGAAAGTCTTATGTAGAGCAGTAGCGACGATTACGAAGACGTGTCAGCAGACTCAACAGACGCGCGAGGGTTATCCCGCCGCGAGGCACTGGTAACAACCACGATGATCTAAAAATAACTTCAGAGGAAAAAGGATGGATCCGAGGGCTATATGGGGAATTCACTCCCTTAGCTTAATTATCTCCTGGAGTTAGCCGTATTCTGTTTATTCAGATCATTAGAGAGATTTAGCATCGCGTTTATGCCCAACGGCAAACGGCAAACAGCAGGCTGCTGCTTGTCGTAAAACCATGAAAATTCTCTTATTCTAGCTTATTTCTCTGTTTTTAGTACTTGCTTGATAGCTGTGGATAACAGGCAAAATATACGCTGAAATCAAATAAATTTCATTAATTTTTGGTAAACAGCAAATTTCAGCCTGACATTTGCCGTTTGACGTAAACGCGGTGATAAATCTCTCTAATATTCTGTTATCGGGGGAAGAAGAAACAGAGTGCTGTTCAATTCGTCCCCAAAACGCAATAAATTCCAAGAGAACAGGTAAACCGAATATTCGGTGTATTCTTGTTCCGGAATAGATCGTCTTCACATGATGTCATGGCGGCCCTATTGGTGTACCTGAACAAAAAAACGGCGACCATTTTGGTGTCTCAACGCAATCCTAGGAGAATTGAACTGCATACTACCCACTACTCGTTCATAATCTTGGCGTGTGGTCAGGATAATTCTCTCTCCGCCGAAATTCTTGCAGAACAGGACGTAAATCCGGACTTTGAGCCCCTTTTGATCGAGAAACTTGACTATAATCCGAAGAAGTCTACGTTTACGCGGTCAGGATCATTCGAGGAGCTTCAGTCTTTCAGTTTCAAGTATTTGAATATCGACCCGGCTGCATGCTCGATTACCAAGAACGAGAGAGCAAAGGCGATTGAGACGAGCTCTTTGATTCTGAACTTCAAGTCTTCACTTCAAGTCCAGGGATCTGATTGTCAAAATGTAAAGACTCAACTGCAGTCTATTTTAAAGGCTACTAAGCTAACTATGTGTTTAACGGCGAAGCGGGCGACTTCACTGCTAATGACGAAGAACCTCCAATTTCCAGCCCAGATTCTAAACGGAGCGAAGGTTCTGTTTGGCAAATATCACCCGGCGATCAAGCGGTCTCGGCACCTGATTTTAAAAGAGAAATTGGCAAATTATGGTCGCAGATTACATTGATCCATGAGAATCTCTGCAATGAAATTAGCATATTGAAAGAGCGACTATTTGAAAAAACAACGAAGCTTAAGAGAATTACCGAGGAACGCGACTCATATATAACTGCCCTTCAAGTATTGACAAAGGAACTGCGTGTTGATGGTTGCTCTAATTCCGTTGCTCTAAGCAAACTGTTGTAATCGAGCCTGCGACGAAGAATGTCACCTTTGGGATACCAAACACTAGGGGCCGGTTATTTAAACGAAGAGTAAGTTAGACCGCGGTTTACGACAATCATATTACCTCCAGACCTTTCTACAAGTGAGCTGCGTTAAGAATATATATGCTTTTCTCCTCTTCTCTTGCCTTCTCGAAACTGTTTCCGACAATGAACAGCCAAAATATACTAGTGTTTGGGTAAGTAAAAGTGACTTGGAACGTGGGTTTGTTAAGCGCCGGCTAAACTCTGTCTAAATAACCGACCTTAGAGGTTTCAAGATGGCAGCGCTCAATATTGCCAGTCTAACGAAATATGACGAACTAAAAACCTATATGACCTCTAAATCAGTTGATATTTTAGCTATAAATGAAACGCGTTTAGACTCCTCGTTCTCAAATACTGCCATAAGTATACCCGGTTATTCTCTTGAAAGAATGGACCGTAATAGAAATGGCGGAGGAGTAGCGCTTTATATTAGGAACTCTATTAACTATGAAAACATTAAAACCTTGGATGAGAAAATATAATTACATTGTGTTAAAGTGATTAAGCCTAAGGCAAGACCCTTTATGGTCGGTACGTGGTATAGACCCCCTGGGTCACCAAGCTTTCGAGTTTGCCCTTGAGAGATTAGAACAGTATGATTTGGAAACAAATTTACTTGGGGATTTTAACTGTGATATTTCAGCTAGTCCTCTGGATCATCAAACTGTAAAGTTTCTCGATACCTGTAATCTGTACCAATTTCATCAGCTAATCCACGGTCCCACGCGAACAACTGCCTCCACTGCTACTACGATTGACTTGTTTATAACTAATAATCCAAGTAAATTTTATCACGCTGGTGTCTCCCACATAGGCATTAGTGATCACTCACTCGTTTACGCCATTAGCAAATTATGCATTCCAACTTGTTCTTCGAATATTACTTTCAGCAGGCAATTTAAATATTTTGAACCCGCTTGTTTTAGGCGGGAGCTGGGCCTGGCTCCATGGCACACTGATCATGGCACAATGATCCAAATTCTGCTTGGACTGTCTGGAGAGACCTGTTTCTCCATGTCTCAAATATTCATGCACCTAATCGACATAAGAATGTTAAAAGTACTCCTGCCCCATGGCTTAGCCCTGACTTGAAGAGGGTGATGTTCGAAAGAGACAAGCTAAAAAAAGTTGCCCGGAGACTAAAAACAGAGGGAAGCTGGTCAAGCTGGTATAAATCAGTTAGAAATCAAATGAATGAAGCGATAAAACTGGCTAAATTATCTTATTACGATACATATTTCGCAACAAATCAAGGAAATATTAAGAATTCGTCGAAAGGAATAAATCTTATTATGGCAAAAACAAATTAAAGAGACAACTAGAATCAACGCTCTCAAAATTGGAAATGTTGCTTATACTTCCCCTCGAGAAATAAGTGATGTTTTAAATAATCATTTTTCTAAAGTTGGACCATTACTTGCCAGCGAAATTCCTCCGTCTAATATTGCCTTTAGCGACTATGTCCACCCTGTAGCACATACCTTTATGTTGAAAGAAACGACCAATGATACTGTTCTAAAACTAATTAACTCACCTCCGTTAAATAAGGGTAGTGGTCTTGATGGGATATCCTGTCGCTTAGGCAGCACCTATAGTTGTGCCCTCCTTAACCTATATAATCAATTTGTCTATCACCACTGGTATATTCCCAGATGAATGGAAATTGACGAGAGTCTCGCCCATATACAAAGAAGGGGCGAAAAGTGACCCTAACAACTACAGACCAATTTCTGTTTTGCCTGTGATTAGCAAATTGATAGAAAAAAATAGTTTTTGACCAGTTTTATGAGTATCTAATAATGTATGACCTCTTAGCTGACACTCAGTATGGTTTTAGACCCGGGCATTCCACTCAAACTGCCCTTCTAGAAGCTACTAATATAACGAGTGGTATCTAAACATAGACAATGGTCTGATAAATGGTATACTTTTTCTCGACCTCAAAAAAGCTTTCGATACTGTAGATCACCGGATCCTACTACAGAAACTTCAACTTTATGGAGTGGATTTCCATACTTTGAAGTGGTTTGAATCTTACCTAACAGATCGTAAGCAGAAAACCTTTGTAAATGGCCATTTATCGGACTATTGCCCCATTATTTGCGGTGTCCCACAGGGATCGATCCTGGGACCGCTTTTGTTCTTAGTCTATATAAACGACCTCTCTGTGTGCCCCCTATACTCTGTGCCAAGAATGTACGCTGACGACACAAGTCTTACTCTAAGTTCAAATAATCCAGCTGACTTACAATACAAATTGAATAGTGACTTAGCCGAAATTAAGACCTGGCTACGAGCTAATAAACTTAGTTTAAATGTTTAAAAAAAAAAAAAAACATATTCTATTATTGGTAGCCATAACAAATTGGCTAACTTAACCTATCAGTTTGATGTGAAAATTGATGACCATTTATTAGAAAGAGCTAAAACCTACAAGTATCTTGGTATTGATTTTGATGAGAACTTAGCCCGGGATTCCCATATTGACAACATTGTCAAAAAATAGGCAGTCGAGGACTGCATGTGGCTACCTTGGATGGAGATAACTGACTAAAGCTCCTCGTTTTGATAGGCTGGCCTTGAAATAATGTGCTAGAAATTTGCTTTGCTCATCTGCAGGTTGCATTTTGTATTGACCGAAATTCACTGAGCAGCCAGGGCTCAAACCCACACTGTTCGATCCAGAGTCAAGGGTACTAACCATGAGGCTGCTGTGCCTCCAACAGAAACATAAGAGGGATAATTGAAAATTGGCTAACTAATTTTAGTTGGACGAAAATGGACAAAGTTGAAAATAGTTTTGTACGTCTGACACTTGGCAATTTTTATTAACTTCAAATGTAACAATATTTAACAGCCCTGAAATGTCAACTGAATAACATTGTCTACTATATAATCAATATTGGCAGAAACTGAACAAGCAAAGCAATTATTTCTTGAAGGAAATTATTTGTGTCTCGAGAGACATATTGTGTTTCCCGAAGAAAATTCAACGTTCCTCGAAGGGACTCTTTTGACAATTCAAGACGGAGAGCCAAACGATTTACATAAGGCCACTGACGGCGTTGAACTGCACAAGTCATTCGATCATCATGGCGGCCAAACAAACGCTTTGATTCAGTGGTCGTCTTCTCGCTATAAAAATTCCAAAGAACGCCAAAAAACCTGGAAAAACCCTTACGAACAAACACTTTGAAATTCTTTGAAATCTGTGCCTGGTTATTAATGAAAAATAGTAAGAAATCATTGTAAACAACATAAATGCTAACTTACCCTTCGTACATCGGAGTCCGCTTTGAAGCACAAGCAGACACTTGGATCAATAAGAGGTCGATATCGTGGTTCTGTTCTCTGGAACAGCCTGCCTTTGAGCATACAGCCAACTCTTCGTTCCTTTAAGCCATGTATTTAATTAATATTGATAAGTAGCGATAAGTAATTAAATCGTTTTTTATAGCCTTAGTATAACTTTGTACAGATAATAAATTTAATTAGATATGTTATTGGCTAATTAATTAATTAATTTGTATTTAAAACATGGCTCGATGGAAGAGCATGTAATGTGAATTGATACCGTGTATAAATAAAGTTTTACTACTACTACTACTACTACTACTACTACTACTACTACTACTACTACATTTCTATGCAAATATGTCCTATTATTTCAGTAAATCAATATGGCCGCCTGTCACCTGAGTGAAAACGATCTATAGTGCCAAAATAGTTATTGCACCGTAAATATGACATGTTATGGTATCCAGTGAAGAACGCTGTGGATCTTTCACTTTTGTCTCCCTGTTATTCAAATGTTTATCATCTTTAAATGAAACGTGCCACCTTCGATATATATCCGGAACTTCTTTTCGATCTAAGGTCAGTGGTAAATTGCAATATGAACTGAGATTGTATGGTTTGTGTGTTCTTTTTATCCTTTTTCATTTGGCAAGCAAAGTCAATATACAGAACAAGAATAAGTTTCTTAAAAGTAAAATACCTTATGGCTCTAACGTAAGGGGTGGTTTATTATTTTTCGTAGATTTGTGCCAATTCCTGGGGTACCGGCTGGGGTCTGAAGGGTAAGTGATTCTGCTTGGCACCCGTCTTATAACATGTCGTTGTTTTTCAAATGTCAGGTGATAATAGGATTTGGAACAATTGCTATCCTAGTTGGTTGCCGTAATTAAACGTTTTCGCTTCAGTTACACATGGTCTTACAGTAGTTTTCCCATCCGAATAGAGCAACGAGGGCGGCAGTGCTGCAACGAGAAGGTCGCCTGGTCGCTTCAAAATGGAAATTAGGGAGTTTAATAAAGATCTAGGACGGCAACGTCAGTGGCAACGCCGCTGAACAATAGACTTTAATAAGCAAAACAATGGCTCTGCACGTGCTTTCTGAAGTTTGGTACATTTCGTTCCCGTTCTCCGCCAATCTACAACGTCGAATGACCAAATCTCAAGTTTTAAAGAAAACGCGAAGACACGACGGATACTTTTGATTTTCTTTCTTAGTTTGAACACCGTTTCTCCCAATTCAGTTTCTAGACAGTTTGGATAGTTTGTAGAAGTTGAACGAACGGGAAAATTGGAGAAAAACTTTGAAAATCGTAAAGTTGCAATTTTAAATGACGTTTTCATGTCCATATTGTCGTTATTACAATAACCTCGCGATTATTTCAACTCTTTCCATTTTTAAAATGTGTATCTTTCATCCAAAAATAAAGCTACGGCGCTAAAGTTTGAAGAGAGGGAGGATGATTCAGCGTCGTGTGCTGACGTTCTCCCCAAGCCGCTGGTTTTGGTCATTTTACGTTGTGCTTTGCTGAGAAAAAACAAAGAAAATTGCAAATAGATGCACCAAATTTCATGAATTAATTGAAAAGCCAGCGCCACGATCCCCGAGACATAGCGGAGAATTGGCGGGGAACTGACCATTGACTCGATGTTAAAACGCCGCTTCATTCCCCGTCAGTAGGGTGAAGTAGATCGAAAAGTTCCACCGTGCGAGGCATCTGTACTTCAGAACCAAAAAAAGATACAACTCAATAAATTGGAAAAGACCAATTTCAATATTTTTATTCCACTTCAGACAATAAACATGACCTCGAGGCTCTGTGGAATAAAATAGAAATTTGTATAAGTTTTTTTAATTCCCGGAGCCTCGAGATGCCTTTTGTCTAAGAGTGAATTTTAGTATGTCGAAATCGGCCTGTTATGACGGACTCTAACGTGATGTGTAAGTAGTCTCAAAATATTTTGTACCTAATTGTAGATTTTCATGAACAGGCTCATTGGAGAAGGTAAAAGGAGACTCTGCTCGCAGGGTGAGATCTCGCCTTGGAGTTGCTTGTTTTTTGCATCAGAGTTTTCTCGTTCTCAGATGACGTCACAAACCCATGCCCATTTACGGCTGTGATTTTTGTCTCGCAACTCGATGCAATTTTTGTCGCGCTTAAGTTGCAATCTCAAAATCGCATGTGCAAATTAGGTGCGACTTCAGCCCGAGCTTAGTGCGGTTTGCTGGAAACTTGATGCAATTTCATTGCGATTTTTTCATGATTAAATTGCTACTATGCATCTCAAATCGCGGTGTATCGCTGCGACAATCTGCCAACGCGACAAGTATCGCATCGACTTGCGAAACAAATTTAATTATGTATCTAACATAAAATTACGCCATATTCCAAGCAATAATAACTTCGCCTATGTAAAGGAATCCAGGAGGCTATCGGATTCCAGATCCCAGCCCGTGGATTCCGGATCCTGATTAGTGGATCCAAGTGGATTCCGGATTCCAAATTCAAGATCGACTCACGAGTTCCAAGCATAATAGCAATTGCCTCAGAATGTGAAACTGGGTTTTATTGATGAAGGCCAGCCGTTCCCCCAACAGGCTAATCTTTCAAATACACATCATTGTTATTTAGTTATTTATGTTATTTCTAAGCTTGGCAAGTCATTGTTTTTCTCATATTTCCTTGAAATATGCATCGAAACCTCAACTCTCCGCAGAGGTAACTTTCCAATCCGCCGTAATGGATCTGGATTCCATTGAAATGTGCGGATTCTGGATTCCATACAATGTGGGCTACGTAAGGGTTGGTATATAGTGACAAGTGTAATGGATGTTTCGCCGGTTAAAACATTTAATAACTGTAGTATAGCTTTTTGATTTAGAAACCATCAGTTCCTTCACGTTAAATCCACCCTGCTGATGAACGCTGTTAAATCACAGCTCAATGTCTGCTGTCAAACAGACATTTTGCTAATTTATCCACCCCCACCCCCCGACCAATGCGAAATGCCGGCAATGGCCGCCTTAAATCCCTGCTATTTCCCAGATGTCGACCACACCTTCGTTGGTTAGCATAGCAGGATAACCACAACCTTGAGTTTTGTGATCTGTTAAACAGGTTATTTCTACATCCGCCGGGGCTTTAATGAGTGTGGTATCGAAGACGAAGTTGTGGCTGGAATTGCTCGCGTTTAGAACAAACCAGAGGCTTGGGCCGGATTTTCTTTTTGATGTTGCTCCAGTTCACCAGGACCATCTTGAAAGTTCCATGATTTAGTTTGTGAACAATTTGAGTCTGTTTAAAAAGTTAATGTTAAAATAAAATAGGTCGATAACTTCTTATGTATATGCTTTTCATGATTTTCGGTGGCTCCCTGTTGTTCAATGACAGCTAAGTAAACGTACACCTACTTTCGTAACCATGTCCCGGGTTTTAGCACATCTATTATTATATAGGCAACCTGGTCCTAGATGAAAAGGAAAATTCTGATTGGTTCCCTGAGCGGCCCGAATTTTGCAATACGGACCGCTAAGATGGACCAGTTACGAAGCAAGGCTATAGAGGTTGCCGAACTGTTTCAATTTTCACGTCCGGAGTTAAAAAAGAACAATGCAAGAACCGTTTATGACTTACATGTCATAATGTCGGAGTTCCAGAAGGAAACTGACGAATTTTACATCCCAGACGATAATAATGTCGGTTGGCCATAAACAAGACTGACTGACTCAAGGAATAGAAAACCGTGCCCAAGAGAGTCAAATAAAAGCGTTATTGAACTAGCTTGTTCGGTGCCGGTATTGGGCTCCGTCCACAAACTCGCAAAAAAGGAACTTGACCAATATTATTTTCCCAATACGTACCTCACGCTAGTTCAATAACATCTATGTTCTATTCTGTCATTTCGGTCATGGGAGAAAAATCGAACATTCTTTGGTTTTTGTTGTTGTTGTTGTTGTTGTTGTTGTGAGGTCGATTTCCAAACGAAATTATCGAGTCGAATCGTTGGGTTTTCTTTGAATTTTTTAAATCCACAACAAAGAGTGTCTGCCTTACGAGTGGGAACTCGTAAGCAAATATAATCGCTTTAATGGTCTTGAATCGCCCCGAAATGAGGAAAATATCCACATAGAAAGGAAGTAACACACCATGACAATAAATGGAAAGCGGTTACTGCTAATTAAAGCCCCTCAACTTTTAGAATCCTGGGCCGAGTTGTTCGAAGCAAGGTTAGCACTAATCCGGGTTATTTAAATTCTACGACAATCAATAGGATTTAACCAGATTTAACCAAGGGTTAGCGCTAACCCTGCTTCGAACAACCTGGCCTTGGATGAAATCCATATGTTGAAAAGAATAGCGCCAATATGCCACTGAGCACAGAACAAATACTTCACACTTAACTATAGCGTTTGTGGGTTAAGGTCAAACAGGCGTTCGATAATACTATCTTCCAAAAGGCTTAGTTCACACCACGTCATTGAGACCCTCCGTTGGGAAAAACCTGACTACGCGAACTCGATTCTATAAATACCGCAATTTTGATAAGACCCGGTTGGTTAGTTCGAATCCTTCGTTCGTTTTGTTATAACTTAGTTTTCTTTTAAGTTAGTTTTAAGAGATGTAAGCTATATCATCGAAACACCATATTAACATTAGAGTGGTTTTCAATTGAGTGTTGTAAAACCAATACCAAAGTAATTACTTCGACCAATCACAGCAGGTACAAACAGCGCCATGAGCCAATCAAAATTCGGAGCAATTCCACGTAACTTGCTCAAAGCGCGGGAAAAATCACGCGTGCATGTCGCCATTGGTTTTGGTTTTCCTTCTCATTGGTTGATAAACTGGCGCGAGATTTTTAAGCGAATCACAAAGAGTAGCAATCGTAATCGCGTGGTACTTTTGACAGTCATTTGAAAACTATTCTATCAAGTGAAAGTGAAGAATGATCATCGCAGTTAATTTTCCAATTTAAGCAATTGGAAAGGAGAAGCCTGAAAAAATCAGGGCTTCAACGGGATTCGAACCCGTGACCTCCGCGATACCGGTGCGATGCTCTACCAATTGAGCTATGAAGCCACACATTGGGAGCGAGGTCAATTTAGTGAGTTCACATCTCCCGTGAGGAGTGAAATGATGTGAAGTATATATGAAATAATTCATATGTGAACTGCGGTTGTAGATGAAAGTGAAGAATGATCATCGCAGTTAATTTTCCAATTTAAGCAATTGGAAAGGAGAAGCGTGAAAAAATCAGGGCTTCAACGGGATTCGAACCCGTGACCTCCGCGATACCGGTGCGATGCTCTACCAATTGAGCTATGAAGCCACACATTGGGAGCGAGGTCGAGTGTTAGTAGAATTCCACTCACGTACTATCGCGAATCCTGTAATCTGATTGGCTCGTTACTCGTCATCTATTTAACAAATGGATTCCGTGTTGCCGTGTATCTATGACGTCAAAATGTGGTAATAACAAAAAAGTGGTACACGAGGCGATAGCTGACCCAGTGGCGTAACGGCTTTTCAAACTGGAGAAAGCGGCGGGTTGTTAGTGAAAAACTAACTTTTTCTCTAAGCATCTTTTCGAACTCTAGACCTTTTGCTATATCGTTTGTTCTTGATCTCCACGAGAGTGGACTAAAGTAGGCTGGTCAGCCAGTTTTTCGGATAAAATCTTCCTCGATCGCGAATCGATCACTGGCTCCAGAGCTTGGGAAGTGTTTTCGCTTTCACTTTCGTGACTTTTTATCTTTTGCCGCGAGCTTTTAGCTTTTGCCGTGGGCTATTTGTTATTGCACCTTACCTTTACTGCCTGGTAAGGGAGAAGGCCCTGGAAAAGCGTTAAGAAAAAAACAACAAAAAGAAAAAAAATCGGCAATCTACGACTGTATATGGCTACTGTTTGAAAAAAAATGTATTGAGTAACCAGTTTGTGAAAGAAAATAGCCACTCGGTGACGATGCGGGACTGCTTATATTCGTATACGTAGAAAATGTCTTTCCCCTGCAGCCGTCGTATTCTGTCGTTGATGCATTTATAACCGAGATTTACAGTCAAACCAGGTCAAAGCTTAACCCCCTTGTGAGCAAGGCGGTCTCAGGTTACAAATGGTTGTGGAAAAGTTGAGTGTCTATAGAAAGTAAAATAACCCTGATTCGAGAATCCAAATACTAAATAAAAATGAAGCTCAACATTCATAACAGAAATTTAATTCAGTGTTCCGAATTGGCGATGTTTAATTTATTTTGAGAGCTCAGGTTGCGGGAGGTATATTTTGCAGGTTGCAGGTTGAAAATGTAATGAAATTGGGAAACCACTGTTACTTATAAGAGTGAGCAACCTAGATACTGGTAATGCACGTGTCAATGTTTTCTTCTTTCCTTGATTCCTTCAATGCTTTGTGCATTCTAAGGCAAGTAATATGAACAAATCTAGAATTTGAAGATTCCGCAATCTCAGTACAGTCGACTCCCGATACCTCGAACCCTCGCTAACTCCGAATCTCGCGCTCTAACTCGAACCAAAATCGATTTCCCCTGGATTTCCGTCATACACTTACTGCAATTTTACCCTTGGTAATTCGAACCCTCCATAACTAGAACCTCCCGGGTGGTTATGTGCCGTCGTTGGTTATGGTTTGGAAGGTTGGAAATGGCGAGCTGTGATTGGTTCAATAGTAGTAGTAGTAGTAGTAGTAGTAGTCTTTATTGCCAACAGATAAAAGTAGTACATATCTTTTGTTACATTGTAGTCGCCTAAAAACACTCAATAGAAATCTACCCCAATATTAAACTAGTTCAATTACAAATGGATGAAAAAATACCGATATAGAAACTACATCATCTTGTATTTAAAAATCAGTCTATTTACATAAGATGTCTTAAATCGTTCGGTATTAACCTTGGGAGGGCACACTGTTTTTACGCAAATTATATTCATTCTCCTTTGTTGGTGGTAAATACGAACCTAGCGGATGGTTATCTACAGAGGTAATAGCCTTTTAAAATCTTGCAGTCCTGTCTATATAAAATGTCCTTAATAGAAACGGCAAGAGAAACAAAGCGGCGCTAGTGGCAGCGATCCAAAAAAGGTTGTATCATATTCAAGTCTGATTCTGACGCTCCATACACAGAAAGGCAATATGTAAAATTCGGTAGAACCAAGGACTTAAATAAATGGTCTATCTCTACTTGAGAGTATTGCTCCTTTCTAAGAGACCTTAAAACATGAAAACATCTGTTTGCTTTGACTAATTTCAGTCTTACATGTTCACTGCACTTACAATTGCTTTGGAGGGTAACACCTAGTAACGACATTCTGTTACACTGTGGAATATTGCAAATTTGCTCATATTGCGTGTTATTGTTTTTCTTCCTAACAGCAAGTTCCTGACATTTGCTAGGGTTACAAATCATATTATTCTCTCTGGACTAATTTAAAAATAGTTTTACTAAACGGTCAGATGGATCAGAATTAGTGTTTACCGGAGCTAAGAGAGCGCAGTCGTCTGCATATTTAAAAAGGACATTATGAAAAATATTTAAATCATTAAGAAAAACATTTAAAAGGTAGGGGCCGCTAACACTTCCCTGAGTCGTTCCCTCGTTGACTGCCTTCTAAGTACAAACATGGTAACCAGATGAAACACGCTGTTGTCGTTCATGCAAAAAACTATGGTACCGGTTAACTATGTAGGGGTTTAGCCGAAGTTTTGCAGAGAGTAAAGAATGGGTAACTGATCGAAAGCTTTGCTAAAATCCGTAGTGAAGATACGAACTGCCTTACAATCTTGATTATCCAAATATTTGTAAACATGATGTTGAATAGATATTAATGCGTTCGTAGAGTTACCCCCCCCCCCCCCCCC
>BLFK01000923.1:259447-293128 GCA_014634185.1 Astreopora myriophthalma
CACAGCGTGTCGATGCACTGTTAGCTTCTGTTGGCGTTCACAAAAGTGGAAAACAGTCGAAGCTCTGTTTGCCAGGAATCCACCATCTGTTAAGCAGTTTAAACAATGATTCAGTTTAAAAAATGGTCTGTAGTCTGGTTATTTTTCCAATAACTCTCTCACACAGCTGTGACGGATTTTACTCGTTGGCACTTTACCGGCAGGTATTACTAGTCATAAATAAATATTCATTCATGTAGAACTGCGTTTACAATTTCAATCATTTTTCAACGGGTCTGAAGTTTCGAGGTCTGAGTTTTCGATACACCCCTTACGTGACACCACGATACAAATATGTTTGGTTGAAGAAAAAAAAATTATCTCCCTATGATTCTCAGCCGTTTTAACGTTTCAAGTACGTTTGGGGCTGTGTTCATGCACATGTATTTTATCTCATGAGCAAAAGTAAGCGCCTTCATCGAAAAGTGAGTTCCAGATGTTTTGGTTGATTACCGGCCGTCGTGTTGGTGGACCACGGACGTACACCAACACGGGGGCTCCCGGTACAAAATTCTATTAGATTTTGTGAAACGCTTCGAAACATAACTCGGAAACGATGTACCGAACAGACCTGAGATCCTGATGATGATGATGATGATGATGATGATGGTGATGATGATGATGATGATGATGATGATGATGATGATGATGAACGGTTTCGAATTTATTTTTTTGTTGCGTGACAGTGAAAACGATATATAAAAGCAACACGCATGCGCAAGTGGTATTTTTCTTTCTTCGTAGTGGACTGCCATCAGTTTAGCCGGCCAAAGGACGGTCGTATCTCCCGTGAAGGCGGACTGACGCCGCGATCCGGCGTGACCCGCACTCGCCCGCGCACTGTCACAATCACAGCCTCCGCTCACTTACAATTAGTTGTTATTGTAATCCGTCGGAGTCATGGCGCTTTTCACCACTTCTCATTATGAGGAGGACATCCTTAAATTTCGAGCCCAACAATTTATTCTACTTTCTTGTGAAACAGGCTGTGAATATAAAATAAAATGTTTGGGGTATGTTCCGATGGCGTTGCGGTTTCGGTGTTTTAATAGTATGCAGAAGCATGGGAGAGTGAAGTGTGCCTTGAAATAAATGTTACATTTAAGTCATGCACGCTCCAATCAAAACCAAGCTGGAATCTTCGTCGTGGGCGGATCTCGGGCGAAGAAAGGAAACAGATAGTTAAAACTGTAACTAAATACCTTCTTCCATTCGAGGAAATGCGTTGAAGTTGTTCAAGGTCAGCAAAAACTAAATAAGGCGATACAGTCATTGACAAGTTGGATCGACTTCAGAACCACATTGCACGAAACGTTTGATGCCATGCAATCGGCTGTAAAGACGGTAAGTACATTTTTTTTTAATTGCTTGTATCTACTTTCGTTTAAGTAGAAAGGAGGGCTTTGTACATTTTGATGTAGTTTCTTTTGCCTTTAGAAGGTTAGACCAAAAAATTAACCAGCGTGTCGTCGCGCTGCACACCGCTTTTGCGGGAAGGTCGCTATAAATAACAACATGGTGCTCATTCGATAGATATCGCTCGCGAATGCTGAACAAGACTCGTGGATAAGGCCTTTCTTATGTACATTATATTATTATTATTAATATTAATATTATTATTATTATTATTATTATTTTATTTTTGGTACGCATAATACTGCTTTACTGGCTACTTCCTTTAATAAAAGGCCATGCGTTACATTTTGAGCACAAGTGAAATTGAAAGTCCGGCTCACGGGAAACTTTCGATATATATAATTCTGTCATGAGATTTTCAGCTAAAGATTAATTTACTTAACTTGTTTGGAGCGAGGGAGAGCTTAATTGAGTTGGTGAAGGCAAGTCCTTTAAAAATGACCATCAATTGAAATGGACGGAAAGAAGCTTTTGTATCATAACTAAAATCGTATATATATATATATATTTAGTATTTACCAAATCAGTGGATAGCAATTTTCGCGCGTTTTGATTGGCTCCCGTAACTCGGAATATCCTTGGCTATTCACTGTTTTGCGAACGGAGAGAAAAATGGCGCGTCGTTTTGCGAAAGTTTCAGAAGAAGAAATTGAAGAAGCGTTTTTTTATCCATCTGATTTGGTAAATACTAAAACAACTATCCCCCTCAGGGTCGGTGAAGAGCGGTGGATATATACCTCGACGCTTCGCGTCTCGGTATATATCCACCACTATTCACCTCCCCTTCGGGGAATAGTTGTATAATATATATATATATATGGCGGTCAGCGGTCATCGAGTCGCCTAGCATATCTTTAAATATTTTATAGCTTACCCTCTCCCACGAAACAGCCTTCAGCTAGACCGATGCGCGGTGTCTAAAGTCGCAAGGTAGTTTTTATTTCGAGAAGGTCTGAGTTTACTTCAAATCGAAGCATGACTCAAACGAAACATAGCAAACGAAACCCATCGCGAGCAAGAACCAGCGTATGACCGTCGATATATGATATCTTTCCACGCACCTTGAGAAATGTGCTAATTGATGTAATTTACGCCAACAAAAGATAACCTCGAGTTGTTCACATTGGCACGAAGCGTTGACAAGTCATGCGCGACAAATTTCAACAAAGATCTGTCATTATCGTGGCTTATCCCGCCCCCGTTGATCTAGACTCAACTCAGGGTTGGAAGTGATTCCCTTCTCAAAGAACAGTTATCGCTACCTTTATCTGTTTGAATGGGTTGCTGAACATTTTGAAAGAGGTGAGTATGAGCGATACCGACTCCCCAAAAAGGTTAAGTTAAACAACCCAGTTCACGCCTTAGCGCATTTGAAGCATGCCTAAGTCTGTCGCATGCTTCGCTCGTTGTAAGTTTGTAATTAAAAATCCCTATGCATGCTTAGGCTTTCAACAAGGAAAGTGTCGTACAATTCAACTCCGTCAAATCGCAGATAATAATTATGTCATTTCTGATTTTTCAGTTACGAACACTATTGTCTTCTGAGGCAGCGATAAGATAAAGTTCCCGATATTTTGTAAGTATCGACCCATACAGCCTGGGGAAATGATAAGGACGAGCATGTCCGGTCGATATCGCACGCACTGTATACACGGGTTTCCCTGACTCCGTTTTATTTGGCCGTGGCATTGTTCACACAACAATGCAAAGGGGTCTGCGGTTTGCAAACGAAGACAACAATGCTTTTGCAAGCGTCGATCGACTGAAATAAAAGGCGTAACGCTGACAGCGTTTTCTTTTGATATTAGCATAAGAATGTGATATTCTCTCAGTTATAAACTGATTCATATCCGGTTGATTGGGCGTTTTATTCTCTATCGTTTGCATGGTCGTGAAGTGTTGGACTGCATTGTTCCCGTAGCTTCTTCAAGGTATGAAATGATGCTAACTGCATTTTAAATATTATTTGTAATGGCGCGTTAACGAAATCGACCAGAGTTTAGACTAGAGGGCGATTATAATTATAAAGGTCACTCGGTAGCGAAGAGGAGATTCAGCAAAAACTCCGCGATGCCTGCGAGATTATGAGAGAATTTAGCATGCCTCGAGTTCTCATTTGCTGTTGTTATTTATATGAGTAAAATACGAATATTCTAAACGGAGGAGCTTGAATTTTATTGTATAAAAACCTCCAGTTAGAATATCAGTCGTCCTTTCTTCACCTGTGAACATATCAAGTTCGTCTAGCGGATTATAATTATGTTACTTTATATTTGTATTTTGTCGAAAACTGTGGATTATCGAACCATCTCACTTATTTCACTCCCGGAGAGAAATTAATCTATTGTTATAAAATATGCACCTTTTTTTGTGTCTGTGGGCCAAATTTTTGTCGTCGAATAGTTCCAGTGCGGCAAATATGCTTTACTTTCCTGCGCCGTGATTTATATTTTTGTTTTATTTTATTCCAAGCAGGCCGCCTGAGACAGCAGAAAACGTGATTTTCATGTTTTGGAACCTAAGAACATAACAGGCTTTATATATTATTTTAGTTCTTGGAGACAAATCCTGTTACACGTAATTGTTTCTCTGTTAGCGGATTCTCGGCCAGGAGTGTCTTATCCGGGAAGGGGCGCTTTCGCAAACATCATCTAGCAAAACCCTTTGAAAAGAACAATTCATGCTACCAGGAGGTCAAAACTATTGTCAAAATTAAACAAAAATCTTGGGTCATTTTTTTTTCGCATCATAAAGGGATCAATCATCCAAAGAGTCTTTCTTTGGGTTGACAAAGCGTCACTTTCAAATTATATGTAGACGTTGGACTGGACTTTAGGTTGAAGGCCCACGCATCGATGCAGTAAATATGATAAGGTTGCTCAGGCAAACAACTTGATATCTCTTTTCGGTCCAAATGGGTACATTATTGATATGTGCGCTTTTAAAGTTGCCAAGTTGCAAACGGAAGTTGAAGTCAAAAGGATTATGGCAAAATATATCGATTGACTGATGTTATGGCAGGTTGGTGTGAGGCAGCTCAAGTGGTATGGGCCTGAGTGGCTAATGTGCACCTTAAATGGTCTTGACTAATCTAACCTAGCTGCGTATCAGGGTGTGGATATCCTCGGCTAGAAAACGCAGCACTTTTGTAACCTAAAGTTAGATAGATCGTAGAATGAAAGTGTAATGTTGAAGAGCGAAGAATAGTCAAATTAAACGGAAGTATACAGTCCAAGATTGTTGAACCAGCGTGTGCGGGACTTCTCTCTAACGCAAGTGAGAAATTCTGCGAAACTTGCAGGTGTCCTCTTATGTATCCTCCAGTTTTAAACGATGCTCTTACGTGATTTACGGAAGAAATCACTAGTTTTCGGTCATCCGTCGTTCGGAGGTTCTTACCGAAGTTGGAATACATTGACTAGAATTAGTCGTTTTTTTTTTTTTTTTAATTACATCACCTAGTTTGCGGACAAGATGTGTGTGACCTGCATGTCATAAATCTTCGTAAAAATGCCCAGAACAATATCAGCACATTGTTCAAGTTGCCTCGTTTCTGAATTGATGAATATTGAGAGAAGAACTAGACTCCTTGTTTCCAGCAATTTAGACCCAGTGTTTGGTAAGCCCTCAGTTGTAACAGACCTCTTTCATAATAGTGGCCAAAAATATCATTTTGTTTAAATGCTAATAAGCTTTTCTAGCCTCGCTAGGATGTGATAAATTAAGGTAATTTTTGTTGTGAAATGAGGCCAGCAAGTCTAATTTACATATATACAAAAGAATAATAAAGTGGCCGTCATTTACTGACGAAAGTGGTCTATTCTCTTTTGAAATCTTTCTTCAGCCTTTTAACGTCAGATTTAGTGGCTTTTTGGCCTTTGTTCTTCACTTTTGTGTGCCAAATGACCTTGTTTCCAAATGGCATTCTTGGGTACTACGGTCTGAAGAAAAAAATGAAACAAAAAAAAACAACGAACAAACAAAGAAACAGAGAACAAAGGAGTCACTTAGCAGGTCACGTATTAGTATCCCTTGACTGTCGAATGAGTGAAAACCATCACCAGGAGTTTGGTCAAGCAACTCAGGGATACACGCATGTTCTCAAGATGAAAGAAACAGTCAGTGGGCTATTTCTTTAGTATGAGTGATAAATAATTGTTGTAAGGGCAAGTCGGTCTATATGTTGTAATATTAAGCTCACACGATTTGCAGCTTAAAGACGGATGTTTTCACTATATATAAAGAAGCACTGTTTAACGAATTGCAAACCGTGATAGAAAAATCAAAATAGGAAGCTCGTTTGACACTCAATTTCGTGATGCAAAGCAAGCACGTGGACAAAAAGCTGGAAACATTAGTCTACACTACCTTCAGTTCCGACTAGAATTCAGGAAAATGTCTCGTATAGACATTCACAGGTCCCTATGTTTAACAATTAGAATACGAGTTCCAGTTTTTTGTGACTCAGTAGATAGTCAAAGAGGGGCGTAGCGCCAAGTTGACTATTTAGCAGATAGAAAACAGGAACGAGTGGTCTAATTGTTTTAGTAGAAATCCACTCACATATTACCTTTGTATTTACCTCTGGTTTTCTATGAGTCAAATAGCTAACTCGGCGCTACGGCCTTGTTGTATCTATCGACTCATAGAAAAATCGAACTCGTAGTCTAATTGTTAAATAGATAGCGAGTAGCGAACCAATCAGATTGCAGGATTCGTTATAGCACGTGAGTCGATTTCTGCTAAGATCAATTGGTACAGGCAATGAAAGGAAACAGGAGGACTCTTCGATGTAAGAGAGCTCGTTCTTCATTCAAGGAGGAAAGTCTGACTGCCCGACCCTCTTAAGATCCCTAGCCCTGCCCTGCGTTGAGAGGTCCTTTATTTCGTCTTAATCCGCTTAGAGAAATACCAGGTCTGTTTGACTTGAGGATTAGAACCAACATCAGCTGAAAATAATAATAATAAAAAAAAACAAGGTCAAACTTTTTCTACAAATGTCTGTATAGAGTCGGTCTCAAGGATGGATGACCAAGCAAAATTAAAGCCGAACGCGTACTACAATTAACTCTGTGATCATGGACAATAAAAAGTATAACAGTATCTAAGTTATTTCAACAGCTCCCGACGTCCATCTTATTGCTCGAAATACGACCGGCTTGCGAAGGTAAACCGTTATATGTGATGCTCTTATTTATTTGTTTATTTCATTTTTCTTGCTTTCTGTCACATGAGCACACTGTAGGAACTATAGCTTGCGCAGCAGGCGCTCGACTGGGGAGACGAAAGGAGCGCGGGACCCTGGGCCCCTCGCGCTCTTGCCCGCCCGAATTTCCTTCTTTCCCTTCCTTTGGTATGCATGGCAGGCAGGCTACAGGGATTACTGCTAAAGTGATATGATGCTTACTAGGGAATTCCAGATCACCTACAGTAAAACAAACTCTACATGAATCACAGCTTAACGTGATACTTATCAAGACGCATAATCGTCCTTTGACATCCGATGTTGAAGCGCGGAAAGGGGATTGCTATCAAGATAACACATTTTAATTAATCGGCCAATAAAGCTAAGCTGGAATAGCCAACGAAAGTAATGGTTTACTTAAAACTTGACAATCACGTATATAGTATACAACAAGGAAAATCGAACAAAAGTCATTAATTGTACTTTTCCAGTTCCAAAACTGACTACGCATTATTTCACATCCGTAGTACATACAGCGTTACCTGCTCAATTCTTGTAAACACTCCAACTGTTCTGTTAATAAATGTGTGACTTCAGGGTCATACGGATTAAAATCTTTTTTTCCTTTTTGAACTTCGAAAATCTTGAGGTTTTAGGCATTTATGGCCTAATTTCCGCTCATCAGCAGCTTTTTCCATGACTTCTAAAGCCCAAACAATGACGTCGCAATATCGATTCTGTTCCAGGAGGTAGCGCTAAGTTGTGCGAAGCCGGCCTATGGAAATTATTTACTGGAGGACTAAACGTATTTATGCAATATTATGCATTAGATATTTTCCGTGACTTTGCTGCTAAATGGTTTTAAGACAAACACGAATGTAGTGTTAAGCTGCTTAGACTAAATTCCGCATATAATTCGCTCAGTTTGGTAGTCGTGTCCATTATAAAAAAAAAAACTCTTTAAATTCCAACCAAATGTCGAAGATGTGCTCTTTGAAGCTATATCAAGACGAGAATTTATCTGTGATTACGAAATTCATCACTAACGCATTTTGGCCAATTTTTTGTCTTCACATGCAGTTCCTGATGTAAGTTTACTTTTTATCCCGACCCGCCATTTAGGATTCTTCACCTGTCTCCTTTTAATGTCAGTTCTCCGGACGCCTGCATACTAGGGCACCCCCGAATTCTGCCCGACATAGCATTTGTCATCTTCTATCCCGTAAAATCCAGTATCCTGCCAAAAGTAGCCTCACTTTCTAAACTTTTTACCTAAACGTGCAAGTTAGTGCAAGAGTTTGACTTGTCGCCCTCTGGTTGTTTGATAGGGTACGTGATTGTCATGCTTAGGACGCTTAGTTCTGGGAAACATGAAACCGTGCGTATCGGTCTGGTGGAGCACGAGTAAGTGTGGTTTCCTGTGGTAAAATGTGCCCACTTTGTGGGAAATTTTATATAGTCTGTAAAACAATAACTTAAACCTACAAGAAAGATAAACACTGTCGGTACGTCACATCCGTGCACACTCAACCTTGAGAGCACAACCTGCCAAAAATCACGCACGCATCTGCTGCAGTCACGGCATGCGGAACTCATGTGGTAGTTTATTTCTTAAATGAACTCTGGCGCGTGGAAAACAAAAAACAAAAAAGTGCTCGAGTGAAAGTGTGAAAACAAAGTTCGTTTGAATACGAGTGGAAACATCGATCATCGGTAAACAGGTAAATGTTTTAAAATACTAAGTGCTAAGGCTTAAACAAACAATGCCTCCATGTGCTTGTTAACGTGATCTAACCGGGTCCACAGGTTCTAGCCTAGTTCTATAGTCCGAGCCGAGAAGAAATGTCAACTGAACTTCTGTAACCATTCTCAAAACGGGGCAAGGTAAATCGAGTTAACGTGTAATTGAAAATTGACCATGTACACTTTTCATCGTTTTTCTTTGACTTTGCCTATTTGCATGGTTACTGACCTCATTCAGTAGTTCTGTTAATTCTTTGGTAAACGTAGTTCCACGAGTAAAGCGGTGTTTTATACTATCTTTCTCCATGAGGACATTAGTAGAGAGTAGAGATTTACTGGAAGAGTCCGCTCTCAGTCTATGACTGAATTCTCAAGGGTACTTTAAAAATAAATTGACGAGGCCGGGAACTCTATCGTAAGAGCGATAGTAGGGGAAGCAAGATCCTCGAGTGGTAAGGGCGCCGGAGTTCCAGGGTTCAAGACTGCTCTTCGCTCTCACCATTAGCTGGCTAGCTCAAGATGTTAAATTCCACGGCTGCGGTTGTAAATAGCCAACCGATCTGCCGCCTCCCACCAGTTGCGATTGTTAGCTCTGCCATGATCTTTTCTAATTGATACTGATTTCATTGGCCCCTTTTCCAAGAGGAGTGGTCAATTATTAGTTCATTTGTATTTCACGACGGTTTGAGTCGCAAGGGTACACTTAACCTAAATCTTCAAAAAGATGGTTAGAATCGAAAGCAGTACTTCTCTATGATGCATGCTATGCTTTGCAATTCGTGTAAACTTTTCGGTGATCTTGTGTAGGTAACACCAAAAGGCTGAAATTCGAGGAAGAATCGTGCGACCTCACGCACCAGTGGGCACACGAACTAACTCCTCAGAACGTGGAATGCATCTAAGGTTGAAAGCCAACCTATTTGATTTCCGCCGGAGTGGACTTAATTTTATAGAAAAATCCACCCACGAAAATGTTTGCCGAAGCTTATAAGCTGACGCAGGCACTGAACTAAATTGTACGTGGGACCAATTATTTCTGTCCTAGCTAATCACAATAATTCCACCGGCATAGTGTGCTTACAAAGGCGCGATTTCACGCAAAAATAGGGCCGATATTTGATGAGCATCATAATGCGGAGTATTTGAAGAATGGTATACCCCGTCTGTAAAGAATCGAGGCAGAAAATCTACTTATTGGATTCTATGTTAATTTTGAGGTTAGTAACAGGTTTACGATTGGTTTTCGTTCCGGGTCTAGTATTATTATATTTTTTTTTCCTGCATAACCGTAACACTCGTTTCTGACGCTGTGAGGCGGCCCAGTCATAAGAGGGAACGCACAATATTCTGGTTTGCTTGTATCTATGGTAAATCAAGAACAATCCACAGGTAATAGTGATCAGTTTACGATATACCTCAGCCATATCAAAGGTATAAGGCAGATATTTGTAGATAGGGTTCGAGAATATGTTACTTCTGGTGTAAATATCACCGAAGTACTATTGTTTGATATTATTTCATTTCCCTTCGGACCCTCTATTTTCTTCCGGCGCAAAAAAGATCACGCGACCTTACACATTTTATTCATTCCGTACCTCCGCGATTCAGTGGTGAAATAGCATGCATGACATTATTTGGCGTTGGCAAGTCTAGACATATTGAGAAGTCACTAACGTCAAATGATCAATATTATTTTCTTATCATCAATACCTTTCTTCCTATATATTATTACAGGATTGCTCATAATTATTTTTACTTACTGGTGGTATTTTAAGAGCATGCTTTCAGCGCTTTATATACAGGCACTCGGATAACATATCATTTACATTTATAATTCAAGTTGATAAGACAATAGTGTCTAAAATGCAAATTAAAACTCGCTTGCATGGATAGCGGAAGTCCGAATTAAACCCGCGATGAACGACACTGAAGTGGTAAGTAATTTTTATGTTTTCATGTGAACTGGAATCCGAGGGTTTGAACTCAGCCAGGATCCGTTTTGAAGTGACCCCTTCTTCTCCCTCGTCTTCTCTCAGAAATCCTTCATATTCGAGGTACTGTCGGTCCAGGTACCTCTAAAATCAGGTCTGAAGAAAGGCACTCATCATTCATGGATGCTATCATTACACAAACAGCTATGGCTTCCTTCGTAAGAGGGGATCTTTTTATCAGCCTTTAGCACTCTGATACGTCCTAAAGTCGCCTTTGTATTAAAAAATATAACATCCCGGCTTTTAATTTAAAGTTATAACCATGACATGTATCCGCAAAACAGCGGTTCTGTAATCAGTTATACCGAGATTATTAATTAATATGAAGAGACACGTTGCAGTCTCTGGTATTTTAGTACGGATAGAGGAGGGCGCGAACATACCAAGTAAATATAAATTACCTTTCTGCGAGAGCAGAGTCACGGCTGCTCAGAATTCTTTATTATGACAGGAGTCTCGCAGACTGTAAGAATTCAAAGTGTTAGTTTGAGCTCTCAAATAGGTTAATGTCGCACACTTTACTATTTGGATAAGAGGAAAATAATGAAACCCATATATATTCTAACATCGACCGCCTGTGCGAATCGACTTAAAAAAAACAAGATATTTCAACCACGGTTCAGGGAAATAAACTCGGAAAAGTCGGAATTCGGGATTGACCGTTTCTTTGCGCCATCACACCGACGTACCTGTTTCCAAACCGTATGTAGTCATTGAGGTATTTCCGGATTTACAATTTGTAGGAAAGAGAGAACCCCACGCATAAATGAAAGGACCCGCCTGGAATGTTTACGTAGCAGTCATGTGGATTTACTTGTTGCGGGGAAATCAAAGAGAGAGGATAGCTTGGAATTCAAAGTTTATGCTTGATTAAAAAAAAAAGAAAAGAAAAGAAAAGAAAAAAAACAACAACAACAACACCAACAACACCAAAAGGATTTAACGGGTTCTGTTAGCACACTAGATGTACCTATAAATTCAGTGCAGCCAGACCAAGGGAAAGGCGAGTTGTATTACACTCAATGGTAGGGTTTGTAACGTCACTTGCTAACTACAACCGGCAGAACGCAGGGTGAATCGGAGTGAATCGGGGTGAAACCTTCTTTCGGCTTATGGCAAATCTCTGATTGACAACTGCGCATTTCACTTCCTTTCAGTTTTCTTTTTTGCATTTTTCAGTACCAGATACTCTGAACTGACCAGAGGAGCGAAGCTAGAATTAACATCAGCTTCTTCTTCCAACAGCCGTGCAAGATGACCAGTGTTTATGAGAACTCAGTTTCCGACATAAGAAGGCAAATCTCAAGACGTCCGTATAACTGGATACGCGGAAGAGGCCACGAGCGCACGAGGACCAAGTCGCACCCATTTTCGCACACAGACTGGGAGGAGCTTCTTAAGAGAGAATGGACCAAGCGCGCTCGTCCCTTGTCCCAGGTGGAATGGAAGGAGAAACAGTCCCGGAACATGAACGCTGATGAGTGCTCCGAGTTCCTCATGGGTCGGAGATGCGGCAGAAGACGAAGGCTGTTTTTTCGTAATGGGTATTATTTGACGATACAACCCGATGGTAGCGTTAGAGGAACGAAGCACAAGGACTCGCCTTATGGTACGTTGCACATATACCGGATATTCTTACAACTTAATTAAGAGTTCTCCTTGAAATCAACTGACGAAATGATCCTCACACTTGCTGGACAATTTAAGCAATTGTCTCATATGCACTTGAAAAATTCAAGTGGTAAGTTTCTTCGTTTTCGTCAGTAAATTCAGTTGGTAAGAGCACTGCACCGGCATCGCAGAGGTCGTGGGTTCGAATCCCGTTGGAGTCACTTGAATTTTTCAAGTGCATATGAGATTGAATTGTCCAACAAGTGTGAGGATCATTTCGTCAGTTGATTTCTAAAAAAACACACTTCATCATCATTTCTTTCAGTTCTCCTTGAATTGCGCCGATAGCTACTGACAGCTAACTTCTATAACATTTGTAAAGTGATAGCAGTGTCTATAAAGCAACCCGAACACACAAAAAAAATCGTGAGTCGTTCCTTGGATCCATCGTGGTATTTTTTTTTCTCGATTTTAGAATTTTATTTGAATAAGCCGTAGGAAAAACAAACAAACAAACCAACCAACCAAGAGAAACAAAAACAAGGTTCACATCGCTCATTCAGTCGCCTGAGCCGGCTTTTGTGGTATGTCGCAAATGCAGCACTGAGAGTGCTACTAATAATTATCCCGGTGCAGCCTTCTATATGGACCTGCTGGTACCACTAAACTTGTACACGGGCCGAAGAAGCGAAACGTATCCTCGGCCTTCAACGAGAATTCGAGCTGGTTCAAATTCATGCAGAGCGCGAGAGCCGGTGGGAGTACCTGTAAGCTTCAGTTTGCTTAAATCGCGTACTAGTTTAGTGCCCAGGCCGGCGCGATCGGGGCGGGAAAACGGATGGAGTGAAAAGGCCGCCATGTTTAGGGGGCGACCTTGTTTTAGTGTTAAGTTTTTTCGGCGTGTTCGAAGTCTAACATGTCAAAACGTGTTTCTAACCGTGTAAACACCGTGTGACAACCGTATTCAGTCTGACCAAAGTTTAGGAGTCTGGCACGCGTTCGGAAACGTTATAAGTGTTCCCGTTTCAGTGACCGGTTTGTGTGTGGTAAGACATTGCTTTGTGGTGCCCGTTTCGGTGTACTTGGAGTATTTTAGCGGCTACAGTACCCGAAAGCGTACGGCGGAACGTTTCAGAGCCGGGGCCAAATCTGCACTCTTAACTCATCCTTACATGACCCGGCTTTGCCACTGATGATTGTTACTGCTCCACCCACTGGCTTTGTTCTTCTGTACAGCTGTTTTGTTTTTGTTGTTGTTTTTTTTTGGGGGGGGGAAGGGGGTTTAATTATCATCGATCGTTTAGTCATTCATAATCATTTTCCGCTGATATTATCAGTGATCTAGGGTACTCAATGATTAGCTCCTCCTCGCGGTTACGCTGTCAACAAGTTGACCAAAATGTTTGTTTGTTTCTAACAGCAATTGTAGAGATTTGTTCCGTTGGAGCCGGCTTAGTAAAAATCGCTGGAGTAGAGACAGAATTTTTCTTAACGATCGATGATTCTGGAACACTACGTGCTACGGTAAGTGACGAAATTATGTCTATGTTTCTATACGGCATCAAAAGTTCCAGTTTCCGGTTGGGGTGCAACGCATCATTGGACAGAAAGTGAGCATCACGTGACACTACCTCTCAAGCTCGCACTGCATTCAAGAGTGTTTTTTTTTGTCACCCTTTCTGTGATTCTACATTGTAGAAAATGTGAAAAAAACGAAACAAAACAAAAAACACTCTTGCGTGCAGTGCGAATTTGAGCGTTATTATTACTCGATGCTCACTTTCTGTCTGATGATGCGCGGCGCCCCATCTGGAAATTGGAACTCTCGATACGTGTATTCCTGGTTTTATTAAACTCTTAGGTTACCACGCAAAAATATCGTCCTTTCTGTATGTCTGCAGTGTGCGCTGATTCTTGATTCTTCAAGTTGAATTCTTCAAGAAATCCATCTCATAAATCGGAAAAAAACAATCGGGAAGAAGTTTGGACCTTGGAGCCTTTAGACGGAACGGGCGACGTCTCATGCAATGTCAGCCATCCTGGACTTCTGGAATTCCTGGAAACTACGAATAAATACCAAAATTTCGTAATGAGTAGTTAAAATCATTGTGAAAACCACGTGCACTGTGGCATTAAAGGAAAACATGAACGTTAGATAACTTTTCTCCCTCATAATAAAGAATATCCACATTTCTTTTTGCCTCGGACCGGTAGTATTATGCCTCTCTTAATGGATATGGACCGACTATGCCGCATTATTCCAGGACAATTATTCTCACAAACAAAAGAAAAAAAATCGTTTAGTTTGGTTTCGTTTGCTCACATTTTGAAAACGATACAAACTAACTGTTGTCGCTCGACGCACCCGCGCAGAATCGATATCATTAAATCCATATTTCTATAACGGAGTTGTGAAGCATCGGGCGTAAATTTGTAACCCTCTTTCTTCATATTCAGGATGCAGACAGTGAGGAGTGCGTTTTCGAAGAAGTCATGGTCAGAGACTTTTATAGCGCTTACAAGTCGTACGCATATTCAAATCAACATTGGACAGTAGCAGTAGGTGACGACGATGGCAAAGCGTATACTGCTTGTTGTCAGGGACCTCTTGATTCGCATCTTCAAGCACATCTATTGCCGGAGATGGTACCCGAAAGTGACACATCATCGGACGAGGAATCAGTTCCTGAATCTCAAATGTCACGACATTCTGAAGCAGAAACGTCAGCTTACGTCGGATTGGATGCTTCACGCTTTCTTGAAAGGCAAACGTCGTGCCTCATCGATCTTCTAAAGTTTGATCTTGAGGTTTGTTTGCTGGCGGAATTAAAGGAGGAGAACGCAGTGAACGTTGATGCATCATTTCCTGATAACAATGTCGATTTTGGACCATCTCTATCAGAGATCTTGAAAGAGCTTGGAACTTGTTTATAAGGGAAGTAGATTAATGGAGAGAATTGGGACATCGCTCTGTTCGTTAGAGTTGCACCAAAGAGCACCATGCCGTCTTTCTCCTTATTGAGAGTTATCGTGTTCGTGTAGCACTGATGACAGAGCTGCATTATACTGAGCCATCTTCAATTTAATTTAATTCACGAATTTAGTAAGAAATTTAAATGACATTGACAGCATATCCGGCTAGACTAAAATTTACAATTTTACTTGAGACCAAGAGAGACGGATAAAGGCGTCCTTATTTGAAAGTGGTTTCAGAGGGCGAAATTAAAACGTCGGTTAATTTTTAATCGAGGGTTACCGTTAATCGGCTTTCGAACAACCGGGCCCTGACGGCCCCGAATTCTCTTTCCTGATCAGCTAGAGTAGCAAATTCTCGCGTATCAATTTAAAGTAATCACGAGCCAATATCCACCGTGAGCTCTTACTCACAGTGACCCCTAAGCCTCCCCTCCGCCTCCAAAAAGGCGGCTTTCTTTCGATAGAGTACTGTCATTTATCATGAGCTGGTTACAACCATTGTTACAACGTCGAATCGGGCAATTTATACGTTGGTAAAAAACAAGGCTAGCGACTAAATTTAACGGTGTTCATCCCTGTTCACGATCCAGTCATTCTTTATCTTGATTCCTCAGACGATTGATGTTACATGATAGATTTGTGCAGTAAGGCCGAGTTGCTCGAAGCGACTCATTACTAATAATCCTATGGGCTGTCATGGATAACCCGAATTAGCACTAACGGTCTTCGCTTCAGAGAACTCGTTCCAAGGAAGGTACCAGTGTTAAGGAAACGGAACCATTATGTCATGGTTTCTGGTAAAATTACCTTTCATTTGGGAAAGCTTAGCTGATTTATGTTGCCTGTTCTACGAAAACGCGCCAGTGCCGGATTCCTGTACATAGCGAGACTTGTGGCCAAAGAACGAGACGCAAATTTGGATATAATTAACAGGTGCTGACAGCTTCAAACGCGCTTTTGTCCATCTTAATTAAAACAAAATCAACAGTTACTGTTTCGGAATGAAGAGTTGATACCCTTAAACTCTCTTGTTGAGTTTTGTTTTGTTTTTCGTTTTCCCGTTACGCTGCATATGACTGAGTTCTAGATTCAAATTGATTAGGGATGAAGCTTACACCTTCCCAAAACCGTTGTTAAATGATCGGCAGCATACGGTGTTTACGGTGTTTCCTCTCCATACAATAAGTACATGTAATTTGGGTGTTAGCCGAGCCAATCCAAATAATAATTTTCAGCAAACAACGCGTCTGGGCATGAACAACAAGGTTAACACAACAAGATTAGAGACATTCCAGTCTTGGTATATGGAGCATCATTCCTTGCGATCGCCTTAATTAAAGCTTGCCTAAGGTCTAAACTTTCTTAATTTATTTTAATAGCAAAGCATTGCATTTGGGAGAAATTTAATTGTATGCGTAGCGAAATTCGCGTGGTTACATTATTTACAATTTACGCTTAAATTAATAGGTTACAATTCTCAAATCAAATTTTACACGAAAGGGATATTGTACAAGTTGTTTAAATTTATTTGGATCGTTACACATTCAACTGCAGTTCATATTGAACTTAACTAGAAAGACTTTATTTGTCATCAGCTGTTTATGTAATTTAAGTTAGAAATTGGAGGGAAAAAACCCTGTCAGTTTGAGAAAGAAGTAAAAGAAATGTCCGTTGAATACCTTGTGATGGCAGTGGCTAATGGCATAGAACTTCCCAATTTGTCAATTGACCTGCGCCCTCTCCAAAATTTTGCATATGTTCCCACTGGGATCGTAACGCCATATCCTTTCCTTGGGGTAGGGAGAGTGGATAATTAGGAAAAGGGATGTGGATTGCATTGATCTTGCTTGATATCGTTACCCGGTTTTCACAACATGGTCAATACCTTTGTATCCCCTACATCTTTGATTTTACGCTATTGATGGTGTCGCGCAGGCTAGTAATCGTTGTTATGGGCCTTTCAATCTTAAGTCCCAGTATGGGAGGGGGCAGGAGGCAGGCTGACCAAGGCGAATTCGACATTTTCATGGAGGCCAGAGTCAAATTCCCCACCACGGGAACCTGCTGAATGAAGGAGCCCATAGTCTGTGCTGGATGTGAAATTGCCCGTCCCCAGGCACCACAGGTTCCTCAAGCTCAATCGAAGACTGTTCACGTGACACTGATAATAACGTTTTAATATAAGGATTTGTATGGGAGAAATTGTTGCCTTTTTCTGTGCAAAATTACAAACGATTTTCTTGTAAAAGATTGCTTACCTGAACTCCTTTATCGGTCTTTATCCATCCTGGGTGTTGTTTTTAGGTCGATTTGAGTCGATTCCACAGAGTATCAGTTTCACTACTTTTCCTCTATGTAAATAAATTAAGCCCCACAGCCGAGCAGATCGGCTGCGAATAAAATGGCCTCTTCTCCTCCAGCATGGCGGCGGTGGGCCTTGAAGTTATTGTATTTATATAGAGGGAAAGTAGTAAAACTGAAACTCTGTGCAATATATCGTCTCAAATCGACCTAAAAACCACCCAGGATGGATAAAGGCCGATAATTTGTTTTCAAAATTGTTCATAATTTTACACTGACCAAAAAAAAAAAAAAAAAAAAAAAGGGCGACGATGTTCTCTCATACAAATCCTTATAATCATTATTATCAGTGTCACGTTAATCGTCTTCAATTGAGCTTCGGGAACCTGCGCAGGTACCTGCTGAATGTCAAATTGCCGGTTCCCTCGGCCACCCAAGATAGCGGTCATGTCAAATTCCCCGACCCCGGGGCAACGTGTAAGTATCAAAATGCCTAGCTACCTGTTGGTGACTGTCAGGTGTCAGCGGATACCCCCTTTCAAGTAGACCGTCCGCCCTTATGTTGTTTGCCACATCCTATGCTCTTTGAATTAGTTAAACTTGTCTATTCAAGTCGCTAACAATACCCACGTGACAGGAAGGCTCTCTCAGTCAATTTCCTGTGGGTATTGCCCCACCCCCCTTCTCCCCCGAAAACAACACGAGGCATGATCGTGCATAAAGGTCTGGTCCAAACGTGCCCAACCGCTGACCATTACTACACAAATTATCAAGGGCCTTTGTATTTGAGTGAGGCCACGAAATCTTTGCCATGCACCTGAAGTAAGGGAAACAAGTCGTCACTTCCCTCAACCTGCATGTCATGACGAGCCACAGAGGTAGACCGTGACACTGCCAGAGCCTAGACCGGTTTCCGCAGCCTGAAGCATCTAGAAGTACCTTGTCTTAATACTAAAATATGAAATCACCTGAGTTCATCATCATGGAGTAAACTGGCGATTGTAAAGACACTCAAAACGTGACTAGCCCTTTCGCTTGATAGCTAGATGGCATTGGAGACGGGTTAACGCCAGAAGCGTCAGCTTTAGGGGATGTCTTCATGCCGAGAGCCAATTCACCACATCAGCTCAGCCATTACAACAGTTTGCCTCCCACTTGACACCAGTCGTACTTTTCGTGGTATTACAGAAATCTACATTTTTTCATGTAAAGTGCTGATAAATAACTTACAAAGAAGTTCCTTACAAGTTAAATCAAGGCTGTAAAATAAAATGCTGAATTGAATTAACTAAGCTTACAGCATGACAATTTCATAACAACGAATTAGTTTTTCGTAACTATTCATTCAAGAAGTATACTGAATAAAAAGGAGGAAAAGCTCGACAAAAATAAGTACTCAGCTTTTTAACGGAGCGGACTCTTCCTATGTCAAAGGTGGACTGTCGTCGTGGTCGGAAGAGTCAAATATGCGTTTTATTCGTTTATAAGTTTGTTGTCTGTGTGCTTCTGTTGAAGACGAGAACGAGTTGATATTATTTATGGCGAAATTTCCTCCGCATAACACAGCACCCTTAAATAGTCCTACTGCTGTCGGCGTTGGACTTTGTTGTTTTGTTGTTTCGACGAGAGCGTGTGTTTCAGTTTCAACCATTGAAGTCGAGCCACTCAATATTGTTGACGTAGCTTTCTGTTGTTCTTGTGGAATATGACTGTAGTTGTTACTACTCTGCACATTTTTGTGTCCTGATAACTGCATTATATGACTAGGAGGAATATCCTTATCATTCAATGTTTGAATCATTCGTTTTCGAGCGCTGTGGTTCGTAAGGTGAGAGTTGCCAAGACCCGCTTTGGTAGACCGTTCAGTTTGTTAACTCCCATTGGACTGGCTTTAAACCAACTTTTATCAGTTGTTTTTGAGGACACTACTACCACCGCAAACCTATGCACCAGTACCCGTAGAGGCGGAGAATCGAGCAGAACAAAACAAGCCACATACGCGTCCTACGGGTATTGGTCCTTAAGTTTGCGCTCACGGCATCGAGGCTTAGTTAACGTTTAACTTCCCGTGTCCAAACTCGATGAATTTTGAATATTTGGATATTCATCGCTGTTTCTCAACAATGGATACTCGCTGGAGCCTGAGACTCGGTCAAGGAGAAGTCCAGAGTTGTCCGTGTGGCCATCGCCGGAATTTGAGCCTGACTGATGTACGAGAAGTGTGATTTTATCGCCGAGATGTGAGGTAAACTAGAAATTTAATACTTCCCAGCCTTCCTTTATTTTGGTACCAGTGACAACTGGGGAAGCTGAGAAATCGCTTAAATCGCGTTAAATAAATAATTCCTCAATTGACCACTCCCCTTAAGGGGCTTTTCAGGGCCAGTGAAACAAATGATACAAATGAACATAACATTAACTTGAACTGAAGAAATGATCCTCACACTTTCTGGACAATTTAATCAATTGTCTCTTATGTGCACTTGAAAAATTCAAGTGACTGCAACGGGATTCGATTTGAATTTTTCAAGTGCAAATAAGAGACAATTGCTTAAATTGTCCACAAAGTGTGAGGATCATTTCTTCAGTTCATGTCTAACCCGCACTTCATAATCATTTCCTTCGAACATAACATTGCTAAGAATCCCAACTGTCAGGAGGCAGACTGGTTGGCTATTTACAAGCGTAGCTGAGGAGTTGTACCAGGGACTACCTAGGGCAATTCCAACAACTGGTCAGAGCAGGACTTGAACCCGGGACCTGCGGATCACAAGTCCGATGACCTGACCACTTGGCCACGCTGCCTTCTTATCGTTAAATCGATGTATCAGACAAATAATCGCCCACAAAGCCAGAAAATCACCAGGACAATAACGAATGGTTTCTTTATTGAGAACTTTTACGTGTACTTATTTTTTTTAGTCTATTATCGGGATTCCCATACAAATCCTTATAATTTTTACCCGGCCGAGCCTGGGCTACCTGTGGTTCAAAAGCAACGTCTTCGATGACACTGACGGGTTATTTGCATTCTTTCAAATGTCGATTAAAACTTGAAAACAGACCTCTAAGACTCGAACGTTGCCGTACTTTCGCTTCACACTAAAGATGAAGAATTCTTTCTTTCCTTCAATTCTTTGGCTTCGATGTCTTCAGGATTTCTTTGCTCGTGTTTTTCTCTCAGAAATTCAACGAGTAGCTTCACATCTCTCGTTTTCTTAGCTCTTCTATTTTTGTTTTGTTGCTCAATAACATTAGTCCTGCAAGGTTTCACGCAATATGAGTCAGTCTCACGCCTGGCGATCAAAAACATCGATCTCACGCAGCGAGGACAATTTCTCACGCCTGACGCACAAATCCGGATAGACTTGCCATAAGTCGACCGCGAGAGCCAAAACAAATTCGCGACGAAGTCGCAAAGTAAGCTAACTTGCAGTCAATGTCGAGTTCATAGGCGTTTGAGTCCAAACTGTGTAGAAATGTGAGTCCAAACCTACCATGAATAAAAGATGGTGTGTTCCAAGTGAAATTGGAGGGACTGGAAACGAACTTGACTGCGAGAACCATTAACGTGACACAACCCATCCTCTACCTCTGAAATGGCTATTATCGACAATTCCTAAGTTTCTCTACATTGACTATTATCGTCAATTTAGGACGCTTAGCGCTTGATAAGGATTATGGGAAATGAATATCTATTTTTATAATCAGAACCCCAATGCCTAAACTCACTGGACTCGAACCTAGGAATGTTCGATTAATAACCCTTCCACTAACCACTAGACTACCGCATCGCTAACTGACAGAACACTTTTTAAAAAAAAATATTAATATATTTTTTCGTCCGAATGCCGCTGTAAACGTGTATTGTCACAGGCTAAGAAACAAGTTTAAACAGGAGAAAATGTCGGTTACCAAATTTTAAGTGAAAGCTAACCATTTTAAAATCAAGTACTAGACTGAACCACTATTCAGCAATGATTTTACATATACGAATTCGATTTGATAAATAATCGGTGCAATTGTTAGCCAGTTGATCTTTAGTGGTCAAGTGAGTAAAAACAGTTTCCTCACATTGGGAACTCCGGATTCAAATCCCGTCCAGAGATGCCACTTTTCCTTTTTTCTTTTCATCTGCTACCACAAGTCCTGGGACAGAGTAATCCTAAAATGACGATAACAGTCATTCCAGGGAAAATTACGAATTGTCGATAATAGTCATTTCAGAGGTAGAGGATATGTTGCGTGACATTACGACCGTGACATTATGAGCTTCAGATATCTTCGGACGTGTTCGGAAGTCATCGAATACCTTCGGAAATGTTCGGAATATCGGGAATCTTCGGACGTTACCGGAACGTTTTCGGAAACTGAAAAAAACATTCGGGTCAAAAATCTCACGAATTTGACTCGGAAAAAGTTGGCAGTTATATCATATAGTCGTCAACTGACTTTTCTAAATGTTTAAATCTCGTATATCCTTGAGCCATTGCCAAAAATACAAGTATTTTTGTACTTTTAGTACGAAAGTTTTCTCACTGTGACGGCATCGGGCACAAGGAACTTGGACTTGTTGAATGAAATCAGGAGTATGTTTTGACAAGTCGCTCCTGATCGGACCAAACACTTCACGTACGTGTGAAAACGCCATTTCGCTGCTGCGATTGGCTGTTAGAAGTTTTTGAGCGGATTTCCTTATGAAGAAAACCGTGAATAAATCTCAGCATGCTTCAGAAAGTTCTTTTGTCGAAGCGATAAAAGAATTAGATAGACTTCGGTAACTGCTTGACATTCTCTGTCATTGTTATTATTTTGACGTTGTTATTCTTAAGTTATTCTTTTTGCGTCAAAAGAATAACAAAGACAGAGAATGTCAAGCAGTTACCGAAATGTCAGTATGTATTTAAGAAATAGAAAACATTTTCCGTGTTTCCATCGAGTTATAGAAACACGAGTGGAGGTTTGGGAGAACGAGAAATGCTGTGGGAACACGGGCCGCAGGCGAGTGTTTCCCCAGCTTTTTCGAGTTCTCCCAAACTTTCACGAGTGGTTCTATAACTCGATGGAAACACGAAGAAAATGTTTTCTATTTCTTTTAGAAAATAGCCCAAGGAAAATAACGAAAAACGAAGAAAATTTGATGGTTTTCTTTATCAGCCAAACGTAGATTCTCTACACCACGCAATTTACGCGTCAGCATGGAAACACGATTATTAACTAATCAGCGCGCGTATTTTCCTTGAGCTATTGTCTAAATAATAATGGCCATTATGAATACAAGCCCTTGTCCATCGATAATATAACATTCTAGTCCATCGAAAGGACATAGCGTTAGCTCTGAGGACATAACTGAGCACGAATAAGAGACCCTCAGATCTCAATTCCAGTGCCCAAACCACCACACTACGGTTAAAATTTCCAGCCTCCTCTTAGAAAACGACCAGGAAAGATTCTTTCATTGTTATGACTATGGATTGCCGTGGCCATCAATCTTATTCAGCTTCACTAAACAAAGTGATCCAGTTTATCACAGTCTCAACAGCAATACCAAGTCTCTCCCACCTCGGTAGTGAAAGTGAAAGGTTCCAGGTTCGAATATAAAGCTATTAAAAGTACCAAGACCTCTCTACCCGTCCGCGAGGAATGTAAATTATTACAGAAAAAAAAAAAGGAAAAGAAAAAGAGAAAAACAAGGATAGTCATTTCCATACCGGGGTCGTTGATGAATACTACATCTTAACCCATAAAATGAATCCTCAACACTTCAATTAATTTTTAGACAATCCACACCGCTTTGTAATTACGTATAGCTGCAGTGTTAAGCGTATTGTCGTGTATTTTGGGGCTGGTAAAAAGCTGCATTTTATCTTTAAGTGATAGTTATCGCTTCTCCACTTTACGTGACCCTTATGTACTGTATCCAGTAACCGTGAAGGGCACGAGATAAACACTCGACTCAAGTCGGTAGTGACACCAATCAAACTAGAGTGAAAGCTAAATATAACCTTGACAGTGGTCACGTGAGAGAAATAATTCCTGTTAGCGACCAAACGGCTTTGGAGAACGTTATTTGTTACCACCGAGGAGTAACTCAGAGGCTCCAACAACAGTGTCAAAATGAGTGGCAAGCCAGTGTTAAGAGATGAAGGAATACTCAAAGAGATCTTCCAGCTCTACGATACTACTGGAGGCGACACGATCGAAGTGAACCAACTCGGACAGGTTTTGAGATCGGCTGGGTTGAACCCGACTCAGAGCGAGGTCCACAAAGTCGAACGCGATGTGGGGAAGACAGCCGTCTCTTTCGAGGAATTTTTGCCCATCTACAACTCGGTGGCTCAGCACACTGCGAGTGTCACGAGCAAGGCAACCCCAGAGCAGGTTGTGGATTGTTTTAAGCACTTTGATCGAGACGGAGCGGGCAGCATCTCGTCCAGTATGCTACGTCACGTCCTTACTTCGCTTGGAGAAAGGTTAACCGACGAGGAATTTGATGCATTGACTTCGGGGCATGTGAGCTCGAAAGGGGAGATAAATTACGAAGTATTTGTACCAGCCATTATGGCAAACGTTGATTTTTAATCAGGCAAGAGCTCGAAGCGCCACACTTAGCTTCGCTCGCAACAATGGACTTCAAAAGTCTTCAAAGAAGAAAGTACTGTAGACGAAGGGAAAATTAATTAACTGGAACGCAATATCGAGTAGGCAGTGAGAATAGTTGAGAGTGTTGGCTTAACACGCAATGTTGACCTTTCAAAGATGTTGAATTTTATTGCTTTTTGAGCCCGTTTAATGGGTGATAACAATGCTAATTAATCTTGAGTTATCGCTGCTCACAAAAAGAACCGCGAAAAGCTTTTGAGAAAACAAGCCTTATCTTGATTGGTGTTTGAAAACTAAAGGAAATTCAGGAATGTTTAATTAAGTATGTAAACTTCACAAGTGAGCTGTCGACAGCTAAATTTATAAAATTTGTTCTAGTTAAATGTAAAGATAAGAGCGTGGTATGTGATTTATGGACTGGTACAATGCATGCCAAGTGTGATAACCAATGCTTACCGATGTGGCTTTCCCCGCCGAACGAAACATACCTGTCAAAATGGTGGAAAAACTATCCAAATACAAGGATTTAGAAATTGATATCTCGAGGATGTGGGTCCTGAAAACAGAAACGATACCCGTAGTGATCGAAGCACTCGGGCTAACCAAAAAGGGCTTGGAAAAATACGCCGAAAAATTCCCTGGAAACATAAACATCAAGGACCTGCAGAAGGTCAGTTGACTAGCAACCGCCCACATTCTAAGAAAATTACTTTCCATCATTTAGAGGAGAGTAGTAGTACCACCCCCCATTGTTCCCAAGGAAACTGGTAGCTTCCCGGCACTTTGTGGTGTTAACAACTAAGAGCAAAGGATAATAATAATAACAATAACAACTATCAACACAGACAAGCTGCTGAAGCAAAATCAGCTTCAGCACACCCTTCTAGTGCATAAAGACACACAGGGGTGAGCGGCTTATTGACATAGCTGTGCCAGCAGACAAGAACACTGTGATCATCAGGACTCGGAGGAGGAGAAGGTGGAAAGGTATCAGGAACTAGCATCGAAAGCAAACGAATTCATGGAGCCTCGAAAGTGACAGTGATACCCATCGTGATTGGTGCACTTGGAACCACATCGAAGAACGCAAAGACCTGGTATCGGAAGTTAGATCTATTTGACATCTTTGGAAATGCACAGCTGTCGGCCACAGCTGCCGGAATTGCCCACCTGTTGCGGAAAAATGTTCTCTAGGCTGCGGTGAGTTGCTCAAGCATGAATAAGAAGAACGTCGGAGAACTGAAGCGAATCGCGAAACAACAACAACAACAATAATAACAATAGTAATAATAATAATAATAATAACAATAATGATAATGATGATGATAATTGACACAAATCGGACTTAAAATGTTGTCAACGAGAGTTATTTCTACAATATTCTTTGTAACTATGCTATGATTTCCACAACGAACGAAATATTTGGAGAGCTCACGTAACACTGAAGCGTTGCCAAAAGTGATACTACGAATACCACGACGCTCATAAACACTGCGGTTTTAAAATCTTAAGTATTGCAACGATTATTCAAAGAGAAGTCCATTAAAAAAAAAAAAGTGAAAATACTTCGCGCATGCTAGATTTTGGCAAATCCGAAGATAATGATTGCCGGCTCCTATTAGTCGCCCGCAACTGACCAATTCCGATAAAGTTGTGATCTCGAGCCGCTCTACTTCATTCTCTAGAGCCTCAAAGTTGAAGTTGAATCGGTCTTTGATTATAGTATTGGAGGCTCGCTTACATTCCACGGGCGAAGGTTCATAGCTCCCCCCTCGGACTGTTTTCAAAGTACCGAGATGGATACGTCACCAGAATTTAAAGTCAGCTGATTTAGTTTTTAATTTCCAGTGTGGTTGTCATCTTCTCTTGTGAAAAGTGTCACAGCGTTGACGAAGAGACCTTATCAATCATAGTCACAACTTCATACCTTGTTTCTCGCCAGACTTCTTTGTTTTCCTTTTGTACTTTCCCGGAATTTGAAAGACCAACAAATCCCACCGATATCGTCTTTTTTCCCCTGTCATTTTGTCTTTTTTTTTTTTCACTACTATGAACAAATAAGAGACTAGAAACCATAACATAAATCACTGGACACAACGGACGAAATGCACTCGCGTGAAATTTTCCCTGCCGCATTCCTAAGTCACTAAGCGTCAACAACAGTAGATCTAGAAGGGCGCCTCACAGAGGAGGAATGAAGGTCTTCCCCCGTCCTGCACGTCACCCCGTAAAACTTCTAGAGTCTTCTTTAGTGACAAACGATTAATTTTCCTGAGGGAGGTGAGAAATTTTCCTCTTCAAACAACTCTTTGAAATTTGTGTGCTTCTGGAATAATTTGTTTTGCTAACTTATTCCCATCTAATTATGACAGTGGCCAACACAAAAGCTTCGGCTACTTTGGTCACTGTGCACTTATTCACAAATTATCCGAACTTATTCATATATAATTTGCTTTTCTTTTTTCGTGTACTTTGAATTATCTTGTGAATAGCGTAAATAAACTCGACTTGACTTCAGCCACTGGTGCGAATAAGGCTCTGTTTACAAGGAGGGTGGGTAACCCTAGCAAGACGGTTACCCAAGCACTTGTAAATTTCTCCTTTTTTCTCATCGACGTGTTTACAAGGCAGCTAGGGATACCAAGCACACAAACTTGTCCCGGGTGGTAGGGTAACCTTACCTGTGAAATTTTGCTTGTAAGCCTACTGCTGGGGTTACCCTAGATAAAGATAGCCCGGGTTTACAAGCTGATGTAATCGAGTTAGGAACTGATCACGTGATGTTGGTTGATTGACAGGGGAGAGTCGAGAGAGCGAGAAAGGAATGTAATGGAATGTGAGCGCGAAAGGAAAGAGAACGGTCAGAACGGAATTGTATCAACGGTGTAATTTTCAAGTCGCTTGTAATCCGTCAATGTCGGAACAATTTCAAATATTAAAGAGTTTGGATCGATGCAACACAAGCAGTAGGGTTACCCTACCTGCTTGTAAACAGGGCCTAAGGGGCGAGGAATATGTCAGACACACATAGAGCTTTCTCAGCGATGTTCAGTTTGTTCATGTAAGTGATAGGCTTTTAGAACATGTGAATAGCAGTGTTGAGTATAGCCCAAATTTGAGAAATTTGACAAAAATATAATATTATAGCAAAATAGTGTTGAGACTTAATTGCCACAATAAACGTTTTCTGAAACTTAGGATCAGCTATTTACTGATATATATATTTTTTAATGTAATAAAACAACCACTTTGAAATGCCCAGCTGGATATATTTTTGTGCATGTTCAATTTGAAGATCCTGTGTTAATAAAATTTATAAGAAAAGGTTTTTTTACTGTTAGATTTTATGAGTTCAATTTTGGGAGCAGCATTTTCAATAGTTTATCTGACCACCTTGCAAAAATTTTGTATTATTTGTTATTATTATATGGCTAGCTCCGTGAGCGGGCAAGATGAACCAAATCGTGCGCTGTGATTGGCTACCCGAGCGGGCAAGATGGAGCCATCTTGCCCGCTCGGGACCACCTGCCGTATCCCGCGAGAAAAATTTCTCCGAAAGCCATATAATAAATCCTTTATTGACCAAGCTTTTTCGGTCAAGATGGCTGGATATTGGCCTCGTTCTTTTTTTGCGTTTTTATGGACCTCGACTTCGTCTCGGTCCATAAAAACTTGGCCAATATCCAGCCATCTTGACCGAAAAAGCTTGGTCAATAACGCATATTTATTGTCATTGTTATTATTATTGTTGTTATTATTATTATTATTTCTCATCCCCACAACAGAAAAATAATGGTTCCTTTCGTGTCTTGGAAAGCAGTCATTGCCGGATTGCGTGACATCAGGTGATCGTTTACAACCAATTGTCCTTTTTCAGACGTCCAATGTAAAAGAATATGTAAAACATCTTTGACCTCCAGCCACAGCCTTTGTGAAAGTTGGGTGGGTCTACTCACTCGTGATATTGCATACAAACTTTTACATTTAAGCTCATACTGTGAGCTGATTTTGCCGTAAGCTTTGCCACTTATTTTCATCTCACCATGGCCGCAAACTGTGGATGGCTTTGGTCTTTTATCTGGTTTCTTGTTCTCGTCTGTCTCGCTTGGCCCCTCGGAATTGTAGCTGCAGTGTTGTACGGGGTCTTTTCACCATTTGCCGCATGCTGTACTCCGTGTGCAGATTTTACATCCTTTCTCATGAACCATGGTGTCAAGCTTCCATACACTGCCGCTGAAAATATGGTCAATGGACGATCTCTGTGCTAGATCAAAGGCTCAGTTGTTCTAGAAAGAGCGGACCACCGACCGCTTGCTTTGACTAATTCAAGATTTTGTTGTGCCGTACCAGTTTTGATTGAGTGAGTTGCAAGACCCGAGAAAAGAAGATTGGAACATTCAGGAGACTGATTTACCTCAGCGATGGTATTTATGCCCATACACGAAGTTGCTGTAATGTGAACAGTCTGAACACACTTCTCCGAGAAATGTGGCGAGAAATTTATCAGATCGTTTTCTTTTTCCTGTTTAAGAATTACCAACGCACACCGTTGTGTCGCTGTGTTCGTGGAGGCAGATCACAAGCGCTCTTGAAGAAAGAGTGTAAAAAAAAACCAATTGTATTGTGTCACAATTTCTTCTTTGTGTGGGGCGTGCATGGCCGAGCTACAGCGAACATCAGAACATGAATGTAGAAGTCTATTGTTTGCATGATTATGAAAGAAACCTGAAAGCCAAGCCAGCAGAATGAACCGAGGTGTTCCGTTTCTAGAAACCGTTCCACCGAGCATAATATTTCCTACATTTTACTGCCCTTCTTCTGAAAAACAAAAGGATGCGATGTTCATCGAGTATTTCTTTAATTGCTGAGAATTATTACTGTTGAATGATCTACTATGGAGTTCTGACTGGTTGTCATACATTAAATGTTATCCCTGGTTTCACGTGCTCGTCAATATTTTATTTTTTTCGGTCTCTCTAATATTGAAATGATGAATTTAAATCTCTCTCTGACCATATTTCCAAACTTCCTTTCAAAACATGAAATGCCAATATTGCTGTGGTTTGACTCTACGCTTAAAATATAAGTAATCTTAGTGTATTTGTTAAATCAATAATTCATTTCATAATCAATTTTCCGTTCCAGTGGTTTCTGAAGCAAAATTCAGTGCCATGCAAGTGACTGCTATTTTGAGGGGGTTTTCGATGAAAGATGCTGCTCTTCACGTCATGGTGCAGAACAGCTCAAAGTTTTATCTCAACACACCCATAATCTTGTTTAGGCTCTCAACTTAACTCGTGTGCCAGTGCAGTTGACTTGGGATAAGTATATCCAAACTGATTTCCAGCAGTTTAAAGATTATTTATCAGTGGCAATGATTAATCCTCAAATGATAGATGACACTTTTTAGACAAAAAAGGACACCTTCTAATTAATAAGTATTATTTTTATATTATAAATTCGACTACGTTTAAGGATGTATATTTTTGTAAATCTCGCCTTAGCAACCATTTTTAATATTAATTAGTTAGTGCTGATAGTATTTTAATTTGCTGTCCCCTATTAGTAGGCCTTACATGGCCAGCTAGAAGACTTGACACTGAAATAAAGTTTATCATCATCATCATCATATGTACTGGTGTGTAGGCGGCTCCACACTTCTCTCTCGAAGCTATTATGTTCCTATGCTAGAGGCAAATCCAAATGTATATTTCAATGCATTGTTTACAGTAGAAGTGCACTTTATTTAATTTTTAAGCTAGTTCACAGGCATCCATCGGAATATGGCTAGAAAGTGCATCTGACAAGAGGCCAACAGTTGGCCATTTGCAGTGTGGTACAGTTGAGTCCAAGATCACTGAAAACAAATCAAGGAGGTGACCATAACTTGGGATTTAACCCCGGCGCAGTTCCACAAATCTAGCACCCTAACCACTTAGCCTGATTCTCAGATGGAAGAGTGTGTGATTGTTGACGACCTGGGCCATCTAAGAATCAGGCTACTAACAACTAGTTGGTACACTGTACATCCAGGAGCAAGAAGACTTAAAACATTAATTTAATTAAGTCTTAGCCATTAGCCACATACATTTTAGAGACAGGTGTCAACAAGGAATCTGAAGGAGTCAAGCTGCAATAATTATCACTGTGGGATCAATACCATTGGGATTCAATACAAGTGTTTGCATTGATTATTGTGTTGGAATCAATAAGCTCGTCTTATCTGGAATTCTGATTATCAACCTATTATAACATAGTTAAGCTAATATGCAATCATCTGGCTGAGAGTAGTCATTATTACTGAGATTTGGGTTTGCTCAAGAAAGTAGTGAATGCAGATCGTGGCTATCATTCCGCTATAGTCAAGGATGTTCACAGAAGCCTTCTTTTAAAACAACGATGCACTATAAAGGAAATGGTATCTTAGGTATGTGTCAGTCATTATTGTAAATCAACTGTCAACACGTACAGAGCTCTATGGAAATTATAAGACAAAAGTCATCGTTTGTCTTCCTAGTATCTGAGCTCCTTAGTCTGACACCTTTATTACCATGAATTATTTTATAAGGTCTGTCTCTGTTTTGCTATGACCATAATGGCTGCCATCTTTTATGGGTGACAAATTCAAATTGAAGCTTGGAACAGAGATATTCATTTGAGAGCATGGCTTTGTGTGTAACACAATTCTTGTTAATCATTTTGAACTTCCTTACTAATTATTTAATTTCCTTGCAGTCTTTTGGCTTTTAAGACCCACCCATTGCCAATTAGAATGTCCAAGAAGATGATGGTAATCCAAGAAAACAGTTTGTAAAATTTTAAAAAGTTGTTTTCTTCATAAAAGTTTGTGTTGTTGCTGTTGTGATGACCCTGTCCCGTGACCTTGCAGGTAGAGACGGGAAGGTGTTAGGGAACTCCCCACTTTAATAAGGAAAGTATTACATTGTTAACATTGTTTAAATGTTAAAAAGTTAACATTTAAAGTTAACATTGTTTAAATGTTATTCAAACACTTTTTTTTTGTTTTTGCATGTTACTTTAAAGAACTCCTGTTCCTTATGTAACTGACAATACATGCCACTGGGATCGAAAAATGCATTATTTACCAAGTATATTTCCCTCAGGAAAGTACATTATTTGAACAATGTTGCAATTTTCAGAGATCTTACTTATTGAGAATAAAACGAGAATATTTCCATAACAACCCATAATTTCTGGCATTGTATATGTTGCAGTTAAAAATTACATCAGGTAAAAATAATTTTAACCTAGTTTGATTCGAATTTTCTTTTGTCTGGTAATTGTTATCATAAGACACAAACAAATTACAAACCTAATAATATACACGCAAAAATTTCACCATGCTGATTGGCTGAGAGCATGTCAATTAATCCCAAACAGTTCAGAAAGTTGAAATTGAGTGCAGAGAGTTGAAATTAAATTTTTGCATGTATATTATTAACAAGTAATCAAATGATTTTTCTCGTGCAATTTGGAATAAATAAGCACTCATAAATTTTTCAAAGACTACAATTTTTTGTAGTCTTTGAAAAATTTACTTGTGCTTATTTATTCAAATTGCACTTGAAATCATTTGATTACCTATACAAACAGTTTCCTTTTTTATTTTGTTTGTTTTTGTTAATTATTACAAAAAGATAATTATTTATATAAAGTTAATTATTTAGCCAGCCAGACTTTATCCAGCCCAGTCACTGCCCCACCAAACCACTTGTTGGGGTGCTAGTTCCACATCAGGCTGAGCCTTCTGGGCACGGTTGTTCGAAAGCCGATTAACGCTAACCCTCGATTAAAAATTAACCGCCGTTTTAATTTCGCCCTCTGAAAACACTTTCAAAAAGCGGTTTTAGACCGAAGCGGAAGAAAAGTGTAAGTCACAACTAACGAGCAAAAATCTTTCGGGAAAATCTTTATGAATTTGTAAAGAAACTCGAATCAAAGTTGACTCTAACCTAGGGTTAGCTTAATCGGGCTTTGAACAACTGGGCCCTGTTCTTTAATGCTCGAAATCTCCAAGGCATTTCTCTGGACCAAGCCTCCCAAGACCTTTCTCATGATCGTCTCTCCCTGCCTGCAGGAGAACAGCCTAGGCATCCGATAACAACTGGGACGATGTGCTTAGTCCTGATTGTGCACTCTCTGCTCGCCTCTTCTTCAGGACTTGTCCTTGTTCCCATCTTTCATCCACAACTTGGAGTCCCCCCATCTCCAATCCATTTCTTCTCCACCATTTGTTCTTGCAGGTTGACTACTCTAGATGCCTTCTGTAGTGTGATATTTCCATTCAACCACGCATCTGTTTTTCCTTGTATTCATTCAACACTCCCTCCAATTGGGCAACATTCTCTTCCTATCTAGAACCACCTCCTCTTCGGTGGATACTACCTCCATTGCACACTCTTTTCTCGCTGACTCTACCTCTCTTTTGAAACTCTTGTACTCCCTTTCTTCTTTTCTTCTCCATGCTACCTGCATCCACTGACTTGAGCTTAAAGTCATGTAGGTAGCTACACGAACCTTTGTCTCCTTGTACACTTGTCTCAAACTCTTCAGCCAATGTCTGCTATTCTGTCTCTGTGCGTACAATCTCTGATCACTAGCCTGCTGACCAAGCATATTCTTTCTCGGTTGAGTGTCCTTGATCATAATGTCTAGCTCGTACAGTTCTTGTTTAGTGAACTGGCAGATGTTCATGACAATGCCACTGGTATCACTCGGCAGTTGATGGCTTTTATAAGATGCTTGTCATATAACTCAAGCTTGACCAGGCTGTTTAATAGGTTCTGCACCTCTCTCTTGACTCTCAGCAAGACTTTCTCTCTCTTTGTACCTCTCGCCTGTTCTATTCCCAGGAATTCACGATTTCTCCTTTTCTGGGTCCAATGCCTCCGCTCTCTCATCCAGTATGACTTCTATGAATAGGCTGTATGTCCTTTTGATGATGCGCTCCTGTGGATGATCCATCCTGTAGCCTCTTGTCTCCTGTAGGAGCATCATAACAGGAATCTCTGTTAACCAGAAACCCACAGGAGAATAACTGTCCCCTGTAGGAATCCACAATGAATCGGGATGCACCAGCTTTGCTCCCTATGCCCTCCAAACCTTATTTTAAGCCTTGTCTTGCAATTCTTCATCAGCATCTTAAGCACCTCTAGCACTTGCCGTGGTAGCCCTATCCACTCATAAAACATAAGCATCCAGTCATGGACCATATCGTAAGCCTTGCGGTAGTCATATAAGGCGACTGCTAGGTCCCACCCATGTTCTCTCACCTCATCCATAAAGCATTTATCAACCAGCAGTTGGTCTACTGTACCTGAGACCCCTTCTGTCGCTCCTACTTGCTCCTAGTGGCCCCCGTTGTCCCAAATTCCATTCCTTTGAGCATGATCCGGCATGTATCTTTCCAGCAGGCCTGTAATCAGCTTATATGACAGGTTAAGGCAGGTAATTGGTCGATAATCTTCAAAAGACAGATCTCCCCCTTGGGAATGAGTGCTGTCCACCCCTGGGTGAGCCACAGTGGGATACTTTCAGGGTCACAGATCCACTTAATCCTTGCTCTCTCAAGAGCCTTCCAGGAGCCACTGAACTTCTTACAGTAGAAGTTTTGGATGCCATCAATCCCAGGCGATGTCCAATTTTTCTGTCTCTTTATGATGTTCCCAACATCCTCTTCCGTGATCTCAATATCCTGGACATCCCGGACTCTCCTCTTCAATTCTTTACAAATCTTATCCACCCATGGTCGCATTTTGGTACTCCTTTCCTCTTCCCACTGAACAAGGCACCTTC
>BLFK01000923.1:303849-313849 GCA_014634185.1 Astreopora myriophthalma
AAAGTATTTAATTCACTTGTGGAAGCCTAAAAAAACAAAATGAACTTCCAGCCTGAATAAACCATAACTGATCAGTCCACGTCAATCGTTATTTTTTTGCTTAGAATACAGGATGAGGGGAGGGGGAGGGGGGCTTAATAGAGAGGGGGGGCTTATTAACTTTCCTCCTCTGAAAAGGGGGGGCTTATTAGAGACGGGGGGCTTAATAGAGGATTTACGGTATACTGTATGTATAGGCTAGTCAACAAATCACCGAAAATCTTTATTTTAGACCCAACATGTTTCGGCTTCTGCCTTCAGCAGGGTTCTATGCTTTTTGTTTGTTTATAGATAAAAGGGTATCAATTGGTAATGAGAATTAGTTAACTTTGTGTGAGGTCGTTATTACAATAATTAATATTTTTGACGGTCTAGAATAAGATGCCCTTTATAAGCTATGTTTTTAAACTATTCTTGCACACAATTTTTTATAAAGGTGTTGACATCTTTCCTCTAGGGTATTCTTTTATTTAGTATTCAGTCTATTTGGCTGCAAAGTTTTAAGAGTTCTTTGCCAAAATGTTTCTCTTCCGTGAAGGATTTCCTTCTTGCGTTTGATAGCCATGTTGTTTTGTTTAATGTTGTTTTGTTTAATTTGCTCAATGATGGTAAGTATTGGTTCATTGTCAGTTAGTTATGAGTTATTGTGTTAATGTATAAAGTGCTCAGTGAGTTCGCAGGTACTAACTCCTTTTTTAATATGATTTCTGTGGTTGTTGAGTTGTAGGTTAAAGCCTGTCTCCCTTTTTCTTACATACTGTAATTTGCAGATCTCTCATTCAATTATATAAATCACCCACTGCGATTGACAGTTCATAGTATGGAATATGTAGAAAACTTTGCTATCTTGAGTCCCTGTAAGTGTGGAGGTCTTACTGATGCAACTAGACCAGCTGCATTGCGGTTTCCCGCAAGGTCCACAGCCGCCAGTTGTGTTGTTGTTAGCTCTAGTAGTTTGGCTTTTTAATGTGGTGCTCATGAGTATATCTCTGAACCTTTTCGGTCGCGAATACGCGACCAGTGGTGGTTCTTGAAAACTACGTGCCAGTCTTTCTTTTGATTGAAGGAAGTGCCAGTTTCTGTTAGCTATCTCTGCGATAAATGTGGTATGCTGGTTATATGTCGTTACCAAATTCTTTGGTCTGTTTCACGGAAATGAAACGATGTGTTTGATTGGTAGAATATTGTTTCATGAAATTGAACAACAAGCTGATGTTGAGTTTCCAAGAAAATCAATCCTTTTTTTGACGTTACGTTAGGAAACTATCAATTCATGTACACTGCATGTAGCTTGCTAAAAGCTGTGATAAATAAAATTAATGGGTGGAGAGGATGATGCTGTGAGAGGGTTTGAAAGGCATTATCAGGACTAATTTGTGAAAATGTTAATTCTGTTGGTCAGGGAAATTTTATAAATTTTGTCCGAGGAAAGTTAGGGAATTTCAAAAATCGATGGCTGAGGCAACCATGTCAAATTATCTTGATGATTCCTACGTGATATGTTGGTCGCGGTATGGTAATCCTCTCAGGCGGGGTCTCTTTTTACCATGTAAACGTGTCAGGGTAGGGTAATCCGTCTAAGCGGGATCCATAAGCAAAGTTGTTGTTGTTGTTGTTGTTGTTGTTTTCATTCTTGAGGTCACGGGTTCAAATCCCGTTGAAGTCCTGCATTTTTTCAGGCTTCTCTACGCAATTGCTAAAATTGCGTTCATAACTGCGAGGATCATAGCTTCACTTGTTTTTCATTCAGTTGCCGGCAAAATTTCATTGTGCAAGCTTAAGGCCAGGCCACTGCCATCTGATCTCTGAATTTTCTGACATCCCTTGAATGAGTCGCAAGTCATTGCAAATTTTGAACTTGCGATAAGTTGCAATGCCGTTTGGCCACGACGTGCGTGCACTTTCGATGGCTTGCGATGACTTGCGAGCTCAAATTTGAAGCAAGCTCGCCCTAGTTTTTCGTCGTTTTGGCACCAAACGCAAGTCGACCTGTCGCATTTCCCTTTCGTAAACGGTCGTTGCCATTTCAATGACATTTAGAAAAAGTTCACTGTTACAAGTTTGCTTTTTGCAAATAAAGAAAAATTACCTAATCAAGAATCAAACCCGGGCTATTAGATTAATGATGCACGTGAGTCGGCACAACACTACCGAGTTGCTCGACCAAGCACCATAGAGTTTGGCTATCTAACCATTCTATATAAAGTGTAAATAAAAGCTGTTTATCACTTCTAGAACTAACTCTAACCCCACCCAAATGCTAAGCCTAAATACCCTAATAATTTTCTAGTTTTAATTTCTCAATCTGAGCGCAATTTTAGCTGATTTAGTTGCAATTTCAACTACTGTAGGTCTAATTTATGACGAAAGGGTTGGTTACCAAGAATTGGCATCGACCGTATTAAATGGCAAGGACCGTCTTCGAAAGGGAAATGCGCGTCAACGCAAGTTAATCACAATTCATCCATAGTCATAGAAAAGCTTTATCCCATGGAATTTGCCATATCTATGCGGGATTTTCAAAATAGTTTCACCTCAGTAATGATAATAGTTCTCCATCGCCAATTAATATAGAAGAAGAAGAAAATCGTGATGATAATGATGCTAATGGTAAGGATAATGGTAATTTGATTTGAGTAGCTCCATGGGCGAGGTAGAAAGCAGTGATGTAAAAATCAAACAAACAAAAAACTTAGCAAAGAAAACAAATCTCGTCAGCAGAAATGGGAAAAGAGCAAAATCAAGTGACCAACTTAAAAATTTTATCGATTTGCAAGAGGAACTTGGGTTTGCTTTGAATCTCTCTCTCTCGACTATGTCGCCATTTCGAGTACACAACAGGGCAAACTTGCGGGCGGTTGCGATAACTTGCGACAGCGTTTGGCCACCAATACAAGTTAACATTTTAGAACTTGCGTTAAGTTGTTACTCCGTTTGGGCAAGGCTTAAGGGAGGGTTGGAGTGGCAATTCTTCCGAAGTGCCAAAACCGTGCAGCAGCTAGAGAGTGTTGCGTTACACCTGTCCGTGAACAATTGTCATTGGCACACGCTTTGTGTGTGGCACGCTCAACCTTGCATTGAACATTTCACGCAAAATAACATTACATCTGCAAAGGCTCTCTTTCTAGTCGCAGGATAAAGGTACTTTGGGTTATATATGATAAGTAACATTGTCTTTTTGTAGGCCAAACCCATCCAAGCCAGGAGCAAAGAAAGGGGACAAAAGATGATGCATAAGCAAAGGTTCCCATAAATGTTAACTGTGGATTTCAGTTTTACCTGCATCTCTGAGATGTTAAAACAGTTTTCAGATATTGCCATTTTTTTATCACGTTGCGTTATGGCAAGAGAATTGCAGTCCTCGACTGCATTATTTTAATCACTGTTGGGTTACTGGACAGAATTTGCTGTTGAAGAATAGTCAGCTGTTTTGGAATTTGCCTTGCTTACGCCGAGCATCTTTCAAGCGTGAAACGTTACAAGGACGGATGAATTCTAAACTTAGTGTGTAGCATACGTTTTTGGTCTGAACTTCTCAGTTGTCTTGGACACGGACATCAGAAGCTGGGACACGTGGCAGCTCTCTCAAGGTTTCACTTCATTGGCTTGCTACCCTTCTAGACAACAATAAAACAAACAAAAAGCACTTCATCTAACCCTAAAAACAATAGCAGCAGCTACACTAGAGGGCCAGAAGAATTACAAGCCTACGAGAGCTGCTACACTAATGAAGCTAGAGCGTCGTTTGTGTGCTTGTTTTTGCCGGTGCAACATGGAAAGTATTTTTTGATGCTCAAGATGGATTTGCCATTACTTGTCTTTTAAGTCCCGACAGTAGAACTCAACACACATGCAAGGAATTGTTGGACTCTAAGGCACAGACGTACGAAGCTAGAGTTGGCTGTCGCTTGTGTGCGTGTCTTCTTCATTTGCTTTATTTTGATTTTTTTTTTCCAATGGAACATGAATGAAGTATTGTTGAATTCAAAGTTCAATCTACCATCTTAAACCATGACGTTAAGTCCATTTAATGAGGTTAATACAGTAAAATAAAGTTTCCAGTAATAGATCTTAAGATGCCTCCTTGTTGAGACTTGCTATACTACCCCATAACAACGGTAGGACGTAAACCTTCCATATTAAGGGGGATTTTCCACTGGCTGAGTGAAACGAAGTATAAAAGCGGAAAATGTTTTTCTCACACACCGCTTGGGCCTGGGAAGAGGTCAGGTGACTAAGGCGGGCAGTTATTTTTGTTGGTCCGCCTTTTCTGACCTTTTCCCCCACCCACCCACCCAAAGATTTCCATTGTTTAAACTTGTTTGTTGATGGGTGCTTCCGTGACCCTTCTAGTTCAAAACCTTTTCCATCAGGCTTGTTTTGAGGTATACAGTTTTATTCAACTTGTATATGTTGAGATTACAATAAAGGTCAGGCTGTGGCGGGCGGCTTGGCCTAGCTACCAGAGGTATGTGAGAATTCTCATCTTATGGTGAATCGTGCTCGTGGAGACGATAGTAAGTAGATTGCTGTGAATCAAACGCGGTTACTGTCAGTGTTAAGTAAAAACATATGTTGTAACGAGCAAATAGATAAGATGTTAGTGGGGTTATATACGCGTCAAGTTATACCGACGATACCTGGTCGAAACAGCATAAATGGTGTAACTGTGTTGTTTTTCAATAGCCCAGACCTCTTGTTTCTTTGTTTTGGCTCGGTCGTTTTTTCTTTTCGCGCCAATTTAGGTTACGTTTCTTTTGTGTGTAGGATGTTCGGTCTTAGCCAGTCGTCTTGAGATTATGGGATTCGCTCGTGGTTTTTTGTAGCCCTTCTTTAGCGCTTTTGGAAACTTTCTTCGACCCTTTAAGGCTGGACAAGGTTAGATTTGCGTGTGTTTCAGTTTTTTCGCTTGCTTTCCGTTTATTTGTCTTATATTTTTCGAATTTACTTTCTGCGATCGCACCTCGGTTTTGCATCGCCTCTTTAGCTGTTATGTTTGTATTGTTTTTTCTTTAGTTTTACGTCATCAACTTGTCAGTAAAACCCCAGCCATAACCACGATTTGGTTAATCAATCACTTGTGGTTACAAATGGTTTTGAAGTATGATACCCTGGTATGGTGAAGTGTCCAATTAAGGAATCAACCACAGCAAGTAAAGATGGGCAACATTGGCTGCATAGTCTTTGGGGTGACTGTTAGCGCGATTGTAGCGTATTATTTTTGGTTGCGTCCTAGGTCCCTGCATGGGGAAATGATGTTTTCTTCTGTTGGGTACATATGACAACACGTTATGAGTTTATCGTCACTTGCATCTTCATGTACTTTGTCCATGCGTATAACTTGCAATTTATTCCTTGACTGTTGGTCCTCCGAGGGACTGGTCTGAGGCAGAGAAAGTTGCAAAAGAGGCTGCAAAATCGTTTACCATTAAGTTTTTGTGGGCCACATCGATTTATTGAGAAGGAAAGGAAATGACGGCGTGGATATGGAGTTCAATTCCCGAAGATGGCCGCCGTACACCAAAAGAGAGCTCACAAAACGACGAAGTCGACGGCAACGAGAACGGCATAAAACAACTAGATTAAAGGCGCTGTTACACTAGGCAATTTCTTTGGCAGATTGCCTCGAAATTTGGTTGCCACAAACATTCCCACGCTCCGAGACAAGTTGCCGGTGCAACTTGTCTCGCCTTTGATGATCGCTTGAGAGCAAAGGAACATTTTTTATTGGTTAATGCCTCAAAGCGTTGAGACGTATTTTGCAGGATAGATATTACACTGCGCAAAGTGGGAAAAATTCCTTGCAACGTTGCGAGACCCGTTGCGGAAAGTAGAACGGACTTCTACCTTTCGCAGCGACTGCGGCAACCAAAAAAAAAAACAAAACAAAACAAAAGGGGGAAAAATGTATGTGACAGGGTATGTTACACTGGGCAACTTTTCGTTCAACTTTTGTCGCAACAAAATCACGAGACAAGTTCCACGGAAAGTTGCCCAGCGCAAAGCCCCAGCTAAACGTTCAACATTTTCGTCCAACATCGTGTTGGGTGAAATGTTTGACCGCTTAGCCTCCTGTTTCAACTTATGTTTGATTTAAATCAGTCATTATCATCAAACATTTTGTGTTGCAACAAAATGTTTTATCGTTTAGCCACCCTGACCAACACAGCTCGCGCACGATGTTGGACGAAAAATTTTTGATTAAGTTCTCTCTCTACAGTTGTAACCCATCCACAACAGTTTAATTCCTCTACAATTAGTACACAGCCCCTATGATCCCTAAAATGGTTTGTGTTCTCTGTTCCCTGAGATATTTTGTATTTGTTCGCCTGTTCCCCAGGGGCTCTTAAATGCGGTACGGCTTTAAACGAAAAATGGTTAGAGATACCATTCACGCGAACTTGGGTTTTGGAACGAAGTCCTCGTAGCCGTCGTGGTGGTGGTTGCTTCAGCTCCCTAAATTATGTTCGCCGTGTCGTTATTTGTATACGCTCTCCCCAAGCTCAGTGATAGATTTCGTTTTGGAAATTACATATTCCGGCCGGGGATAGACTGTTTGCACACGAACAGGGAAGAGAGGTTTTTGTTGTTGTTGTTGTTGTTGTTTGTTGTTTGTTGTTTTGTGGTTTTGTTTTTTGGTTTTTCTAATTATATTTCTCTCATCAGGGCCTTTTTGCCCTTTGATCACTTGGTCATTACTGATCAGAGTGTATTTATTCTGTCATTAATATAACTGCTATTAGTATCACCCAACTAGTGGACTAATTCAAATCCTGCACTTTCATTGGCTACGCTACTAGGGCACTGTTGGTAATAGTCCGAGTAGCGAAAAGCGTGACGCTTTCTTTCGTTTTATTCCCAAATGAATATTTCTTCAACTTGCATTTGCTAACTGTATTATTGCCTTTTCTGTCCGACTAGTTGGGTGATACTAAAACAATTAGACCCTTGGCCCTCAAGGGCCACGGGTCTAATTGTTAATTATTACTATCGGCCAACTCCATTTTTGAGGACGTTCTTTAATGTTGATTCGTGTTAACGATTATGGTTTTCATCAACATAACCTCGTTTCCATTGTCTTTCATCCCTGGGAACGAGCTTGTCATCAGCGGCATTGAAAATGACGGGTTTCACTTGCGTTGGTTTTGCACGATGCACGACATTATTTTAAGACAAGCATTGGTAGGACACTTCCTTCACGAAATGCTCTTATGAACATGATGTTTTATCCGTATTACAGTTATTATTTTTTGTCTACTTGATTTTAGTATTTATATTTTAGGCGCCAACTTATATCAGCACATCACGTCTGCGTTTCGAATGGCAAACGTCTTCTTTCGAAAGAAAACTAAGAGTAAACAGTTTTATATCGATGGTACAGCAATTTGTGTCGGATGGTATAATTCAAATACGCTCTTCGATTTTAGTCTGCTTTAAAGGTTTTGACACTTGAAGGCAATCACAGAGTCGTCCTACTTTTCGTGGCTTGAGTTGGCAACAGTTCTACCGTATTCTCAAGTTCTCACGCAAACTGAATGGTCAGCGCCCAGTAGATGATGTTGAAAACCATGAACGACAGAGGAAAGCCAATGCGACTCCACTTGTCCACTGCTGACTCAATAGCCTCAATTTCTTTGTCCGAATAGGGACGGTACTGCAAAATCTCTGTCTCTGCCCTTTTTTTGCCATAAAAGCTGAACTTAGTTCGTTTTCGTATCTTGGGATGACCATTGGCTTCCACATTTCCATCCATAACTCGCATAAGATCCTTCTTTTCTGGGTCCTGCAGAAGAACAGTTGAATTGTTGAGCTTTTCAGATTAGGGAGGAAGAGAAGAGAAGCCCTTTTCACTGTACTTTCTAGGCTTGATTCTGTGGAGCGTTTAACTACTACTACGAACGAAAGTGGCGGAAATAAATCGTCTGACAGTTGCTATCCCGAATTTGTTTGACCTGTATAGTTTGTCAGTTTGTGCATGCTGCTGGAGCAAGTCCATGATCAGTTTATTCAGTTGCTGCAAATATGCTCCCGGAATCACTGAAATACATTGCGCACTTTCTATAAAATAATCAAATGGTTTGACATGCAGCCCGCGGCAAAATCTTCTCTTTGTTATGTGAGTTTTGCCTACAGAATTGCGTTTCTGGCATTTGATGAAGATAGCATCACGCCGCTACGTGCATGACATGCAGCCTGCGGCAAAATCTTCTCTTTGTTCTGTGAGTTTTGCTTACAGAAATGCGTTTCTGACATTTGATGAAGAGAGCATCACGCCGCTATCGTGAAATGAAATGACGTTGCTTCTGTGTTAAAATGTCTCACCTTGCCGTCGTCCGATTCGGTTTGTATTGTAGGAAGCTCCATGCCTCTCTTTATTTTGCTGTTGATCTCAAATGAAACACCAGCGTACTCCACCAGTGAGGCAAACACGTACAAGAAACACAGGATCAGGAACCACTCTATTGACTTAACGTAAGACACCTTAGGCAGAGACGCTCTCGCGCTGTTGGTCAGCGTAGTCAGTGTCAGGACTGTAGTGATTCCAAGACCAATGCGCGCTAAAAACGGGAAATAAATAAATTCATAAGAGAACAAATAAATGAAGACTAAATTGACCACTCCCCTTGAGGAGCGTTTTTTTGGGGGGCGGGGGGAGGGGGCAATACGCCTTATTCCAAAAAGGCCACCGTTTTAACATTCTTTTGTTTTTATTCAAATTAGCCCTTTTTGCCTCGTTCGTAGGCCTAGAATTCAACGAGGCAAAAAGGGCTAATTTGAACAAAAAATGGCAGCTATTTTGGAATAAGGCGTATGAAACAGGTTAGTACTACAAAAGATAATAACAGCGTTAAAAATCCCAACTGGCGGGAGGCAGACCAGTTGGCCATTAGTGGCCGAGAAGTTGAACTAAGCACCAACTAGAACACCTGGTGGTCAGAGCATTGATTGAGCCTGGGACCACCGGATTACAAGCCCAGCGCCTTAGGCGCTGTCACAAACGTGTGATTTTTAGTTGATTTATTCTCCAACATAAGATAAGGACTAAATATTTGCGCTTAAATTCTCCATTCTATACTCAAAACTCGACTCTGAACTCGAAAGGGAAGAGAAACTTTCGGCTATAAAAACATGTCTCTCACGTGACCCCTTTCCCGCCACGCATAATTTATGCTCATAATCAATTTCTAACAAGCGCTCGCTCATGGCCTGTTCCAGGCACCCAGATAGTCGGGAAAGCGAATCGAAAAGAGTGCGCGCGAAAAGCGCGTGGGAACGGGGGTCCAGGCAATCCCACTCGGTTTTCGCACGCGCAGTTTTTTCGGCTCGCTTTTCCTCTATCTGGGAGCCTGGATCAGGCGACTCGGTCAAGATGACTGGAGCCGTCTTCTTTCATTGTTTTGCATTATCATTTACAAATTAATCCTGAAGTGGAGATAAGGGTCTTTCACCCGTTCGGATTTAAGCTGCGGGCTCCCACCAGGCTTAAAATTGGTGGCCAGTAGAAGGAAGCGTAAGAGTAGGAAGTTCTTCGGGGTTTTACAGTCCTGAGAGTTGGGCTGTACTCGTAATGTTTACAATATGAGCGGCAGTGTTGTATCACTATTTACAAACTCTAGGCGAGTGTTTGTGAATAGTGATACAACACTGACGCGATAACGTCAGCATTTGGTATTGATTTTGATCCATTATTTATGTTGTACGAGTAATGTTAACGAAGAAATTCAAATGAAAAGTTTATGTGAATTAGGGCAATTTTGTGTCGGACATTCGTTTGTTTTTTCTTCATGAATTATTAATGAATTATGTAAGCATAAAGAATGCATGCTTGCATGACGACCAATGTTATGGTTCTTATTTTAAATTGTACAGCACATTGTATCACTATGTTCGTAGTTTAACAAAATCACCAACACGAGAACAGGTTGGTTTAGTTCAAAATCCATCTTGTTTCAATCGTTGA
>BLFK01000923.1:317618-327766 GCA_014634185.1 Astreopora myriophthalma
AAATCTTAATCTGTTTGAGGTTTGCCGAGGAAACGGAGTTGTCAGCCTAGTCCCTCACGGCCGAAGTAGCCGTAGTAGCAGCCTGCCGTAGTGTATCTTAAAGTCCCTAATAACGTTCTTAATGAAGGAAATAACCCAAGCGCGAGAAAACGAGAGTAACGAAGCATCTGATTGGTTTTAAAATCCGCGCAAGTTTTTTGATCCAATCATAGTCCAAACCAAAACCAGAACCAAAGGAATTGTGTAATTACTTTCGACGCTCAATTGAAAACTGCTCGAACCACATATTATAGTAAAGTGAGCACCATTGGGTTATGGTGCGCGCGGGAGGTTGCTAAACACAAGGGAGGAAAATGGAGTCGTTCGAGGCGATAACGGAGAGCGACGAGTACTTAGCAAACCCCATGCCAAGTGCAAGCGGAACTCAGTAGTGTTCGTTCAGCCTTTGACAATTTGATTTATAACAAGATGGTAAACACGTTATTACGATGTAAAAGTTGAAGTGGTTTGAAAATATTAACTCGAACCATTTAAATATAATAAGGACCATTCGAAAATTATATATAAACTGTTCCCCTCGAACCATTTATATATAATAGGGACCGTAACTGGAGTACGACTGCGAGTCAGTCTCTTTGCCAGAGCCCACGTATCTTTTGGTCAGCGCCAAGACAGGGAGCTCTGGAATAATCCATTTCCAGAACTAACTTGATTGGCTACTCGATTTATCAAACTGCTCATCCGTAATTACCGGAAGTAGAATTACTTATAAACAAAATCAGAACAGCTGAGCGCGAATTTTTAACGAATATGGGAGAAGATTCCAACTAAACTTGCAAACACAAAGACTTGTCGCTGCTGTTGTAAACCCTTGAGTTCTAGTTCACTTCTCAGGAAATTGAGGGTCAGTACGCAGTTATTACAGCAGCCCACGCGATTGGCTCAGAAAACAATAGAAGTATTCAAAGAAACAACAGAAACAATGAACCCTAACCCTAAAAACGATAGAGACATGTCCTAAACGGATCCAATGAAATTAGAGGTTGTAAACAGCTGCGTGGTATCTGGAAATTGAAGATGAAACCCAAACTTTGGTATATGATTTACTTGCCAAAACCCGTCGGTAAAACCGCTAAAACATATCTTTCCTCACCACATCCGCTTTCAAAATTTGATATTGCTGTTCTTTCAAAGCCTAATTGGACTTTCCTACCTTTTCGAGTGCGCATTATAGGCATGCGCCGCGTAAGCGGAGCTCCTAAAATCTTGGAGCCTGGAAATTGATTATTCCAGAGCTCCGTGTTTTGGCGCTGACCAAGAGATACGTGGGCTCTGGGAACGAGATTGGACTACGAGTCCGAGTTTTCCGTTTTGAGCACACGCACTTGAAAAAAAAAAAGACCTGGAAACCTAATGCGCGTGCTCAGTACAGAAACTCCTACTTCACTCCAATCTAAAGGTCTATACTATTATGAGATGATGCCACTCACAGCTCTCAAACGCCATGCTACAAACTTGTTTGTCCAGTGGATAGTTATGTAGTCGCATAGGACAGGACGCAGTCATGGATATCCTAAAAGATGAGAGAAAGCAGGCTCAACTGAAAAGCTTTGTCGATGGCAATGGGCCGCTCCCGGGGGATATAGCAACTTTCCCTTCCTACGGTTCCCTTTCACAAGTCGACTGACTACCCGGACCATCACACAGAATTTGATTGTTTTAAACTGTATAGCGCTGTTAAGGTTACTTGGTATCGCCTTGGAGAAAAATGCAGAGAAAGATTACAATTGCACATCAGATTTAAAGAGCTTCTGAGTACCAGTAACAAAATTGCTGTCTCCTGAATGCAACAACCACTGTGTCTGCTAATTTTAGTAACAACATATTGCTTGTCCAAACCCTACCCCACCGGAAAATACCATGATATTCAACAAACTGGGTAAGCCTCGCATTTAATGGATGTGCAAATTAGCATTTCGCTTGCTTGTGGCACGTGCAGTCAGTGCATCAGCATTGTACTTTCGATTTGCTTTAAATAACATGTACATACCGTCCACCCAAGCGATCCTACAATACAAAATTCGTACCAGTTTCCACAAAGTTTGCGGAGTGGGCATTGGGAAAGAGAATATATGAAATTTCAGTCCCTTTTAAGCCTGGATTTTTTTCAGGGTTAGAACTTTGAAACTGCTTAAGTTGTTTCATTAACTGCGATCATTATTCCTATCTAGCTTTAACCGTGCACTTACAGCAATAAGAGGAAGGATTCGGTTCTTGCTATTTTAAAATTGTTACAATTTTGAGCATTGCAATATGTATGCTGCCCTGCTAAAAGCTGTAACTTAAGAGACCGGCAATTTACTTAGGGCTGTGAAGGGTTTCTAATCACAGCGCAAATACAACAGCTGACAATATTGGATGCATTGGGTTTCCAACCCCATAAAAGTTTTTTCAATTCCGTTGTGAATCGAATCACCATCGCTTTCATTTACGTTTATTGGGAGAACCCAGGCCCTCTTTTAAACTTGTCAAGCTATTAGCAGTAAGCTTTAATACATGCCCTGAACCAAGCGTGCGCTCGGAAAATTGGCACAGTTCGTGCCTGAAGAGTGAACACACAAATATTGTTAAACGCCACGCAACTGGATCCTCCGCCACTCCCAAAGCTGTTATCCTACCTGTTTTTGTTTGTTTTGTTGTGGTTGTTGTTGTTTGCTTTTGCTTTGTTTTTGTTTTTTGTTTTGTTTTGTTATTTCCCCTGTTATTTATGATGCTGTCGCAGTACGCAGTATGGCGAAACTTTCATGACCACTGAGAATAGCTGTGGACATGGCACCTAATAATGACAGATGGGATGATCAGAGTGAGCTCAAGCAATGAGAACCTTGCTGTCCTGGGAGCCGCGTTGTTCGAAGCCGGCCGGTTGGCGCTAACCTCAGCCCCGGCCTTCATGAACAGCAACCGAAAGTTTCTTGCCTCGCTTGAAACAACGAGTTTGAGAGCTTGTTTTTAACTCCTGTATTATGAGGTTTATAATTTATCGATTCGATCAGTGCACTGAAATAGAAAAAGAGAATGTCAACCTCTGTTTGTTATTCTTGATGTCCTCGTCCTCAGCGCTCTAGTTGCTTAAGCTCGCTGTGTTACAAACGTACCTCATGCTGTGAAAAACCCTTCCATCTGGCCATAGCCTAACCACTTCATTTTCTTTGGTCAGGTCGTGCTTGATTCCCGACTTCTCGTTGACAAAATAGATATCGGGTATCCACATATGCTGAACCATCTTAGCGTTGAGTGCAAGCCTTTTCGTATACCCTGTGTTGTTATAAGAGAGACGCTCGTCTTTCCAGTACATGCGCAGAAAGAAACTGGCTCGAAATTCCTTCGGAGTTAAAAAAGAGTAAATTTTGGTGACGTGATTGTTCGAGCCTCGAGTTGATAAGTTTGGGAGCGACTTTTGGTAAACAGCAATCCTCTGTCCCTTGAGACTGAAGATGGCCGTCTGTGAAAAATGGTGGCTATTATTATTTAAGCAGTATCAAAGATATGGGAACTTACCATGTTAGCCTCGCTGATATAACCAAGGTCCAAAATAAACATATCAGTTTTCACCTTTATAGGGTCTCCTAGAATCATATAATGACGAGATTACACTATGGGTGAATTAACAAGCCGAGGTTTATACCTTGGGTATAAATCACCAGGCCATGAACAATATTAACAGCAGAGGAGCAATACTAATACTAATATTAATACTAATACTAATACTAATACTAATACTGATACTGATACTGATACTGATACTGATACTGATACTGATACTGATACTGATACTGATACTGATACTGATACTGATACTGATACTGATACTGATACTGATACTGATACTGATACTGATACTGATACTGATACTGATACTGATACTGATACTGATACTGATACTGATACTGATACTAATACTAATACTAATACTTATACTGTGAAGTGTATATGAAATAATTCAATACTAATACTAATACTAATACTAATACTACTAATAATCAACAATAATGATAATCAATAATAATAATAATAATCAATAATTAATTGAACCCTCCCCTTGAGGGGCTTTTCTAATTCAGGGCCAATGAAGCAACTACTGCAAATGAAAAGAGCAGAGTTAAGAATCCCAGCTGCCGGGAGGCAGACGAGGCCCCAGTTGTTCAAACGGTGGATAGCGCTATCCACTGGATAAATCACTGTCCACTGGATAACGCAATTGGTTTTGCTACCTCTTATCCGCTGGATAGTGTTATCCACCTTTTGAACAACTTATGCCATTATGTTGGCTATTTACAAGCGCGGCAGAGCAGTTCAAGGACTACCTAGAACAACTCCAGGTTTTCCGTAGCGCAGGACTTTAAACTGAGGATTTCAAGTCCATTGCGCTAGCGACTCGAGCACAAGTTAGAACTGGCACATTAGTTCTAGATCTTTCGGTTTTTGTCATGTCTGCAAGATAATGCAAACGCTTTCCTAACGTTCAATATCCTGCTTGGGACCTCGTTTTATTTGCTTTCAGACCCTTGCTAACTGGAAGTAAAGAGGTTTAACTTGAATGTGGGCATAAAGTAGCCCTGTGAAATGTTACTCAGACTAGAAGTCCATAACCCAGAAGTCTTGACATGATTCTCTCATTTGGCCTTGGCCCAGCAGTTTGCGCTATTATCTCGATTTAGAATAGACAAATGACAGCCAATCAAATTGGTCCTGTTAACCACAACGCGTCTGACTGGTCCGCAACCAAGAACCGCACGAGGGATTGTTCGTTCTAAATGCAAAATCGTTGCAGCAGCCGTTCTAAAATAGATAATACCTGAACTGAAGAAATGATCCTCACACTTTCTGGACAATTTAAGCAATTGTCTCTTATGTGCACTTGAAAAATTCAGGTGACTCCAACGGGATTCGAACCCACGACCTCTGCGATGCACTTGAATTTTTCAAGTGCACATAAGAGACAATTGCTTAATAAATTGTCCAGAAAGTGTGAGGATCATTTCAGTTCATGTCTAGCCCGCACTTCACAATCATTTCTTTCATAAATAATACCGTAAACTTATGGGCCGCATTCCATTGCAGATCGAGACTTCTGGGTCACGGACTTTTGACTTTGACTTCATTTGATCCTCTTGCAAAGGAGGTTCCTTGCAGGGGTCCTTTCGCTTTGCAAACAGGCCATAGTAGTTGGCCAAAGCTGTTTGCATGGCACTTAAGGCAGTCTTTCTTTGTAGGCGACATCATGTCAAATGATTCGTGCCGTTGATGTTATTGTCATTTCAATTCAAATATCAGCAATGTTTGTTGTCAACGAAACGATGTATGTAGTGAATCATATGTTAAACTGTGGATGTCAAGTCAAGTGAAGCTATGATCCTCGCAGTTATGGACGCAATTTTAGCAATTGCGTAGAGAAGCCTGAAAAAATTCAGGACTTCAACGTGGTTTGAACCCGTGACCTCGCGATGTGCGACGCTCTAATCAACTGAGCTATGAAGCTACTGATGTTTGTTGTGCTAGGTGATTTTTGCGAGGTCACTCGCGTCATGCCATCCATGCCCTACCTGTGAATTGTATGCATATTAACTGACACGTTCGTCGTTTCTAACGTCATCTTATTCCACGCCACATCTATTTAACAATCGTAGTACGAGTTCGAATTGTTCATGACTCAAGATAGATAGTCAACGAGGCGCGTAGCCTCGAACTCGTACAGTCTAATTGTTGTAGCAGAAATCCACTAACATACTACCTTCGAATTTCAATTTTTATCGATGTTAAGATTTGAAGAAGCCGCTATTGTTTTGTTTTTGTTTAGAGCGCCACCTTTTGACTATTCACTATCTATCACTTGGTAGAAATTCACTCACATACTATCACGAATCCCGTAATCTGATTGACTCGCTTCTCGCTATCTATTGGGGGATAGGTAGTGAGTAGAAAAAGAGCGGTCGTTTTGAAGAAAAACGGCTTCGTCAAATTTAAAATCAATAAAAATTGGAATGAATTCGAAGGTAGTATGTGAGTGGATTTCTAGTAAAACAATTAGACTACTCCTTCTCGTTTTCCGTGAGTCGTTGACTATCTGTTGACTCAGAAAAATCGAACCCGTAGTCTGATTGTTAAATGGTGACAAGTGGCGAGCCAATCAGTCACATTAAAGGATTGGTGATAGCACATGAGTGGATTTCTACTAATATGCAATATGGACCTTGCTCGCTGGCAGAAGTGAAATGATTGTGGTCTGCGAATTTCGCATACATTGACCAGATAGAACTAGCAAACACTGATGCTAGCAGTGAAATAAAACTGATCGGCTACAGTATACGTACGTCCTATTTTAGGTCTCAATCTGCTGTCTGACTTGTTTTGGATCTGGTTCAATATCTTTGCTAACAGAGTCTCTGCTTCGTTTTCCTCCACTTGTGATTCACTGGAAAAAAAGTAGTACGTTAACACTGAATTTAGCCGTCTATATAATTACAGGTCTGAACATTGGAAAAGCTAGACGGATCCAAGAGTGCGAATGAACACGGTCGGGAAAAAAATTCATTCCGCGAAAACGGGGAAACAGGAATTCAATTGGCCCCTTTTTTAATCTCCTCGTAATTGTGTAATTTAGTATTTCGCTAGTGGTCTTTGAGTTCGTTAAGTCGTCAAAGGTGGGCGTTAACAATTTTTTTATAAAGAAGTCCTGTGGTAGCGGACAAAAGAAAGTAGCACTGGTGGTAGTCATTGCGTAGGTTTCATAAATATTGCATTTACTTGTCCGTGTGGCTAGCGGGAGTGGTTTCCTTCGAAGATGTCTTGTTTTGATCTCGAGATGCTTCCGAGTTGTCAGCGACCAAACTGACGGCCAGTATGAAAATTGCCAGATTGCGGAGCCTCCCGTGCATTTGTTGTTCCCTTCCGACGAAATTCCTAAAACGACATTTATTAAAAATAAATAAATAAATATATAAAATAAAAAGGATTGTGATAACAGCCAGGGCTTCGTATCAGAGTTGATTTCACCCACAGGCACAGGCACACATATAAGCCTTTCTAATGCCGGACACTGCCAAGAACAGTCACGCGCACCGGCTTATTCTCTTCGTTTAATAGATGCTCTTCTCTTCCCGCAAGTTTTAGCCTGGCCTGTATTCCCTCGGTATTGGTCTCAAATGACCAAATTGAGCAAGGTACAACACAAAACATTGTGCATGTTGTCGATCCGTGCATACGTTTCAAGACAGTACAGCACGGAATTTCTTCTCCACCCAATGGCAGAAGTCAAGCACTTTCTGAAGGAACGTGAACTGAATACAAGGTGACCTACGGGTGATTCAATTTAGTGCCGCATCTTTCTTTCCTGTTTTTTTTATCCTTATTTTATTCATTTGTTTATTTTTTAAGCTTGGCACATATCAGAATACATCCCTTTGCTTCACCTTTCTGGACACTCTCTTGAGTCCGCTACACGTAGATCGACGGGGGCATTGTACATACTACTGCCTTGAAAAGCACTCTTATATTAGTTTCCATGTTGGTGGTATTTATATGCCGTGCTCGACCGCACCCTAATGTGATGAATGGCACTAGCATTGTATACTCCCGCGGTATTCAGCTGTCGCAGTCAATAGATCCCAGATGCAGTGATATTCATTGCACTTGAAGCAAAGTACCAAACTTATACTTCCTTTTTGAAATTTCCATCAAGCTTTATCTTTCTCCCAGACACCTACAGTAAAGAAATATTTCTGTTTGAAGTGCTCCATTGTTTTTTGCTTGCCAGTTAATGTGTACGTGGAAATTCCATACGAAAATTGATCGAGGCCTATAAAGTGAATTCGTTCTTGCGGTTTTCTGCCTCAGTCAAGGCAATTTCAGACACTGCATTGTCTCTTAATCAAGCTAAATACGCGAGTAACTGCTGCGGGGTAATCTTGTGGTGGATTATTGTACCTCCTACGTTGAGAACATAAGATAAACAACGGTTTATAAATGGTCTCTTTCACTCTTATTACGATATGACCATTAAAATCACCGAAAAACTGATCGGTTTAATCATGAATTTTTTAAATCGTCAACTGACATATCAGTTAGAAGGTTAATGGTTGGAAGCTATATCGAGCTATCCTTTCAAATTCTATGAAACATTTATTATTTTACCATTGAAAGTAGAAAGCGACCTTAACTAAACTCATTTTCCAGTACAGAGATAGGCCAGTCAATTGCAATGCTAAACTGACAAGATAAATGCGAAATAGGATGGATTTTCATACATGCGGCAGAATTTACCCAAACAATCTTTTCACTCCCTCTAAATAAAACATAAGAGCAAATAGTATAGGAATAGAGTTGCGGTCAAAGAAAGCGTGAAGGAATCTTTATCCCCTTACGTCGGCCGAACGATTTGATTTTTCCGTGGAGTTATTGACCTGCATAAGGGAGATATGACATATTTACTTCGAATGAAATTGCATGTCCCTAGCGTGTTTACTTTGGAAAAAGAAATTAAACAAAATTACCCTTCATTGCCTTAGATACATAATTCTCTCGGGTAGTAATACTCTATATCAGCTGAAAATATATCTGGCACTTTTTCGTAAGAATGCTTGGACAAGTTTAACTGTTACGAAACGAATACATATATATATAGGAACGAATTAATTTTATTTTCAGTGATGGAAGAAGATCTGTTCAATTCAAAATTGAAGGCTTCTGATGAGCATTTTCTTTTCCTCTTTCATTTCTATGACCTATATGTTTACATCAGCGAAGACCTTTATAGTTATGAAGAGGCCACAAATAATTGTTTTTTGTACCTCAGCAATGATGAAATGCATCAAGGTTACGAAATCCTACCTGAAAAGTGAGTGACTTGCGGGAAGTTGGTTATAAAAGGTTCAGAGTGAGAAACAACGAGTTTCTTCACCATATGCCTGAACCCGTACAGGTATACTTACTTTTGCGATCTTTTTACAATCTGCTAGTCCTAAATTTTGTCGCTTTCAACGATATCAACCTTACAATGTTTGGGTGACTGAAATTCGCTTTCCTGGCTGAATTGAAAAATATGTCTGAGGACAATTTTGTATTTCTGCACCAATATTTAATACATGTTGGACCCAACTAGCTTGCTGTGCACACCCTAGGTGAAACGTACTCGGTGGCCTTCCTTTTTGTTCGTGGTTTTAAACAATACCGTCATGAAGAACCATTTCATATAACAGTTGTTCTTGTTATGAGCGTATAGACCAACTCTTGTTTGACGATGCCGCCTACAGATAAATAATGTAAATTACCTTATTTTATTTTATTTTTAAGGCCAGCACTCAAGTTGTTTGAATTTGTTTGTCTAAATTTATCGTCGCCGTACTATCAGTGGTGATGAGTAGCACTGCATTTAAGTTTAAGACGTTTTACTGTAACAAATGTTAAATTCAATCCACTTTCTACGCCAGAGCCTTCAAGAACAGCATCAGATAACTTTAATTCCACAGACGTAAATATAGTACTTTTTGACATTTCAGAGAAAATCTTGGCAAGTGCCGTCCCGATCGGCAAACCCCCAAAACACAGATACCATTTTATATCATCATTTATTTATGACAAACTTATAGCTGAAAAAAAGAGAAAAAAACGCACCTAAAAGTTACTTTTTGACCTTCAGTACCGTTATACATAGATTTGGGAGAAAGACATCTTTCCTTCAGTGGCATGAATTTGCAAGTTCGTGGAGTGAGCATAATTGAAAAATTGTTTTTCATTTCCCTTGAGCTGCTTTAGATTGAATAGTTTCTTAAGTACTGTTCTTATCATACAAATGAGGCAGAAAAACTTGTGGCAGATTGCCACAGCTTTCACCGTATAATTACGAATGTAATTTGAATATTGTCTGCGGCAGTTCTCTTGATATCTAGAAAGAAAACCATCTCACAGTTGGGAACTTCGCGTTAAATTTAACATTCATGATCACGCCTCTGGTGTGAGCTGAAAAAAGTCTGACTACCCAGTAAAAATCAGGCTGTCCAAAAAACAAAAGTTCAAATAACTTCTAAGACCCTGAAAACAAAAGAGTGGAGGATGTGTAAGGTAATAATGAAAAAAAAAAAAAAATATATATA
>BLFK01000923.1:327776-342778 GCA_014634185.1 Astreopora myriophthalma
TATATATATGTATATATATATATATATACCCACGCCAAGGGTTAATTCACCCTGGTATTTAAATACTCCTGAAGGACGTTCCAAAAGAAAGAAATCCCCTAGTTCTTAGCTTGCGAAGCAGTATATATAAAGGCAACGTAAGAGTTAGTTTTCTGGGAAACGCTGAGGAGATACGTTGAGGTCCTCGTTGGAAACAATTTCCTAGTGAAACTCCCTGACCCAACTCACCTTTACCTTTTGTGGTTTTTTCACTTGTTATGAAATTCTAGTTCGTATATCAGTTTCCTCAATTTCAAAAGCCCAAAATAACAGCGACGATGAAAAGTGGAGAAGTTTGGGTCAAATCCCAATGCAAGTCCTCCTTAATTTTGTTTGTCATGTTATGACTAAACAGCGGAAACTTCTCAACCTGATACTTGCGATACATTTGCCTCAGTCTGGGCCAATCATAACTTGGGCACTTTTCGGTGAGATTCCTCTAATGTAATTTTTAAGTCCCGGAATTCTTAAGTTTCAAATGACGGACAACGACAACGAATCACCTTGCTAAATCAGCTGGGCTTCCCACACGATCAATTAAATGACTTTCAAGTGCATGACCATATCTCAAACGCTGAGCATACGAAAAACAAAAAAACAACACACAAAAAAACACAAATTATGAACTGATTTCACGAAAACGTGCCTCCCATACTCACTCTTCAGACCTCCTGCTCCTTACCCCTCAAGGAGCGAAACAGCGTTTGGAGAAGAAAACAAAGCAAACAAGACAAGACAGGAACTGAAACGCATATGTTGATTGTTAAAGCGATCTCATGCTTAGTCATGAGTTTCACGGCTTGGTGTTAAATTCATTTTTTTTTTCTTGCAAGATCGGTTATATTTTATGTCACCCTATCTGCTCTTTACCCCTCAAGGAGCGAAACAGCGTTTGGAGAAGAAAACAAAGCAAACAAGACAAGACAGGAACTGAAACGCATATGTTGAATGTTAAAGCGATCTCCTGCTTAGTCATGAGTTGCACGGCTTGGTATTAAATTCATTTTTTTTCCTTGCAAGATCGGTTATATTTTGTCTCCCTATCGGCGGAGTTATTTAACTTACATTCATTGAATTATTAACGAATAGTAAGTCAACCTACACTTGGATCTGCAAGCAAAACGATCGTACTTTCAAAGGCTTTTTAAACCGTCTTTCTGAGTTAAGAATGAGGAAAATTTAAGGAAAATTAAAATCAAACTTTCATGCCAGTGCAATATTCTTCAACAAAAATACAACTGACAGGAGGTACGTCACACCTCATCTTGTCTCTCAATTTAAGGGTTCAGGAATCTTCCGCAACATAAATTATTTCCCATTTGGTGAAAAATGATCCATATTAAAATTGAAAATGCCTAAGTCAAATTAAAAAAAAAAATACAAAACTTAACTGCCCCTCGAGTTTTCAAAAGAGCGGTGGAGCATTGCCTAGGCATGCCAAGTGTCAACGTTGTCCATGGAAATTTCTGGGCAGAGTTAAGAAGTTATCAGTGTCACGTGTCAATGAATATTGAAGAACATGAACTGATCTGTCTATTCGTATTTTGGAACGACCTTTACGAAGTTATCAGTTTTTATATTTAGGTGAAATTGTAAAACCTGCGGAACATTATGACAAAATCATATGAATACTCAACTTCTTCCGGAACGGAACAAGGACGTATAGATAACCCGAGGGTTGCTGACTTCATTGTCATGCTGACAAGGTCCATGGCTACCCTGCAAATTAATTCCCAATAACTGTATCCTCCTGAAATAGTCAACTGACTTATTTCAGGAAGTCTGATCGTCTGGTCAGGTTCTTCACAGTTTGCAAGAGCAGCTGGCTATCCCTATGATAAACTTCGGTTGAACAACTTCAAGAGAAAGAGTCGACAAACAATTGCTTTCAAGTTCCAATACATTCCAAATTTGTGTTCAGTTCTACGCTGCTTTGCAGAGCGATTCTTCCTGTGTTGAATCAGCGTGGATATCAGAATTAAACATGGATCGTTGGAGACCAAAACGGTGCCGGTGCAGGTTTGTTACCCCATGAACTATTTGTCGCCTTGTTTACCTACAGATCAGACTGATGGCAAAGATTAGGGTGAATTGAAACTTGAGAGCAGTACGCCAGTGACCTACCCATTTTCTTGAAGAACTAGTCCACTGAACTAAAAAAGGTCGTTATCGATAGCTGCTCTTGGTACAATGTATTCCGTTCTTTATGTTCTATTTGCCGAAGCACTTTAATGAGTGGGTATTGTGCAGTTTTTTTTTTAATGCAACTCTGATGAGGAACAGTTTGTTGAAAAAATACAATGCAACGTCTGATAAAAATACAATGTATAAGTATCATAATCGTTTATTTTAATGGCACATTAGGCCAGCTGGGCCTTTATTACTTTTTGCAACCGGGATGAGAGACGGAGGGTGGAGATAGATAAATGCGCTGCCCCAGCTCCCCCCCCCCCCTTTTACCGGTCCCACTGCCCCATATTTCTTCAAGACTGTTAAAAATCATATGGCGATTATCTCGATGTTTAAGGACACCTACCAACTCAGATTTCTGGTTCTGGTTCTGCAAACACTCAGAAACCTTTTCGACACGATTTAAAAGAAAATATGGCCCGTAAAAAAATATAATAATACACAAATTGCTGTCAAAGTTAAGTTATTTGTTCCACTATACCTTACACGGATTGCCGTTGTGGCCTCGTAAACTAGTTTGTATTGGAAATCCCGAGCTCATAATTTTAATTGACAAATAGTGTATATTTAAAAGTTAAAGTGCACATGAATACTGTCGCATCGACCATTTTCATTTAAACTTATCGTAACTCATTAGCTCCGAAATCCTTAAGTTATTAAGTTAATAAACTGTTTCCCGTCTCTGTCTCTTTAAGGTCAATTTGTGATTTACGTCTTGGCAGAACGTGGCAATGCGCACACTTATTAGCATTTTCGAACTGCAAAATTCATGTTATTCAGTATTACGTGCATGGACTCGGAAATTCCTCAAAAACATAAAACTTACCTTTTAAAAATATGTTAGTAGGCAATTTTTTTGGAGGATATGTTTGATTTCAAGGAGACAACAAGTCACTTTTTCCCATAATATTCATCGTCAAACGAAATCGCAAGACGAAGTCAGTGATGTAGCGAGGCAAACAAGGGCAGGTGCATCGGAAACAAAGCGTTCATACAGTGAGTTTTGAAAGGCATCAGCCCAAAACCGTCACTGATTGATTTTTTTATCGGCATTGGTCGCGGCATATGTTTATGTAATTCTCTCAAGGGGTGTACTGTTTGAATATATTATTTAAATTATTCATCACTTCCATAGAAGTGATTTGTGGTCTGGAAAAACTCGTTATCTATTCGTAGATATCAACCGCAGCGGTAACTTCACTGAAATTCCAAGATTCAATGGCGGCTTGGTGACGTCGCGTATCCGCGTATTTTGCTTCTTGATTCTGGAGAAGATCCCATGAACATTCAAAAAGAAAACAAGGGATACACTCGATTGCATGTGACTACGAATTAATAAGATGGGTAAAACGCGAAATGCACGGCTGTAGAAAGTTTAGTTTTCATTTCATTTCAATGAAGTAAAAGCTCCTCTCAGTCAGATATAGTCATCAACTGTCTTGTCTTGCCCAATAATTATCAGTCCTTTAGATTAACTTGGAGGCGATCATAAGTGACTTAATTTTTTTATAATCATTTCTTTCTTTTCTTGTCTCTCTTTCCCTTTCTTTCCTTCTTTCTTTCCTCCCTTTTCTTTCTTTTGTCGTTTTCCTTTTTTTTTGTCTGGTTTCTACTTCAATCAACTCAGGTGTCTCATTTGCGAAAAAGAGGACATTGGACGCTAAGAGGAAATATGGATATTACAATAAAAGGAGCAACACTCTGCACTAGGAACAAAACCTTAAGAAAAGCGAAGCCAGAAGCCTAAAATAATGTACAAGACTCCTAAGGAATTAAACTACATTTTATGAAATATTTTATGACACTGGGTGTGTGTTACCAGTTGTTACATGAAACAAAACTATTAATCAACAATTCATTGTCTACATTGCTTCCAAAACGGTATGGTATGAAGAAGAGCAATTCACTGGATTGAACGAATTAATTTTTTTTATCAGTGGGAGAGAGAGAGAGAGAGAGAGAGAGAGAGAGAGAGAGGGAGAGGTGGGTTGGGGATAGGCCACTTTGATTTCTCAGGCTTTTACCACCTCGCCCGTATATCTGGTCAGGGTACAGTGGGAATAACGTGGATATCGGATAATTAAAAACAAAGCGATCATCCAAGAAACACTTCCAAACACAGCCCACTTCGATTTGCAAACCACACGATCGTCCGTGGAACGCAGGTGTGTTCAGTGGAAGCTGGTCAAGTGCGAGTTCGCATGACTGACATGGCCTAGATTTTTTCCAGGCTTCTTTGCAACATGACTGAAACGCATAAATGCTTTGCATTCTAGCGTTAAAAAAGTAAGTAATCATTGTTATAATATGTGTTACAATGTGTCAGGACAGCAAGTATGTGCAATAATTAGGGTTTGATAATTAAGTATTGTTAGTAGTCCCAAGAGCCTTAGTAACATGTAATCAATATTCTGTTGAGCTAAAACTTAGTGTCAGTTTCATTTTCTCGTCATGTAGTAAAGTTCTGTTCTTCGTTTGAATGTCTGTGTGCTGTTATTACAATCATGTCGACCGTTCGCATCGCCATGTGTATTCAATATTAATATTTTTTTTTCGCCATTTACCAACTCTTACAAATACTAATCGCCATGGTACACACTCACCTTTATCCTACCAGGAAAACAAAACAAAACAAACAAACAATATTCTTGAAGTAGTAAAGATTGCGTGTTTACTTTAAGGCTAAAAAAACCTGCATTTGTGTGTTTAAATGTTCTACTTAAGACAGATTGCAAATCACTTCCATTGAGCTACCAGATTAATCCCTTAGTAAGATGACCATAACATGGTCGCAGCCACTTACTGTTTCTGTATTTGTAGCACGTTAATTGTGATGATAAACTATTCATAATGATATCTCTGATGGTAAATGAGAAATATGGTGTTTTTAAATTCTCTTTTTGTTTGTCACCTAAAAGCCCATGCTGTACTTTGGTTCTATGATAAACGCATTTGGATGGTAAAGCTACAAGCTAGACGAAACAGTGGCCCGTTTTTGTGTATACTGCCATTCCACGGCGTGTAATTGCTCACGAACAATCTATTAAGAAGTGATGCCAAGAGAGGATAAGGTAAGATAATATATCCCCCATACATTTATCAATGATAATTGTTTTCAATCTATTTCTAGTACGAGGTCATGGAACTAGTTATTTAAAGAAAGGATTCCGATTGGTCCGATGAACCGCGAGGTCGTGGGGTTGAGGTTAGCGTGAAATAACCTCCACGCTTGGCGAGAAATTTAAAAGTAGATCGAAAATAATTATCAGAGGGCATAGAGATATGCTTTCTCACCCCATTCTCTCTTGGTGGTGTCGGGGTTAAAGTAACTATGTTTAAATTGTCACGTAATTTCATGACTCAATCATCACAAGAGGCCTACAAAGTGGAATGAAACATCAGAATACCTACAGGGGAACACCGTTAATACGACCACCTTCGGGTCATGGAAAATTGGTCGTATTAACGGGGTGGTCGTATTAACGGGGTGGTCGTATTAACGAGGTAGGGTCACATTATGATGCAACACGCTTTAAACATGTACAGCACATGAATACCTTTAATTTCGCTATAAATAAATCTTTTTACAGTTCTTCTTCAACCTTAAAACAGCAATTCATTGCAACTGAACAAAACCGAGTACATGTAATGTCAAAACAATAACGTCTTTCAGTTCCTTAACAGGATACGGCCTCTTGTTAAATGTCTGGAAGAGCCGTTCTTTATTGTTGCTTACAGCACGTTACACATTAGCAAGCTCAAATGGTCGTATTAACGGGGGTAATTTTGTAATTAAGAAAATAAGGACTGAGCATTCCAAAAGGCGGTCGTTGATCGTATTAACGGGGTGGTCGGATTAACGGGGTTTTCAGATAGGAGCTTTTGCTCGGGCCATATAAAAGTGGTCGTAATAAAGGGGTGGTCGTTTTAACGGGGTGGTCGTATGGCGGGGTTTCACTCTACTGAAAACTGTAGAGTTATCTTGAAAAACGTCAGGTCGAAACAAGTTTATCATATTCTGGATAATGCTAGTTTATGCTCAGAATCGTTTTGTTTGTTAAGAAACAACGACAACAATAACAACAACGATCATTTTACCGGTAAGGGAATTTCATATTACCATTTTCGAGTTTAAAACTCGGATTAGTTATAAGCTGCAAGTCGATTTCCGACTGAACCAGGGTAAGCCGTGAGTAGAGCGATTTATTACTTGTCAATTCCAATAATATCTCTGAGTTTCTTGTGCATGAACTCTTACCACCGATTAATGGCCAAATTTTTTCCGCAATCGTCTTTAACTGAACGCAAAGTTCGAGGGACTGATGCGGTTTTGTAGTCAGTAGGGACCGTAAGAGTTGAAGCAAGAACAGCAATGCGTCGTGGAGCAAAAGTCTCAGCATGTTTAACTGTTAAGGACACAATATTGATTCTTATTTCACAAGCTGTTAACTTAACCGAGTGAAGAAAAGACAATCGAAAAATATCGACTGGAGAGCTAACAGTGGAGTTGAGAAACAAAGGACTTGAAGGAAAGCTCAGCAGGTCCACTTAAGCTGTTATCCCCTTTTCACTCGTGGAAGCGAGGGAACCGAACGTATCGCGTTTTGTTGCATATTCAAAACACGCTGGCTGCCAAAGACAACTTTGCGCTATCCCTTCCGAACCGCTCGATGACACTGTCGTCACTTGCTAAAATATTGAAATGATATATTTATCGGCGATGACGAGCATACTCGGATAAATAAACACCCGGGTGCTTCTAACAGGAGTGGAACCAATGACCTTGTCGGTTACAGCACCCCTTTTTAGGGGTGATTGATTGTGGGCCACCGACTGCAGTTCCCTATCGGCCAATCCTAAACAGTCCTAGGCTGGTAGTCAAGAAATCTTACACTCGTGAAGATGACGCGAATGACACTTGAACTTTGACTGACAAAGAGACCCGACACTTTGCAGATGGAGGGAAGGGGGAAGGGGGTGCCTGGCTAGCCACACTGGACCAAAAGCCACTGGGGACGGGTGGGGAAGATTTGGACAATCCATTAGCCGACTGGAGATTCAGTGTAGGTATGTCTTTGCAAATCCGGTCAGATACAGATAGACTGACAGATAGATAGATAGATAGATAGATCTTTATGTATGTCATAAAAATCGACCTGACAGCGACACTATATTTACCCACCTTTCGATCTGAAGCACATCCATCATTAAGTGCCCACGAGTTTATCATTGACTGTGTTGTAGACAAGCAATTCAGAGTCGAATAGCGTGACTTGACTTTATTACAGATGTTTCGGTTGACTTGGTTAGATGATTACACTGTGAGATTAAAATACATTAATGATTAGTGAAATGGTGATATTTACGGATTAGAAACTTGGTTAAGACGGAAAACATAAACAAAGTGCAGGACCAACACTCACCAAGTCGTCCGCTCGAGATCGTGAACGCATATGTTCGAGAGAAGACCTGGTGAGCATTAGTCACATGACTTAAAAACGCGGGAAAATCGTCGGCAACACATTGTACAATACACTCTCTTTAATCGACTAAGGCAGTCATGGTTTGAACTATTGGTTACAACAGACGGCGTCTATGTCCCAAGGCCTCTCCGGATTTCTTGTGGCAGAAGTTAATTGTCAACATGCATGATTGATACGTTTTGCAATATACTGGTGGTAAAGTTTATTACTTTGCCTCGTCGAATGTCGCATCTCATCAGGACACCTCTCCATTGCTTTTTAAAACAAACACATAATAAGTGTGACACGCACATCTCCGATAGAACACTTCGTCTTCCGAATCAGCGTCGATTTTGCTGTGGGAAGGTGATTGTTGGTCGTTTTTGTCCTAGTTGACGAATCCTTCCGTGGCAATTATTCATGAATAATTGTTATTTGCTATTTCTTCAGAGAACGTGTCATCGTGCGTGGTCATCCTCAGTTTTCAAATCACCAGCCAAGATCATAAAGAAGAAGTATTTAATATAGCACCCACAGCGTGGGTGACACAATTATTAAACACGAGCTACAAAAAAAAAGACTATATTTGGCCGCTATAAGTGATGTAGTGACGTTGCATCAGTTATTGCTGCATGTTTGAATTGGTATCAACAGGAAAACGTCAGGTCTACTTCTGGGAGAATAAACTTTCTCTCCACACTGAAGCAATATTTATGGATGAATTGATGTACCGTTCAGTTCAGTACATTTCACATATACACTCAGCTTTAACGCGCCAAATGAATGATACAGTCAACTAGGCCGTAGCGATTCAGATAAACTGTATTGAGTACTCTTTGCATATCTTACTACCGAGATGGTGCAATTCTTCATTGAAGTTTGCAATTTTATCGCGCACACATGCTGAAAGCTTTGTCTTATGTTGGTTTCTGAGATGATTAATAACAAGTGATGTCAGCGAAATCTGAGAATGTGCTTTATGATTATTATTATTATTTATCAGGGCTCCCGTATTTATATATTTATTTATTTGTTTTATTATCGTTTTAACAATATTTTAAGGTTACTTCCCACCTTCGCGGGTGCCCTTCGGAAAAAAAATCGTACGCGCCCCAGTTTAAATAAAACCCTAACAAACTATATATCATAAGAAAGCTTAATAAATGCACTTTACGAAAAAAATACAATTTTAGCGATATTTTCTTTCAGGAAGTGTCAGGATCTCGTAAGGCGTGAAACGACCGAGGGTTCTTCTATTGAATTTATCGGCTATCTGATTGATCAGTACGAGCAAAATGACTGCACAGTCTTATTCACAAGGCATCAATCAACAAAAGTGTGTCAGGCTTTTTCGATATTCTGATTGGTTGTCTAGATATCTGCATCTAAAGTTGAAGTAGCTAAAAATGTGAGCTACTTCAACTTTAGATGCAGATATCTAGACAACCAATCAGAATATCGAAAAAGCCTGACACACTTTTGTTGATTGATGCCTTGTGAATAAGACTGTGCAGTCATTTTGCTCGTACTGATCAATCAGATAGCCGATAAATTCAATAGAAGAACCCTCGGTCGTTTCGCCCCTTACGAGATCCTGACACTTCCTGAAAGAAAATATCGCTAAAATTGTATTTTTTTCGTAAAGTGCATTTATTAAGCTTTCTTATGATATATAGTTTGTTAGGGTTTTATTTAAACTGGGGCGCGTACGATTTTTTTTCCGAAGGGCACCCGCGAAGGTGGGAAGTAACCTTAAGCCCACACAATGGTACATGGGCATATGCTCTGTGAGCTGGTCCACAGAGGTATTGACCACATCAAGGATTTAAACTTTCAGGCATGCCGTTCAATTCAGATCCAGAATCAGTTAAAGCACTTACTGAAAGGTTTTAAGTTAACTGAATTTGCAACCCTGAATTAACGATTACGAAGATTTGATCACATCGCATTTAGGATCCTTTAATTGACTTAAACTGGTATGTTATCCTAAGGTCTTCAGTTTCGAATTCGAAGTGTTTTATAGATTCATCTTTCGGGGAATTGGGCTTGTTTTTGGTGTTGGAATATCACCCAATACATTCTGCATTACAGGTGGATATTCGGAAATTCACCAATCACAGACTGCCTTGAGCTTAGTCAGCGGCTTCTCGTTTCCATATCAAAATGTAAACAGGCCTAACCACTTGTTCTCTTCTCGAGAAAAAGAAAATCGTTAGATTTGTCGAGACTATCTCCCTGAACAAGCACAACGGGGCCTGGATGATGAATCGACAGTTGTGGAGAAGATTCAGTTTTCCTCGAGAATGCGATTGTTTTTAAGCGGTCATGCTTTTGTGTTGCTACAACAGTAGGGACTCTTCTCCTGTCTGATTTTGTCGAACCAATGGCGTCTGAAAATGATTCCGTCACTGAGAACAGGATTTTATCAGCGCTCCTTTTAAGCAGCGATCAATTGTCCCCTGAATGGAAGGCGTCTACAACAGCGGATCAAAGAGTCTATTTCTTAAAGTAAGTAAAATCGTAAACATTGCAGTTTTAGTACGACGTTTCGGGCTGTCGTTTGATTACAAATATATTCGAATTTTATGGGTAGGTTTGTACAACTTCCAGGAGCGTAAATGTGTATCGTTAACCCGGTACAATATAAAAAAAAAACTCTTCGCCCACGGGACTCTTTGACACGTCATTTCTACGTTCAGTGCCTTAGATTTTCTAGTCCTAACTACAAGCACGATTCGGAGTGATGCGCGTGTGAAATGTGAAGTAAGTTTCCGCCTCAGAGGTTTCCACTGTGCTTCTGAGTGCTTTCGTGAGATTTAGTTTACAATTATTGTTTTGCCAAGCTTTCACTTTCGCCAGTCAATGTTATCGCTTGACTTGACAGATATATTTTCTCCACCTGGGTTTGTTGGCATATATACTTCATCCGGCCAATGTACAACATCCCTGAATATTATTTAAACGCAATGTCTGTTTGCACCGTGCAAAATATTGACAAGTGCTTGTCCTGTTTTTATTTTATATCCAGCCAGAAAACGAGATCAACACATTGGTTTCCGCCGCCAGAGTTTTGGATCAGCAATTTGGGTCTTCCATACGGCTGGGAAGCGGCGTTGGATGGCCAAAACAAGAAATACTATATCAAGTAAGCAATCGACTTAGGAAATTTATATCAATTAGCTCCATTCATGCATAAAGCACCTAGTAAATTAAATCCGACATAACCTTGTTTTCGGTAAAGCTCGGCGCTCGTGTGTAAAATTCGCTAAGTGCAGGTGTATCGATGTAAACAATATATCCAGAGGTGATTTGATATATTACCGATACGCGTATATTGCCTTCCCGTTAAAGTAGAATAGAAAGGCATAATTTGAATTTTGACAGCACTGATCTATGACTAAAAAACATCGTTTGGTAGAGTTAAATTAGTCAAGAACGCTGTTGGCGTCACCTCAGCAGTATTAAAAAAAAATCTAATAACCTAGCTGCTAATAACCTGGATCGTGTTATAATAGTTTGGACCGCGAGTTCCTAAAAATGGAGCGTGAAGTTTGAGTGAAATGAACGCAGGGTGGGAGGATGAGGACTTGTCCTGCATAACATATATTGTGCCTTCCAGCATTTAATTGCATCCAAAACAGATTTGACAAGTTAACAGGAAAACGGTGCATTTTCAGTAGGTCTTGGAGTTGTTAAACGCGAGAACAGCAAAACATGGGGTCAATACGTTGACATTTACCCATACCCTAACTGGTGTGCAACATTGTTGTTCATGCAGAGTACATTAAATCTCGCGATTTTTCTTGAACCGAAACAAAAGAAAATGTTTGCATTAGAATCGAATGGAGTTCGAATTCCTAAGGATTAATCAGGGACGCCAAAATGGCCACCGTGACGTCATGTGCATGCGCGCTTCTTAAAGGGAACCTCCTCTCCTACAAAACCATAACTTTCAACGGAGGGAAACGATGAAATGTTTGAAATGTTTTCAAAGAAAGAATTTTCATGGGAAAAAAACACCTGAATTTACTATATTTTAGAATTGCTTGTTTTCAGTTTCAAATTTCGCGGGCGCCGCCATCTTGGATAATTGTGACGTAACGTGAGAAACAAACAAACAAACAAAAACAAACAAAGACTTTACACACCTAAGTGTTAATGATTATTCAGAGTCCATTTGTGGGTATTTAGTCGCGGTGGGTAGTCATTAACAGCCTTGAATTTTCAAAATTGCTCTACTTTAGGTTTTCATTGCTATCATCGCATGCCGTAGCTCTTTAGCTCGATCATCGACGAAGGCCTTGGCTACTGTTAGGGCATAACAGTTTTGTGTGACACGACTATGATCACACAGTGGCAAAAATCAATTATATTTCTGCCTGAAATTGTGTGAGCCGGATTTCACTAGTCAGGCTTCCAACGTTAGTGGCCTTCCTCGAGACTTTGATGGTCACCGCCCCCGCTCCCCTTCACTAACCCGAACGTTAACTGGTCACCCACTCCAGTTGCAAGGAGTTTTGCTGAAACTTTTGCGAGTGATTGGTCTCAATTTTAGCGGATTAATATTATTGTGCAATTTCGTAGCGTTTTAAATGGTCGAGTAACTAATCAGACCTGTTCTTGTACAAGCCATGTAACTAGGACAACGACAAGAGAAGATCCAAGATCAGAAGCCGATCAAGCAACCCATCTCTCCATGGTAAGACAGCAATTATTTCGTGGTACTTTGAGCTCTCCTTAACTTCTCTACATCCCGCCCTCCACCTATCCCCAAAGCATCGACCCCTATCCAATTCTCCTCTCCCTTTCGCTCTTACTGTAACGTTCATATGTTCCAAGATCTTGCGAGATGGTTCTAGGCGAACCGCTCAGTCCTAGAACTTTGAGCTTCATTACCCCCAAAGGAGAAACGGAGACTCCGAACATTGTTTCATGCAAAAATCACGATTGAGACTGCGACACTCTCAATATATGAGATCAAGGCCAATCCTCTAAGGACTTGCAAAATGCGAGAAAAATGTAAAGGTTCTTCCTTCGCTTGGTGTGATTATCTTAAACGGCATCTGGGGGAACAAGGCCACAACTACGTTTAACAGTCACTAGGCCGGCTACGTTGCCAAGATCTGCAACTCTCACGCGTGCTTAGGCCTCTAGCGCCATGTGGGGGCATTTCAGGCCCTTGTCCTCCTTGGGTTGGCTGTAGTTTTGTGCAACAGAATCTATCCAGTGATAGTTAGTTAAATAGTGATAAATAGTGCATCGCTCGACTTCTACATTACCTGAGGTTTTTGTTAGGTCTGTAGCTTAATCATTATCAATGCAATGACTGTTTTGGTTTTCTACACTCAGACTCCATCACAGAGCAGAAGAATCGAGCTTGTTAAGGATGCAAATATAGGTAATTACAAAAATATCTATCGGATGCTACAAAATTAGCACATAGAGAACAACTTTCCAGTCACGTAAGGTAAAATTAAAGGCAGCGAGGATGGAAAGTCTTAGATTTACTTCCGTTAGAAGAACTCGATTCTTCTAACTATAACTATATTCTTCTAACCATATATTCCTCTACAAGGTTGTTGCCTAACGGTCGCCCTGTCGCCTTATTTGCGAGCACGGGCGACCAAATTTCTGAAAGAGTAGCCCGAACGGGCGCCTAACTCATCACAAGGTGATTCATCCTCACTTTCTTGTAAATTTCATCCCAACTGGAGATTAAACGATGAAAAAGCGACATAGTTGGAGAGAACGGCAGCTCAGCGAATTCCAGAAATAAACCACTCTTTAACGTGTAAACGTGTTCAATATTGCTGACGGCATTCTGTGCGTTACGTCCCGGTAGCACACGGAGACTGGGTCGGAATGTGATTCCCAAATACGGAAAACCAACGTGATGTATTGCTACGTCCATACGGTTCCTCTGTTTTTATTTTACGCACTTAAAGGCAGTTAAATTTGCGCCCGTTAACCTGTTCATGCCATCAGCTTTCAAGAGACTTACTAGTAAAACGTGGTATGATATCATTTGTAATGTGATTTCTTAACCTTGAATGAAATGCTGAAAGAAAATATTACTTCTTTTGGTGATGTCTGCACTACTGTACGTACAAAAAGTTTAATGTGCCGCACGTGCGAATCTCCTTTTTCCCCGCGTTAACTGCCGAAGGGGGGCTCACTTGGTTTTTTGCCTGGTGACAGCAGTAGAGCTCTCGCAACAAGTAAGCAATACTTCTTGCTTCTCGTGTCGTCATTCGGAACTCGAGAAAGGTAGGATTCAGAGATATTCAATATGCATTTCTGTGATGCGATGCTGTATCGCCCATTGATCGCTGAAGGTTCTTCTCTAACCCCAAATACCTGGATCTTTATGTACTTAAGACGTGCGAGCGAAAAAAAAAAGGCCAAACATCAAGGTCTCAAAAGTCTGAGAAGTGAAGGCCTTTGTGGAATCTGGTCACCTGACAGATGCAGTCAAAAGGGTGTCAGAGCATGACGAGAAGACTGGGTTGAGAAACATCCTGACGCTAAAACCTGGAGTTCCCTTAAAGGGAGGAAATCAAAAGAATGATACATTTCCTCATTTCAAAGGACTAGTGACACAAATTCTCCTCTATGGGTCTGAACGTTTCATGGGAAGCTTTTAAAAACACATGAATTGAAACTCTCTTAACAGTTACGTGTTCCCTCTAAGCTAAGGCTTGCAGTCGTATTGTGTTCTGTGTTCGGCCTCCAGCTCATGTTTAAGAAAGACATAGAGAAGACAATAATGTCAGTACATGTAAATGCCATCAAGGAAAACAAGTTTGAATTCAAAATTCGTAAATTGTTTTCCAAGTTGTCATTTGCTGCCACTGTTCTTTGTAATTCCAATTTTACCGGCACCATGAAGTATCATACGTCTGCTCTTGATTAGTGAACGACAGGATCAAGAATCGTGACTACTATCGCCCTTGATCTTGAAGATAAACAGAGTTTAATTATATTGGAAAAATATGTGATTGCTTTTTTTCACTTCGTTTATAAATACAACGCTTACTGTCATAAGGCACACACCAGTTTTTGGTAAGTCATCTGTGGCAGGTTTACATCATTCGTATAATTACAACTAAGGCAGACCTCTTGACTTCGGCGATGGCGGACGTCATATTTGCAACCGGATTGAGGAATAGATTACACTTAATGTCTACACAACACACGAGTTTAGTCGCCATGCAATGTTTTTCATTCTTTCTATTCCCAACAACCCTTGTGCGCCTATATACATAGCTGCTGACGAACACTACAGCGGGGGGGGGGGGGGGGGGGGGGGGG
>BLFK01000923.1:347788-380288 GCA_014634185.1 Astreopora myriophthalma
AATCATACACGCCATCTTGCATATCTTTCTTATTCTTATTCTGATTGTGTTTCAACAGTCGTCGGTGCCACTTATCCCGAATGTCTTAAAGGTTTTCCTTGAAAATGGTCAGACCCGTTCCTTTCGCTACGACTCCAACACCACTGCTGAGGTAATTTAGCACCATGTAACAAACGTCCCATGTTACAAACAGATAGCCCTCACACGCTGGAAGAGTCGTATCTTTGTCGATGTGATACCAGACATTATTGTTTTCTAATGGCCGGGCGTCCCTTTCATGTTCAGTGTTCTTGGGTTTTAATAGGATGACAGACAGACCTAAGTGTCTACATTTACAATGTTGAAAATTGCTGCAGTTGCTTTTGCAGATGTTAGACGTTGTTATTTTTTTTACTAGTATAGTATTTTAACATTTGCATTTGTTTGTATAGTTGTGTAGAGGTTTTATGTACAATTAAGTTATGAAAATTTTGTCCCCAATTAGCTTCTGAACGCTAAATACACTGATGATAACGATGACGATGATACTGATGATGATTATTAATATAAGGCTACGGAATGTCATTTACGACGATCAAAGGATATAAGTGTTCACTATCAACTCCAAACACTTCCCTTCCTTAGAAAGCTTACCATTTAAAATACAATGAATTGAAATTATGATCTGATGTTGATAATGGTCAAAAGAACGCTGAACGCTGACCCACTACTTAATTTCTAACCTAAACAGTAGTAAAGGGAATTTCTTCTGGTATTCAACGCCTCAGCACATGGACTGCCTGGTTCTAGAACCGTTCTGCCGTCTTGAAAAGATTGTCTTCCTTACACTCGATTGCTATTGTTCAATTTGGACATTTCTCTTGTTCATGTGCAGGAAATATTCAGATCATTTGCGTCAAAGCTTGACTTGAGATTGATGGAACACTTCAGTCTGGTTCTAAGTGGTCCGAAGAAAGGACAAATTTCTTACATCCAAAACCACGAGAAGATTTCAGAGGTATAAACGTCTTAGGCCCAGGTCACACAAGGGCGAATTTTGTTTATTTATGTAATAAAACTGCAAGATTTCCTGCAAGATAATTGCGATCCCGTTTCACAAATTTTCCAGTTTTTGGCGTATTGCTCCCTCAGAGACGATCAAATTTTGATAAATGAGTCAATTTCGTCATTTAGGGATAGGTTGATGATTGATGTTTGTGTCAACATTTCGTTTAATGCGACCCACGCCTCCCATGTGTCTTCACTTACAGCAGAGATTTTTTCGAGAACCTTACAGGTAATCATTGATATCATGGTCGCTGGTACCGTCCCGTCATAATTTTTCGTCACATCGCAGTCTTTGGGCACTTTCCATTTGAGAGAAGTGACCAGACAGTCCAGGCATTTCGCTCAGCTAACTCTACAACGCCTTCAAAATAACACACTTTTCGGGTATGATATATATTCCTCTAAAAGAGTGTGAGGGATATCATGCACCTTTTTGTTGAAATTGCTGCATTTTCTTTGCAAACTAATTGGTCTGGCCGGCCAGTTCGGTAAAAGGAAGGCGCCCTTAGTTCTAATGGTCATTTTGCGATATCTTACCAAAACACTGGTGAAAAGCCTTGTATTCGCACCAGAATACCAAAAAGTAAGTTGAAATCCCATTTGTAGTCATCTCACTACCCCTTTATAGGTTTTCCTTTGCCCATATAAAAACTATTTATACGGGTGCAATTTTGAAGTCTGCGATTTTAACGATACGCATAGTACTATTTTCAAGCGCCTTTCGATCACGGGATATCTTCTGATATGCTCCTTTCTACTATAACGATAACTACTGTTTTCAATTGTTCTATTGAAACAGATTTACACGAACAGAAACTGCAGCAGTGTGAACTGCCTGTGCAAGCTAAACATCGCGTAAATATCAATCTTTGTTGTTATATTTTTAAGTTACACTTATGCTTCACGTAATTGTACACAAAAAGGTTATTATCTGGAATTTAAGTGTTTCTTTTTATGACATTAAAACAGCCTTTGAGCTGATGAATGCAGGTTTTCGAAAATGAAAATGTAGCCGGCGAGGCGAAATTTAATAATGCATTCATGCATAAACCGAAGACTAAATGTAATATAGCTAACATTGGCTGTTTTTATGTTCTGTTATTCTGGCTGTCAATAGGTTTGTGCCCAAGGATCATTTTGAGCTTCTCTCACAGGACCCCAACACATTTGAATATTTGTACTCTCAGGTGAGTCAAATTGGGGCATGTGGTAAGTGCGCATGCATTTACTAATATATATATATATATATATAACACAAATGGGGACAAGACACGTTTATAAAGAACACCTATATTTCGACCGACTTGTCGGTCTTCTTCAGGGTGAAATATATATCTTAGTCAATATTCTTGTGGAAAAGAGGTTCCAGACTTCAGGAGTGATTCATCCCTTTTAATTGTTACAGCTCTGTTTCGTACGGCTTATTAATGGCCACACTTATCAGGCAACTGCAACGAATCACCGTTAAATTTCAATGCTGATGATATAAACAAATGATTGCGTTAACGCGTGCCTTGCGCGTGCTTTAAAGTAACAGTTAACTTATGTTATGTAGCAATTAAAAGCGATGAATTACTCCTGAAGTCTGGAACCTTTCTTCCAAAAGAATATTTACAGCTCCTGAAAAGCTGAGCGCTCCACGAAAACCATTCTAAATATCACTAACTTATTAACAATTAGACCCGTAGCCCGCAAGGGCTTTTATTCCCTTATTTGGGAATAAAACGAAATATATTTATTGTTTATCTGTCGCTCTTTGATTATATATATATTTGCGTGACCAGTTTATATGGTCTATGCTCGGTGCAATTCTCGCAAACATTCTGATGCTTGTTATATTTCCGAAACCGTTGATGATACAACGGTTTCGGGAATTGTTCCAAAGTTTGGTACGAGTAAACTTACAAGCCAAAGTGGGAGTGGACCACGTCCTTAACCTTCAAACCGAACTCACTTAAGTGCAAGGAACTCCATATAGATTTCCGCAGAAAGGCAAACGTGGACATTCCTGCACTTGAGGTCAATACTAACACCTTTGAAACTGTTAAATCAGCTAAAGTACTGGGCGTTACACTAGATGATCTAAAGTGGAATGATCATGTAGGTAATATCACCGCGAAAGCATCTCAGCGTATTTATTTGCTCAAACAACTTAAGTGCGCCGGTATTGACCGTGTATCTCTCATTCAATTTTACTGTGCGTGTATACGCTCTGTCTTTGAATACGCCTCGCAAGCATTTCATGGTAGTCTACCGGGTATTTGTCCGATTAGATTGAAAGGATACAGAAACGAGCCCTAAGGATTGTGTATCCAGAACTTTCGTATAGTGAAGCGCTAGCAGATGCAAATTTGATGTCACTTTGTGAAAGGCGAGAGCACTTGTGTATTACTCTATTTAATCAGATTATCGAGAGTGATGGCCAACATAAACAGGCTGGACTGTTGCCTGCGCGCAACGACACACGATACCTAATATTAAAACCAAAAGGTTTCAAAATTCTTTTATAATGCACTTTTCAAATAAGCGACAAATGTAAATAGCACGATAATGTTATATTAGGAATCTTAGCGTATTATAGGCATTTTATAACTATATTAAGTATTTCTAATTGATGTATTTTTATAACACATGTAATTCAGCCGTAAAGCTGCGTTTCTAATGAACGATTTATTCGATGAAACATGCCATTAACAGGAAGGTGTGAATGCACGCAAATACATATATACGTATTTACACATTTATACATTTGTGGGGGGCGGGGGGGGGGGGCAATTTTTTTTTTTTGCAAACAGCTGCATGTATTTTAAACTTTAGATTGGTAACTGATGTAGCTATTCGAAAATGTGTCGGTGAGAAATAACAATGAATGAAATGATTGTGAAGTGCGGGTTAGCAAAGAATTGAAGAAGTGATCCTCACACTTTCTGGACAATTTAAGCAATTGTGTCATATGTGCACTTGAAAAATTCAAGTGACTTCAACGGGATTCGAACCCACGACCTTTGCGATACCGGTGCAGTGCTCTTACCAACTGAGCTATGAAGCCAAACACTTGAGAGCAGGTCAATTTGTTGGGCTCATGCGTGTTTTCACGTGAAAGGAATGATGAATGAAATGATTGTGAAGTGCGGGTTAGCAATGAATTGAAGAAGTGATTCTCACACTTTCTGGACAATTTAAGCCATTGTCTCATATGTGTACTTGAAAAAGTCAAGTGACTTTAACGAGTGCGGGTTAGCAATCGCACTTCACAATCATTTCATTCATCATTCCTTTCACGGGAAAACACGCATTAGCCCAACAAATTGACCTAGTCTCAACTGTGTGGCTTCATAGCTCAGTTGGTAAGAGCACTGCACCGGCATTGTAGAGGTCGCGGGTTCGAATCCCGTTGAAGTCACTTGAATTTTTCAAGTGCACATATGACACAGTTGCATTTGTCCAGAAAGTGTGAAGATCACTTCTTCAATTCAGAAATAACAATGGTAATTGTTTACTACTATAGATCGAGGAGAGTTAACATAGTCAGTTTGCTCCGGTTTGAGCGTAAATAAAGCAAGCCTCCAGTCTTTCTTGCATAAGAACTGGTTGACGATTTTTTAAGACGTTTCTTTATATCGTTTTGATATAGGTCACAAACAGAGTTGTAGACGGTTTCTATGGGGTGGACTTGAGGTATGACCTGGCAATCAAGCTTGCGGCCCTACAGATTCAACAAGATGCCGTGGAGGCAGCTGCTGGGCGTCCAGTCAAATTTAATGTGCGACTGGTGGAGAGGGAGTTTGGAGGGCTCCAGAGGTTTGTTTCGTCGGATCTTCTACACAGCACGAGTGGAAAGGAACTGCGTAAAGCCCTGGATCAGCAGATAAAACAGAACGAAAACCTCGCATCGCGAGGGGAAAGGCACATGAGCTCCCTACAGTGCAAACTACACTATTTAAATCTTGCAATGGAGATATTCTCCTATGGTGGCCGGTACTTTGATGTGATTCTGGTTGATAATGGCAATGAAGGACCGGGCCTAAGAAAGGTTTGTGAGCTACCGATTAACAAAGTATTACATTATCATAAAGTTATTAATGTAACCTCTAGACTGTATTCTGCCTGGTGCTTTTCTTTTAGTCTCAATATTTTATATCATCGGATGATTTTTTTTATGACAAGCCTATTTTACAGAATTTTCCCTTTTTCTAGTGTTTGCCCCCTATATGTGGGTTCAAATGTTCCCGTGATGAATGAATGAACAGATGAAATGATATATGAAATGAATCATTTCACGTCAACGGGGTTTGACCCCGTGACCTCACGATGCTAGTGCGACGATCTAACCAACTGAGCTGTGAAGCCACTGATGTTGGGCGCTGGGCATTTGTGGGTTCAAATGTTCCCGTGATGAATGAATGAATGAACAGATGAAATCATATATGAAATAAATTATATATTGAACTGCGGATACGATATGGACGCAATTTTAGCGCAAATGACCAGCTCCCAACATCAGTGGCTTCATAGCTCAGTTGGTTGGAGCGTCGCACCAGCATCGCTTACACTTAGAGGTAGAGGCAGTTTTGATCGAGGGAATACGGAAATATTCCTCTTTGTGGAGAAAATCGCATCAAAATTATATTTAAAAAAATAACAATAATTATAATAATAATAGTAATAGTAAAGAAAATGCGTAAACTTCGGTTGCTAAAGGTGCTGTAAAGATATTGAATGGGTCCATAACAAATCTTTTAATGGCTTAAATGGCGCATTTTCACACTTCGACATGTGCTTTTCTTAACCCTAGTGCACAAGCGCGAGGTCCGCTAACATTACCGCGCGAGGTAATAGGTGCTCTTCAGCACTTACAGGGTCACGATACAGGGATTTCTTTGTCAGCAGCGGACCCACGAGGAAAAGGAGATGGTCAAACCTTTCAGGAGTAATTCTAAAATACTTAAAATATGTCTCGTGGTCATTTTCGGGCATTTCTTTCAAAGGGTGTGGTACTCACCAAGTACACACCGTCCTCCGAAAACACCCCCTATCCAAAACTTTTTTCGCTGTCTTCTCTTCTTTCGCAGGCGAAGACACAGCAGAAGAATGAAATGTGTTTACAGAAGCTATTGTGCTTTAACTCTCAGATCAAACTTTCCCGCTCCTTTTTAACCTCTATCACGAAAACATACGTTTACATACGTAAAAAGGCCAACGCAACGCATTCCATTTAACGCAACAGTGGAAACTGTCTACGCACGTCTTATTTACGCACGTTTGACGCCGTAAGAATTTACGGGACAGTGGAAATCCACCTTTAATTTTGTAAATTATTGTACTTTGCGACAATGGCATCATCGTCACTAATGTCAAGCAAAGAAGGTCATTCATGTAATCATCTAAAGGCTATCTCAGTGGAGTTAATTGTTCTTTGTTTTGCTTTTCGTCGTTTTTCCAAAGAAGACCAGGACTCCACATGTCAATGCCACCGTGCTTGTGAACCTAAAGTATGGAGTGAGTCATGTTGTAAGAGGAAAGGTCAACGTGGTAAGCAACTTGTGGTTACTCTTGCTGTCAGTTCTCGCGACATTCCTTTTCTACGATGAAGCAATATGTGATTCTTGATTCTTATTGCGTTCAACCAACTATTTTATTCAGGTGGCTTTGTCAGTTAGGTGCGATTATACGTCCAAACTGGAAGTATTCACTGAATAATCATGAAGTTGCATATTGACGAGAACCTTCACGTCTGTCAGTCCTTGCTTGTACCTCACGGCTGTGTTGTTTGTGATTTGATAATTATCATAAGACTTTGTCATCATTAAATATTATGTTCTTGTTTTCTGGTGGCCAATGGCATTGCCATTGTAACAGTTGTCGTCAATGCTTTATTTCTTGGTCATTTGCAGCTGTGTCAGCTTGCTGAATATCATGAAATCACAGGATTCACGATATCTCGCCACGAGGATCATAAGAAGCTTCTGCGTATCCGGCTACAAGAAGGAAAGGTATTCTCCTTCTATTCTAACTGTCCATCACGTGCGTTGCTATAACTAACCGACGAACCAACTACACAGCCGGCCAGCAAGCCAGCTAGTCAGCCGGACGGTCGGTCGGTCGATAGATCAGTCAATCAATCAATCAATCAATCCATCCATCCATCCATCCATCCATCAATCAATAAATAAATCAATCAATTAATCGATCAATCCAGTCATCAATCATAGGCAGTCCGTCGGCAATTGGTCAGTCCGTTAGTCCGTATGACAGTGAAAGAGGTAATGGTGAAGCCATCCATCATCAAGTGGTTTGATCATGTAACGCATTAAATTACTAGTAGAGAATTTGCCAACGGTACTCTTTTTATCTCCAGAGCATTCAATTAATCTGTTCCTATCTGGATTGTGTTGACATGATCGCGCTGGTGACTGGGTATTACAAAGTGTATGTGGACAACACTATCGACAAACCGCTGCCGGTGGATAATGAAGAGAAATGGCCCTTCTCATTCCGATGGGATCCTCCTACAAATGACGGTGTGTAAAGGACACGGTTATACGCAGTTTCGTTACTACCTCCTTCTTTGTTGCCCAGCTAGCGAAAACACAGACCAGACCAGACCAGACCAGACCAGTTCCTCCAAGAAAAACAATGTCACCAAATTGTAAACTTAAAATTGTAAACTTAAAGTCGAGCCAGTAAAGGCCTAACTGCTAAGAAGACCTCAGTAAAATGATAGAATCGTTTGAGAATTGTCATGATGAAAATTACTGTTCTTTGTATTTACCTCAATAGCACCCGACTTCTACTCATCGCATCAAGTGATCCCAGACGTCTGGTCATACCCATCTCTCTTCAAAACTTCCAACTCTACGAAGACAACACAACCCGAAAGCGGACATCTTTTAAATCGACATACCGGTGTGTTCATTGACTTGTCAAGGGCCCCTCCAAGATTCCACGAAAATTTAATATCAGAGGAATCCATTGAAGAAGCCGCGGAGGGTGTAATTGACATTGATCGTGCGGGAGAAATGCATGACGTTCACAGCCAAGATTTTGATTCGCCAGAGCTTATGATGGCCCAAGGTGACGATCATCCTTTTGAAGAAGCCTCATCATCTTTGGGTGACTCCATTTTAGACACAGAGAGTGTTAACATTGAAATACCAACTAATACTTCAAAGGCCGGTGAGACCAGTAAGAAGAGTGAGGAGTTGCCTGCGACAATTAAGTCAGTGGATGGTGATCATGTGTCCTTAGAAACTTCGCAAGAAGAAATTGAAACCCCCCCCAAAAAAGATACCCCCAATCTAAGTGATGACTTGAATGATGTGATTTCAGAGTTAAGAGATGGAATTGACAGTTGTGGACAGATGGCAGTGGAGTCTGAAGAACCTGAAGTTGTTAATGATCGACAAGACATCGTTTTTGTGTCAGGAAATTCTGGCCATACATCATCTGACATTACGTCTAGCGAATCAAACCATGTGAAGGATGACGAAGCAGCCAAACATATTGACTCTAGAGAAAGGCTTACATCATCATCACATCCAGACCCTGGGCAGAATCTCATAGTCATTCATGGTAAAGCCTCTCTCTCGGAACTGGCAAGCGTATTTGACGATTGCCAACAGACACCCCAATGCAGACAGGATAGTCTCCATCTCTCTCAAGAGGAATGTCACTTCACAGATACAGGTCCTTCCCGGACGCAAAGCCGGAGACATGCTTTCGATGATCTGGCTGACAAAAGTAAATTCGACAATCGGAGTATAGTCTTGACGGACAGTATCGAAACTGGAACAGTATTAGAATTTGGTAACGACCAAGGAAGCGTGTCGGCTACTCCTGAGTTTAGCAAACACATTTGTGGTAGAAATTTGCATCCAAGAGCTAATCAATCAGGTGAACCACAACTGCTAGGTCATTCAGAGTTGGTTAGAGATGTCCTCGAAACATCCATTTCATCTCCTCCTGAGTTTTATGGGCCTCTTGATGATACCAATTCCCACACAAACATCAATCGATCCGATGAGCTGCAGCCGCTAACTTGCTCAGACTTGGCGGCAAGTGATTCGCTGAGTACAACCCATAATGTTGACAACTGTAGTTCTGGTGTTGGAAGTGACATGGTTTCTTTGGAGTCTTCTGCGAACAGTGGCACTGACGAAGGGTCCCAAATGTCAGAAGAGGATGAGCCCTTCAGGTTAACGTTTCCAGAGTCCTCCCAGCCTTGTTTACACCATTCTGATACCAATCAAGGAGTACTCTTACCCGCTGACGAGCGCCTAAGTGACGTAAGTGACTTCGAAAACGAGCAAGAGGTTGTAGCGGCAACTGTAAAGGGAACTGATGCTAAAGATGAACTTGGTTCAACCTCGCTTGACAATTGGAGGGACTCATTACGTAGTGCCCTTAGCCAGGATGATGTTTCCTCAGGCCAAGACTTGGAGGAACTATCTACGACTTCCTCGGGAAGTCTTGAATTCACTTATGAAATAAACGCCGCATTCTCATCTGAAGACGAAATCATGAGTGACGACGATGGTTGTCACTATTCTAAAGAGATGCTTGTAGGAAGTAATCAGGAAATTCGTGGAGTTAAGGATGATAAGAATGAATTGTCCCCGTGCGTTTCTTCAGCGTCACACAATTCGAATACTTACTCCAAGTTTATACTTGATTTATCATTGGATACTCAGCCATCTTTAAACGAGAAAGTATCGAGAGAATGTGAATCCATAACATCATTCTCCACAGAAAACACGTTTTCGTCTTATTTGTCTAGTGACTCTTGTTCTTATGAAACTACACAGTCTACCAATGTTAAAAAAACAAATCCACTGCCAAAGGAGCTGTTCCAACCAAATTGCAGGAGAAGTGCGAGGTCAGTATCGAGCCCTTCATATGATGATTCGACAGAACAAACGTCGGAAAAGAAAAGGATAATTTTGCAAGACTTTGAATCCTTGACTGATCCCAAGCACGAATTTGAACTCTCATTGAAGGACCTAGATAAGAGCTTCTCCCTCACACAGTGGATTATACCATCTCCACCAACGCCTACTCCTGAACTCCAAGATATTGATATTCGAATCGTTTCCCCACCTCCAACTTGTCAGGCATCTATTGAAGATGAATTCGATGAAGAGTTAAGAGGATTAATTGTTCCACCTCCTCCCTCTGTGACAGACAACATTGAGACGTTTTCAGGTGTCAAAATTGTCTCTCCACCACCACCTCTAGACCTTAGTCACAATGAAATAGAGCTTTCATTGTGTGATTTTGACGAGATTAGGTTTCGTTCTTTAACGGATGATCATAAACTCGCCCATAACACTAAAATGATGCCGACACAAAATTCACACTTGACTGTTACTCAAGACAAGACAATTGAAGCTAAAACGATACTTAATGATGCATCATACAAGCCGGCAGAGAAAGAATTTCCGAGAAAACAGGTTTCGATCCCACATGTCCCTAACACTTTGAACACGTGCGGAAAGAATTTTCCAGATACCAGCGAAACCCATGTTGTTACACAAGGTTGCTTCCCAAGTTCAAAGAATGAAGAAAAAGAATATCATGATGAAGCGACCCACATGAGTGACTCCTCACACAGCCAAGACTTGTGTCCCCCAGCTATTGACTCTAACAACAACGAAGAAGCCAAATTAATCCCTGCATTTCATCTGATGACTGGGGATGAAAAAATGGTCAAAGAAAACATTTCTATGAGAATTGGTTCGGGGACCGTTTGGAATCAAAAGCTGCCCGTTCCTCCAATACCGTGGTTTTTGCAGACAACAAAAAATTATGGAAGCACCGAGAGTACGAGTGCTGTATCGGGTAAGAGTATGAAATCAAGCCACAGGGCATTGAGAAGGAGTAAATCTGAAACTATATCTTCACGTGCACTTCAGGAACGTCGTTCTAAAAGCCTTTCGGCAAATGCAACAGAGCAAGAGACTTGTCGGAAAGTGAGTTTTAGTAATGTCCATGACAGGTTTTCGGGGCTCCAGTTAACGAAAATGTGCCAGGGGACTACCATAGACAATACTTGTCAGATTCCTGACCGAAAATCATTTATGGAGCTCTTAGCATTTCCCTCAGAGGTGCCTAACGTAAACAAGGAACCCTCACCTCAAATGGAGAATGCTGTCAACAAACAGGGAAGCCACACTCTGAATGACACGTATGGGCTAGGAAAAAATCTATCGTTTACATACAGATCGCCCTACGTTCCAGTGCCACACTTACGTACTCACTCCCCCATTCCAAGTTTATGTTTTACGCAGTCTCCGGTGGGGAATTACAATGAATATTTAGGCAAGATGAACTCCTGTTTTCCGGCAGGATCTATTGAATTTTCAAAACTAAGCTCGGGTTCGCTGTTGCCTTGTTTAAAAAGTCGCTCTATGATCAACCCACCAAGTGGAGTGTCTTTGTCTGTGTTGAAAAATGACTCTTGTATATGCTCTCCTGAAGAATTACGTGTACAACGCAGACAACCAATGAAGAGAGCACCAGTGTCAGCTTGTGAGTCTTATAATGCCGTTCCTCTAGAGCCATCGACCGAGACCTCAAACATTCAAGATCATGCCGATTTGTCATCTTTCAGTGATGACTATACCAATTTTCATTTCCCGTTTGTGCCTAACGGGGAAGTCGGTCAATTTGTATCACGTTCGTGCTTCTCACCACCACTTCCCGAGAGCTCCCCTCCACTACTACCTCCGACGTCACCCCCTGAAACAGTCCTTAGGGTTGACGACAGTGACTTCGACTTGAGTGAGCCACTTCTTGACACTGGTCAATACTGTACTGCTATTCAGAGTGATCTGAATAGGAGTACAATTATATTGCCCCACTCTGCAAAGGAATTAAAAAGCAGGCGATCTTCAGCATCTTTTTGGCGGGAACGTGAAAATTCAAATGATAACGGGCTAGAAACAGAAACAGAACTTAGTGACAATAACCCCTTTGGAAAATCCTCCACCAAAACGTTATCTTCCCAGGGGATACGCTGCAGGTCCTCTACCGATACTTCACATTGTTGTCGTGGTTTTGAAACAAGACGTCTCAGCTTGTGCCTTGGGAATTCTCCTAACCTCAGTGGCGTAGCTGGTACCAGTTCGCTGCATCCTATGGATGGAATTGAGGGCGAGAAGCTGGTCAAAGAATATTCTGAAGTTTGCGAGAAAAGTCTTTTAAAGGTGGGCGAATTCAAGAAAAGACTTGAGGCACAATTAGGCAAAGCCTCCCCAAATGTGGAAAGGCACAGTGCAGTAAGCAACTGGTCTCTCGTTTTCCAGAACAATGCCAGGTTTTTGGCTTTTGATGTCAAAGCCATCTCAGCGAGTGCCAAACAAGGACGTGCTCAAATTGTTGAGGCAATACGAGCCTCTTGGGATTCCTTAGAGCAGATAGTTGAGTCTTGCTCAAGGGCCTGCACAATGCTCAGCGGGAGCTCCATTCACGATGTGATTTCCATTGTTATTGAGATTCTAGAACATTATGGCGAGGTCATTACCATTGTCAAGGCTGCAACAGCTGAGACGCCAGATGACGCGGACGTGGAATCTCGTATGGAGACATCTAATTCTCTGAATACGCTAACTACAGCATTGATACGAACGCTGAGATAATACTAGCTGACACAGTAGGAGTCAAATTTAAGTGACCATAGCCAAGTGTTCGGCGGGACACCACTGAGAAGGCTGCAGCCGTTGAAAGGTCAGATGACCGGACGTGGAATCTGTAATGCATACAATTAATTCTAGGACAACGACAATTACTACATTTATGCGAGCGCTGAGGAAATAAGAAGCTTAAGCACAAGGGATTTTCACTGACACATCGAAACCGGAAGTGAAGCGTTTTCCCTTTCAACCTGTATTGACGCAACCGCATTTGTACTGTTCAGCCTCTTTATTTGTATACGGACGATTTTCCGGTTGACATCTGTCTCTCAAAAATGCCTTTGCTCAAGCTCCTTAATACTAGCGGACGGAGTAGCAGTCAAGCGGGAGGGAGCAAAAGGGTCCAGACGGTTTGGATTTTCAATAGTCATTCTGATTCCCATATGCCTTTGTCTAACGGTAGCTTCTTACACGCTCGTCCTCTATCGGCCACCCTCTACGTGCAGGTTACTGGTAAGCCCCCGCCGCATGCACGAAATCAAACTGTTACGTTTAAATATTAGTCATTTTCCAGAAACGACCTTCAAATGTACATATATAAGTCGTCGTTGCACATTTTTATTACATTTTCTGACGTATGTTATTTTTTGAAAAGTATTGAGTTATCTATTATATCCAAGAGATAATTTGTTTGTTTGTTTGTTTTTTTTAGGATTAGCCCCTTCCATTTTTATCCCATTTAACGTCCATGAGGAGCTTAAAATCTCAGAAGCTGCAGTGTATATTAACAAACTCGAACATTTTGAACATGATAATCTTTTGTTTTTGGTAATTCGAAAATGTAAAGTTATGCAAGCTCATAATCAGCTTCATTTTGAATTAGATCTTACCTCTGAACATTTTCGCGCCTTTTATCAGTTTCAGGTTTTACTATTACATAGTCTCCGTTTACGAAACGCACATGACAACGAACATATCCTCTGAGTTTCTCAAACTCTCAGTTCTTTAGCGTTCAGCGTCTATATGTCTTAGGGATCGGGATCGGATCGTACTTGTTCAAACTGTACATGCAATTATTCGCTAAAATAAATACAGTTTAGTCTGGTGCAAGCAATAGACCTTTTTACCGATACGGCGGCCATCTTGAATTCTGTTGTTCTGAAAGAGGTATTATGGGATGCCCAGAGGGCAAATTCGCTCACAACGTGGGTATAAATTTGCTTTTGGTTCAATAATTTTGAAACCAGATCAATTTTCTTATTTCCTTTGCCACAACTTAAGTATGGTGTGAGACAAGTATGTAAAAATCAAAGTGGCTTGAAAATTTTCAATGGAGGACCAAATTTATACCCACAACATGTATGAATCTGCTCCCTGGGCACCGCATAATATCTTTCGCAGAACAATAGAATCCAAGATGGCCGCCGTTTCGGTAAAAAGGTCTGTTGGATGAATTCGACCATTCCAAAACCAGCAGATCAATCCAAAACAATCAGACATCGATTGGTATCTGGTAATCCATGAACTTAGTATTCAGAATATATGATTCTTGTGTTAGAATTTTGTAGTCTCCTTCGCAGCCGTCTTTCTTTCTTTGAATTTTGTTGAGAGCTTTGATCAGTGATGATCTATGTACTTTGCTTGTCGTGGTCATGGTAACGGCTTGTGCGTCTCAGTGAACAGCAATCGGTTCATTGGTATTATTTCGTATCGATTGTCACCGATCTTAAATGATCAGCGACTCCACCGATTGTTCATTCTGGGAGTTTAGCTCACGAGAAAAGGTGTCATGATTACCGATGAAGAAACAGTACAAGTTACTCTACATTTCACTCGCAATTTTCTTCCCCGCGTTACATCCGACTGTATCATCTGTTAGTTTTGCTGATTTCACATCCACGTAGAGTCACAGTATCAAGACCTCATCTTCAATTGTATACTATGATACTTCCAAGTGAAAGAGTTAAGGTGAGACAGGGCATGCGTTTCTGCGAAATTGTTCCTGGACTGGTTGTTATGTACACGACAGACACTACGCCATGTTGTCACAACCCCGTACTTTTTTGATTTCCATGATGCCTTTGAACTTTACAAGCGGATAAGGTGATAAATGATGACGCATACATGACACTGGTCATCAATATCAATATTACTTCCTATTGAGGAAGTCAAAATATCTGAATATTTGAAAATCGTATGTACTGAATGTCTGTTGGAAAATTATTTATAAATTTAATCATCCATTCAATGCATGGTTAAGACTGTATAGAATCCTCTCCAGAGTCGTATGTGGTTTTATTTACTTACTGTAGAATTAAGTTAACTATTAAATCACATTCTCCTCATTCTTGGACACAAGGTGGAGTAAAATATCGAAATTGTGAGTAGATGCGGTACTATTAATTTAGGAGGGGACTCAGTATTTGGTGTCTTAAGGTCAGCCTGTCCATCTAATTGCTTTAAATTACGCCAGGCTAACAGTGATGAAACTTGCCGAGTGGGCTCTTGCCACTACTGTAGGTTATTCTTTCGCTCAAATTAATTTTGTATTTAACAAAATGTCATTTGGTATTGTGTTTGTTTGTTTGTTTGTTTGTTTGTCTGTTTTGCTGAGGATTATTGAGGCTGCAGTGAGTAGAAATACTACACCGACTATATGACCTGATGAGTTGACCGTTTTGAAAGTTGTTCCGCGTTTTGCTTTTATCCATGCTAACCGTCAGTAAACCCCTAAACAAAGGTCACTGCACTACCAAATTATGCAACATCATCAATATCAACACCCCGGCTGCATCATCCCTCGATCACTATTTCTTTTGACCGCCATACTAATAAAACACCAAGCGTGTAAAATGCAGGTTTAAATTAATTAAACCTGGGGTAAAAGGTATTTTATCCCCTTCCACTGTTAAATAACCGCCGATGTAAAAGTTTACCTAGAAAGTGACCTTGGAGTAACTCATTTTGAGATGAGCGGGAAAGTAAACCAATTTTGATGAAAAACAATTTTATTTAAATTTCGAAAGAAATAGGCTTGTCAACGTGTCTTCCATGGCAAAACGTTCCAGCTAAGTAAACCATTCGCTGGAAGACAAAATTGTCCTTCACTGCATTGCTGGGCCGAAATCTGGGCATTATCGTCATTACAACGCTCAGCCTTAATGTCGAGAGGTGCGGCTACTACAGTAGTTCTATTATCCCCTCTGTTTTGCCCGCAGTGTTTGTTTTAAGTATTTCCTCTGTGCGTGAGCTAATTCCCTAATGCCGGCTTCATCCAGTACGTACCACTAGGGAGACACATTGGTTACAATTTAAGTATTATACTTATATCGTTGCCCTTCTCCATTTATTTTGATATGGTGAGTTTTAAATACCCTTGTAATTTTTATAAATGTAGGAAATAAATTAAATGAAAATGAAATGAAATTTTTATAAGAGAAATCGTTATAGTGACTTTAGAGGAGGATTTCACCTTTAGCTTAGGTCTCACGCAGGTAACGCACATGAATTTGAATAGCTTTACGCGAGTGAATGAATTAACATAGAATGATTTGTTGACTTCTACATTCTTCAACGATTAGTCAACCACAATGTTAGAGAAGCCGTGGCTCAGATAATTAAAACCCAAACGAAGAAGGTGAAACGGCTTACAAGAGACACAAGAAACGCAGTGCTCCCTTAAAATCCAACCAAACGATAACTAACCTCTCTCCCTGTGATCTTACATCACATCAACTTGACAAATTAAAACGGGGCTTGACTCACTGCGTATACCAGCCTCGTATCAGCAGACCGATCGCAGTACGGCAGCTATTACAGCAGCCCACGCGATTGGCTCAGAAAACAATAGAAGCATTCTAAGAAACAACAGAAACAATGAACCCTAACCCTAAATACAATAGAGCTGCGTCCAAACAAGATCCAAGGAAATTAGAGGTTGTAAACAGCTGCGTGGTATCTGGATCGATCAGATGTTTTTTGCTTGGTTTGAGCTAATACATGGCACCATGGTTAAAAGGAATTAAGGACAGGAAAGAGAACGGCAAACTTTCGCACCTTGCCAACTCCCATGTACTGGCCCATCGACCAATAGTAGCTGATGTGAAGAACTACAAAACTTTAAAGGATTTGCGCAAGAATAAAAACATTGTAATCTTGAAGCCGGACAAAGGAAACGGTGTTGTGGACATGGGAAACGGTGTTGTACTGAGTCTTCGACAGACCAGATTACGACCGTGGCATTCTCAAAATGATCACTGACACTCCAAAATTCAAGCCTATCAATGATGATCCGACTTTGCCACGTGACGATCAGTTACAGCGTTATTTGAGGAAGCTCAGAGCCAATGGTCACCCGGATGCGGATTTATATTCCAAGATTTACCCTACTGGCTCGCAACCCGCGAGAATCTATGGTCTTCCGAAGATGCACAAGCCAGGCGGTCCTGTGTCACTGCCTCCATTTAGACCAATAGTCTCTTCAATCGGAACTTATAATTTGAGTTAGCAACGTTTTTATGTTCTCTTCTTCAACGACATATTCCATCCAATCATTGCACTCAGGAAAGTTTCACCTTTCTATGTCAAATTCAAGAACTGAACTTGTCTGGTAACTTTATGGTTTCTGTTGGTGTAGAAAGCGTGTTCACTAACATTTCCTCCGAATGAAAGCATTGATCTAGCGATCCAATACATCTCGAAGGGGAATCCAGATCTTAAGCTGAGTTACGCTGAGCTTAACAGTCTTTTTTTTTTCTTTTATTTTGCTACTGCTCGAAGCCATCTTTTATGCAAAGGTTCGTTTTATGGTGGTGAAGCTATGGGTCTTTTAACTATTTTAGCTTTACCGCTCAGCCCTACAAAATTAGCCTTGTCAGAACAGTTATTAACAGAGCTTTGAAACCAACTACGCTTTCCAAGGCTTTCACAACGACGTTAGAAACCATACTTTCATCCTGCGTAAAACGTTTTCCCGACTAATCTAATTGAAAAGGTGATTCACCAGTATATTACTCGAGTCAAACACTGTTGCCCTAAAGGCAATCAGGTTCATTCTAGTGTTTCTGGAAAGTACTTTGTGCAGGCTGTAATGCTTGTCGTGTTGGGGAAACATCGAGACGCATTTTAACGCGTATTCGTGAGCATCCTGGAAGGGACGGGGCCTCAGTCTCATGTTTTCCAGCATCTGCGACATTCTGAAGAAATTCGAAGACTGACAGACTTTATTGTGAAAGACTTGTCCGTTTTAGATACGTCAACGAATCGTTTCCAGTCGTTGCTGGAGAGGTCGGCTGTTCATATCCGTTTGGAAAATCCCGGTCTAAGCAGACAAGTAAGACGCGCGGGGCTAACTCTTTCATTTTGGCGACATTTGTGTTCCTTGTTAGTTTTGTGCACTTTTAGTTTTTTTGCATTAACTTCGTGTGATTGAGTCTTTACCGCGCTTTTTACAGGGTGTTGCAAAAGTTCTTCCCACTTTTCTACAAGACTGTATCTGACTTATTTTCGCATTTTGGAAGCTGTTTTTTAGAGAAATTATTCGATTTGAGGAACACATTCAGGCTAGTGTACTGAAAGTGCAAAGGTTGCTTATTAACTTGCAAGGCTTCACAGACCCGCCAGATTGGAGAGCAATATTTTGCCTCTATTCAAAAAGGGGGACGAACTTTTGAAAACACCTTGTATTCTTTCGTCTGCACTCAGCAATGTAATGTTTAACGGTAATTTAAAATTATATTGACGTATGTTTCTTAGCGTCTATCAGATTGTAAGAAGATGATCGATGGTCGATCGAAAGATGTCTTGCAGAGTCATAGTTTCTGTCAATTTTTTTTAAGAATGCTATATTGATTTGTAAATATTCCTTCTGAAAACTCTGGGTAGCGGGCGAAAGAAGACTTCAACCAATAAGTGAGGTATTCGTCATGAATAGGTTGCAATACGCATCATTACGAAAGGACCACAGAGCCTTTGTTTTCAATTGCAAGGCCTCTCCCGAAGTCATAAATGCAAGCCCTTGAAGTACAATCTACTTTGGTACGTGATTTGGTGCCAGGCAATATTTAGTAGGTAGCCCTACTAAACGTATTTCAAGCTTCAGTAACTTGCTAATGCTGGAAAAGGGAGTCGCATATTAAAGACACAACAGACAACGTCAACTTTATTGAAAACACGCCATCTTCAGAGAACGCAATACTTCCTATACTACACTTAACACTAGCATTCCGCCGGAAGGAGGTATCAAAGTTATTTGCCACCTTTATGAAGAACAATTCCAATCACCTCCACTGAGTCAACACGGTCAAAGAAACATTTGAGTCATATAAACGAGATTACCAATCCCTAAAAAAAAGGGCACGTACGTGAGCAAGTCAACAAGACTCTGGCCGACATAAAAGCAGGTTTAATCATGGAATACAGTCTCGTCAAAGAAACCAAAGGCATCACGAAATTTCCTACCGTTCCTCACCACCTGCAATCTGGCTACACAATCACTTTCAATCAAGCAACCCTAGGCTCGCGCAGGTTTTCCGTATTACTCCTGGCTATTACCTCCAACAGCAAAGAAGTTACTAGTCGGAGCCAAAAGTCTTTCACAAGCTTAAAATCATCTGAAATGGAGTTAACAGATCACCTCCTCCATTTTCTTATATCTCTCAGCACAAAAAACAACAACAACAACAACAACAACAAAACAAAAATAGCTCGAAGGGCGCTCTAGGCTGGAGCCTTATTCTTTCACTTAAAAAGAAAACCAATTGGGATTATACACGGTAGGGAGGCTGATAATATTACGCCTGCCTGTTTTGTTTAACTTTAGGATTCGAACAAAACGTAATAAGTTGGCAGTCAGCTATATCATGCGACTTTTCACGCTGATCTGGTCGGAAAATCATGCGTCATAAAAAGAGCGATTCATGCCTATCACTCGTCCATCCCGAGTGAGGCGTAGCCTTTATGACGTGATAGGATCATGACGTGGACCTAAAGAAACGGATTTTTCTTCCCGTGTTTGAATCAGTCAAACACGAAAAAAAACAACCTTTTTTTCGAAGCCTGTACGTTTGGTCGAATGCAAGGCGTCTGCATCATTTATTGCCTTGCCGTAGTTTCCTTATGTTAAGTTGAGAAATCACGACTGATGGCTCTTCTTCAAGGATAGGAATGGCTACAGCTACTTTAATCACCTTCCCCGTTTTGAAAACATCGTGACAAATCAGCACTGCCACGAAAAATAAGAAAGAGAGATAATCAATAGGCTCTGCTCGTATGCCAGCCGTTAATTGTTCGTGTCATTGAAAACCTTGAAGACAGCGCCTTAAAAAAACAGCTTTTAAAAGAGGTTGAAAGAAAACGGCAGGCCATTGCATTGTTCACTAGGTCTGTGTTTTGATGTTTCACAACATTATCTATCGGAATCAGAAGTATCTCTTTAATAATTACCCACAAAAGGACGATTTTACTGTTTTTATTTTACTGATGGCTATTTCCATTCCCTGGTGCACAGGACGTCAAAAATTAACAGAGAATATTCAAATTTGGTGTGTTTTTACTTACCAAAGTCACTACTGAAAACATAAGAAAAAAGACGAGTTAAAGGACACAAATGGCTAAGTAAGTCCATTCATTCCGCAAGACAAAGGCATTTGTCACGCACTTCAAGTGTTTTAAATCCATTCATAACCAGTGCTATAATTATTTACAGAGATAGGAACATTTTCCTATGATTGCTTAAATTCGGAAAACACCATGCAATTGTTTCTACCCATGTTTGGCCTTAGACATTTCTTTAACAGTGATCGTTGTTTTCTGATTCTAAATTACCAGGATGCTGATCCGAATTTAGGACAGTTACATGGCATTGGGTGTTGCTGATATTCGCATTCTCGTCACACACAGCCTTTCCTAAATCATCGCTTGCGTCGTTGACTTCGTCGTTGTTTCCGTGAGAATTTGTCTCCCGGCCTTGTCCCTGATCCTGAATCTCTACTGCTCCATCACATTCCTTGTCGTTCTCATGGCAATTTGCATCCGGGTCGTCTACAACCTTTCTTTCATCGTGGCATCCTTGACTGACGTGGGAACTCGTATCTTCATCGTGCAAAACCTTTCCTACGTCTTTACATTCTTCATTGTTGGTAAGGAAACTTACATCTTCATCAAGCAGACCGTTTTCTGCATTCTCGCATTTCTCACCGTTGCCATGGGCACTGGTATCCTCATTGTGCACAGCTTTGCTTGCGTCATCCCATCCCTGATTGTTGCCACCGAAAGTTGTATCCTCGTCCCGCAAAGCATCGTCTGTGCTATCGTATTTCTTGTCCTTGATATGGGATGCTGTTTCCTGGTCCTGCAAAATGTCTGGATCATCACATCGTTCAACATTGCCTTGGCTAGTTGCATCTGGGCCATGCAAAGGTTTTTCTGCATAACCACAATCCTCGTTGTTGGCATAAAAATCTATATCTTGGTCACAAGCAATCTCTGCCTCATTGCTTTCCTCGCCGTTATTCTTTCCTATATCATCGCACTCCACGTCGTTGCCAGGGAAAATTTGATCCTGCTTGTGCACAACCTTTTCATGAACATTGCGTTCCTCGTCGCTTTCCTGGCAACTTGCAATCTGGTCGTCCAAACCCTTGTTTGCATTGTCGCAGCCTTTGAAATCGCCACGGACAGTTGTTTCCTCGTGCCAAGTTTTCTCTGTGTCATCACAAACTTCATTGCTTCCATACAACTTTGTATCTTTGTCGCACAAAGCCGTTTCTGCCTCCTCACGTTCCTCGTCCTTGGCGTCCTGGTCGTGCAAAGTTTTCTCTGCATTTGCACTTGCATCATAGCATTCTTCTTCATTTTCATGCCTATTTTCAGCCCTTTGCTGCAGAGATGTTTGTCCACTAACCCCGCCGTTGTCAAGGAAAGTCTTACCTTGGTCGTGTAAGTCGTCCTCTTTATCAGGAAGTTTCTCGTCCTCGTCATACCAATTGGTATCCTGATCATAGAGCGTCTTTCCAGTGTCATTGCATTCTTCTTGGTAAACATGGGAATTTGCTGCCTGTTCGTCCAAAGCCTTTCCTGCATCATCGCTTGTCTTATCCTTGTCACAGGAATTTGCGCTCGAGCTCTGAAAAGCTGTTTCTGCATCTTCTTCTGCATCACAATATTTTTCATTAGTAGAGTGACCTTGATTTTGAGGAGGGAAATGCTCTTCGTTTGCAATATTCTCAGTAAGGTCATTCCAGCCATTATATTGCTGCACAGCATTTTTTTCATCGTAAACTGCGTCATCTATGGTGTGGTTGGTAATAAGGCTTCTGTGGTTTTCAGAGCTGGGGCTCTTCACGACGCACGTACACAATCGCACCGGTCGCTCATTTTGCGGGCAAAGAGGTCTGTAGTGATCTGCCATCGACACTCCACTGCTATTCCTTATGCTGCGAAACGCTTTTATCTGCCCAAAGGAAGGTTGTAATAAAGGATCTAAGCTGATGTCTATATATAAATAATGACGACGACGACGATGATGATGATGATGATGATGATGATGATGATGATGATGATGATGATGACTGGGTTTGCGTTTTTCCCTATGAACCCTTGAGAGCCCAGATATTTAACATTCGATCGGGTGAATAAAGAAATCAGAATCAAGCGTTTGAATCAGTTTCAATAGGAATAGAGCCAGATGTTTTTTGAACAATCAAGGTCACATTTGAGAGACAGACAGACAGACAGACAGACAGAGAGAGACAGAGAGAGAGAGAGAGAGAGAGAGAGAGACAGAGAGAGAGACGGAGAGAGAGACTACCTGAACGCTGACTGACCTGTTTCTCGGACAGGCTCATGATGTTCTGCGATACTACCCAAGTTACATTTTCTGTTAAGGGAGGAGTAGTAAGGGATCCTTGGTAGGTCCAATAGTTTGTCATATCTGTGAAGTGACGAAACAATCAAGTTAAATTTGGGTCAGTGAACAGCTATTACATCGACCCCCTGATTGACTCGGTAAACTGTGCGCCAAAATAAGCATTCAACAGAAAAAAAATTACACTTTCTCTAAAGTCAACAGAACCGCTTCCCAATAAACTACATTGGAAATAGAGGTTATAGAGAGCTGCGAGATATATTTGAGATTCTGAGGTAACACAAAATCTAACATATTTGTCAGGGCGTAATTATTCAAAACTGGATAAGTTTATCTAGTGGATAAGTCATTATCCTGCTCTTTCAAAATATAGAAAGATCCCCATATCACAACATGTCATCAAGAATACTGATATACTCAGTACGCTAAGCAAACTGCAGCCATGTACAAACATCTTATCAAATGCCTTGCTTGGATCATGGAATTTATTTTAAAAGGTGAGCAGTGATTTCAGTCTACCGCATAAAGGTATCCAAGATTTGAATAAGTTGTGACAGGACCATGGATGCAATTATTCATTAACTATAGTAGAGAGAGGACAAACATACCTGTGATAAATTTATTTGGATCGATGGTAGATTTAACTTCTAAGGAAAAGCATCCCTAAGTAAAGAGCAATGTGTCTTTTGGGTTTCTGAAATATATACTATTGTTGTTTTCGACAGTTTAACTTGTACCAAGAATTTTCAGAGACAATTCATTAGAAGCATTCAAAACATTTTAGTATTATTTAAATCATTCATCTAGACTACAGTAACTTCGGCAACTAAGGGTTAATAACTATTAACTGCTTGGCTTACTTGGAAGGGGAGCCACACTTTGAGGCAGAAATTCCAGCAGGGATATGTTAGAGTGATAGCCCACTTTCGATACATTAAAATTCAGTCCTAAACAAAAGGCATCATGTTGAAGCTCTGGGGAATAAACTCATACAAATCCTTGTATTTATTTCCCAGAGCCTCGAGATGATGCCATTTGTTTAGAACTGAATTTTAATATATCGAAAGTGGACTATTGGCGCCTTTGTTCTGGTATCTGCCGGTGGTTAGCATAGTTTCGTATCTTTACACTCGGGTGCAAATCAAGGGAAACGACCGATTTCCAGGACAACAAACCGGCCTAGATCCGCGCATGCCTGTAGCTTGATAGGCCTTATCACAGTTTTAGCCGCCATCTTGACGGGGAGGCAAAGTGTAAAGAATTTATAGTATTTGTATGGGGATCCGATGTCAAATAATTTTCGTAAAACGTTACATCAGAAAGAATTTTGAATTGCGAACCGAAGGTACAGGGCAAAGGATTATACTGACCAATTTTTCGGGATCGGCCAACCTTTACTTGAAGTTGCCCGGTGGCGTTTTCGGTTTTCCATATATTTGTCTGGAATTTTTCCCCAGAGTTTTTCCGCGGACTGAAAATTCCCGCGAAAACAATTACAGAGAAATATGTGGATAAATTGGAAACGTTACAGGGCAATGTCTAGCGAAGATTAGTCCCTAACAATTGGTCTGTATAATCCTTTGCCCTGTATCTTAAGTTCGCAATTCATAAATTTTTCTGAGCTGACGTTTTTCGAATATTATAGGAACATTCATTACCTGACGAGCGAATTCCGCGGTAAATTGCACGCGAAAACCGATGTCGCACGAACCGCCAAGCGATGAGTGCGATATCGGTTTTCAAGTGCAATTTAACGCGGAATTCACGAGTCAGATAATGAATTTTCCTTGAATCGCATAATTGAATAAAATTAGAGAAAAAGAAACTCGTTGCAGTTGTTGTGTTACAATTTGACAACAGTTGTTACGTAGATGCGAAACAATATCACTTTGCCTCGTTTTCAACTCACAATTCCACGCTAAATACCTCGCTTCGTTAACCAATCAGAATGCAAGATTTTATTCAATTATGCGATTCTATTTGAAATCGGATCCCCATACAAATACTGTAAATTCTTTACGCTTTGCCTACCCGTCAAGATGGCGGCTAAAACCGTGATAAGGCATATTCTTTGGGACCTCTGGAAACTACTACCACTTGCCTTGTCTATTCTGATTTGGTGCTTAGTTAGAGCATTAAAGATTCTTGTCTCGAGTGGTCTTTGGCATTATTAATCTCATCTTTAATGTACCTTCTTTTCATCACGTGAGATCAAGTCCACGATCGCCTTTAAGCCCGTGTTTTCTTCATCTGATACCTAAACGTAAAATTTAAGAGATGCATGGATATAAATGAAACGTGTCAGCCATGAGGGAACGATTCTGCATATGTTAACTTGATCTTGCGTTAACTGAGTTCTTAAGCCGACACTTCCACCCTTCGTACCTTTAATTGCATTTTTCTTTCCCAAAAGCTTGCAGTGAAACGACGTGAGTCTTTAATGTTGTGGAAGCAAGTTCTCAGTTCTGAACGGTCCCCATGTACATGGGCCATTTTAGACTCAATACCTCAGGGACTTCAAAAGGGAACCCAAATAAAGTTACAGGGATGCAAAAGCTACAATAATCTGTGGCCAAATCTGGTTTTGAAAAAAAAGTAATAGTAATAATAATAATAATAATAGTAATAGTAATAATAATAATAATAATAGCAATAGTAATAATAGTAATAATAATAATGATAATAATTATAACAATTATAAGAGGATAAAAGGGATGTTTGAGTTACACAGGTTTCCGGCGTGGCTTTGCAAGGTAATTGGAAGTTATGTAAGAGCTGGAGTACCGGGGTGGTAGCGACAACAACTAAAGGAGGAGAGACTTCCTGGCCGATTCGTTTTGACAATGGCTTGCCACATGGCGATTTTACAGTGTTACTGAAACCTGTTGCTGAAAAATCAGCGCCACAGAGGGTTAAAGATTATAAACCCCTCAGCACCAAAGCCACAGATCTGTTGTACATAGACGACCTTAAGATATTTGCGGGATCAGAAAGTAAGTTAAACCGGGTCTTGGAATCAACAGAGGAAGCGATGGAAAACATTGGGCTCAAGCGGAAGACAAGAAAATGTGCGGTTGTTCATGTGAGAAAGAGAGAGCATGTCATGGATGACTCGGGACTGAGCATGCGCGAGACTGCTAGAAAACTATGTCTTGAAAAGGGCAAACAGTACAAGTTTAGCGGAGGAGATTGCACTTGAATGCGCGGCAAAGGAGTACTTGAGCCGCTTGGCAGTGATTTGGTCGAACCCCTTGGACTGTAACTGTGTCACAGCGTCCAATCAGTTTGCCTTGCCTGTACTCGGCTATTTGATGCGGACGCAGCACTAGCCAGTTACGGAACTGAAGGTCATAGACAGGGAACAGCGCTCGTTTTGCCAAGGGAGAGTGGTGGGCGAGGGATGTGTTCGGTGGAGAATGAGTACAAGAAGACTAAGGTCAAGGCGGCCATCAAACTGTATGAAAACAAGGATCCAGCGATGCATACGGTGCGTGAGTTTGGAGAGCAGAAACCCTGGGTCACAATTATGATATATACAGAAACTATGCTACAATAATGATAATGATAATGATAATGATAATGATAATGATAATGATAATGATAATGATAATGATAATGATAATGATAATGATAATGATAATAAAAGAAACCTCGGAACATTCTAAAAACCGATTTTCAACTTGTCAGTTTGCGTTCAGAAGAATTTTGAAGATACTAGTAAAGTGTGAAGGACGAAAAGATGAAAAACAAAAGTGGTGTATGCGTTCTTCAGTTATTCTTGGTCGAAAGTCATTTTTACTCACTTGATCAGTGGCGATATTGTTTCCCCGAAGGAGAATAATCTGTTGCATTAAATCAGAGTTCAACTGCGGAACGACAATTGAAGCTGAAAACGCTTGATCTATAGAGCGCGGCTGTGGCCTCACTCCCGATACGTAGCCTTGTTAGTGGACCTGCAGGGGTCATTGCAGCTGAGGTTTCGTGGAGGGGTGCAAATAATTCTAAATCAGGCCAAAGACAGAGGCCCTTTGTTGTTGTTGTTGTTGGTTTTTGTTGTCGTTGTCGTTAGCGTTGCCGTTGTTTTGTGTTTGTTTGATTTTTTGTCAAGGAAGCTTTCGGAATCACGGTGCCAATTCAAGGTGACATTGTTACTTTCATAAGTGCTATTTACAAATTGGCATCGTTACCTGGTAAAGAAGTCCTATAATGCAAAGACCATTGTCTCCGACCATTGCCTCCCCGATATTTTTGTAGCGATCCTTGTTCCAGTGAATAAGCTGCACCTGTCAGCAAATGAAAGGCTAATTGTGAGAAGTGTAAACAGCAAGGAAAGGAGTACCAAAGCCGAGTAAAAGTCTATCTTACTACATCATATTACCTCCAGAGGATATTTCTGGCCATCAATAGCGTGCTCAGAGCCTGTGTCGCTTTCATTTCCCCAGTGGAATCTGATAACTGCTAGCTGGTATCTGTCTGATAGAGGGCCATCACTAACAGCTGCGAACAGGGAACAACTCTTTCAACTGTTCAATTGTCATTTTGTCTCATGTAACATCATACAGTCATGGAACTCGATTATTTTCCTAGCAATGCCATCCAATCTGGGAGTTGGGTAATTTCTCAGGAATAAAACCGATGAATTGAATGGCGTTTAAGGCCACTAGAAAGTGACTGGAGCAATTAAATAAAATGAACGCAGTAGAGATAAAATTGGGTCAGATAGCGAAATATTGGTGACTTACCTAAACGGGTAATATCCTTTCCTTTATTGTTTAATGATTTACGTATCATACTTCACCTGGGCTGCAAGCCCAAAGACCTCACAAGGTATATTAACATCAACACATTTAGGACGACCACTTGTGGAATAAAGCAGATTCCATCAACATTACCAGAAATTCGGGACATTTCGTTCACGCGATGATTTGTGTCTGCGGTTACCCTTGAAACGAAGGGAGCATGCTCACTGGCGTCAAATTGCGAAAACAACAACTTTCTTTCCGGTGTATTTGTTCACAACTGCACCGGCTTCAGGTCTCAATCTTCCTTGGATTCTTGATCCGTTTTCCTTACTTAATTTAAACCATCGACCAGGAATCCAAAGATTAAAAAGGTCAATGTAATTTAACTCATTTTCTCTCTCGTCTTTGATTCCAACAAGCTCATGCCATTTCATAAGAATTGGATATGGGTAATGGGATGTATATTGACAGAGCTATATCAGATTCTAGACTACGCTGCTGGTTTGTATAAGACAGAGGGGATTCAGTGACTTTAAGCTTACAGCCAAAGGCTTCCTTTTCGAAATCGAGCAAAACATCAGACATTTTTAGCGGTATTCAATTTCTTGACTGCAACTGCACTGACAAATCTACTATGTTTGTCATTCGTAATTGGCGCGAATTTTCGTATTTAGGAGTCTGTAGATATTTGAAACAGCGGTAGACAGCGTAAAAATGCCAGGCTGCTAAGCTGACATAAACATGGCAGCTTTTTTGTTCGAAGAAAGCTATGGAAAGTGGTTGTTCTTCGCGTTTTTTCACATTCGCGCGCCCAGATGAAGTTTAAATCCATTCGTGAAAAAGCCTCCTTTTCGGTGCCGATGGGCGGCCTTCTGTTTTATCGTGGAAGGTTTTATTTAACGTATTTAAAAAGATCGTAATTTGAAGAAAATTTTGAGGGGTCGGCACCTATGGAAGCTCAAAGCTTGCAAGTCAAGGTAAATGAAGGTTTTTTGATCAAATTACAAAGCAAGTACCAGCGTAAATCCTTCTTATTTTGGCGCTATTTGGCGGCTCGAAGAATGAACGAAATGGTAAAAAAACCTTCGCTTCGTAGTGCAGTTGCATATTATTTTATCATCGAAAGGTCGGCACATAGCATTTAATTTATTTGAACTGCCAAAAATTGAGATTTTATTTTAGATCCCATACATTTCTTGACAACAACCGGAAGCCATTTTTGCTGTTCCATTTGATTGACTTGGGGCATTCGTGACGCAATATGACTCGGATTTCTGGTAATGAAAAAGGGCCTTTTGGTTGGAGGCAACTGGAAACGATCTTGAGCCAGAAAACCCAGTTCAAAGATCTCGTTCTTCAATTGAACTTTTGTGTATTATACACCGAACAATTCAAGACTTTGTTATTGAATGACCTTGTTTCATGTTTTACAATAAGCGATTGCATCAAATGTAGTGAAAAGGTTTTTCTTTTATATTTTGATCAAGTACAGCAAGCATTATTAAAGTTTGTAATAAAGTAATAATAAACTACAAAAAGTGCTCCGAAAATTTTCTCCGCAATTTGTCCGAAATGCACAAACAGAGCGTTTGAAAATAGACCGTCCGAAAATAAATCGTCCGAAATGTTTATGTCCGATTTTTGAAATTTATTTTTGTCTTTTCAAATGTCAGTGTAGGTAGGTTCTAAAGAAAGAAGGAAGGATTAGTAGTGATGCCTGGAAAATGCTCTCGGAAGACTTGCAATTTGCCCGAATTGTTGCCATGGCTCAGCGGGATTTTGAGTTCTGAGCATTTCTTTAAATGTAAATGATTGGACAAGGCTAGAATTTAGTGTCATCCACTTACAATGCCAACTTTAAATTAATATATTTTTGTACCTTAGTGCAATACATACGTAATTAAATGTGAGAAATGTGAGAAACTATATTGTGAATGTACAAATGCACCTGGTTGTGGTGGTTAATTGTCAGTGTTAATTTAAAAGCCGAATTTGATTTTCAAAACTGGATGCAAACATCTTCTACATTACTCAGCTTGTTATAGCGGACAAAAAGCAAGTGATTTCCAGACTTTCATGCAGGCCAATACTGGTCTATTTAGCCTTCCTAAAGAAAAAAGTACTGAACTAGTGCGCTTCTATTATTCGCGGTAATACATGCATGATTAATTATGACCTGGTCAAGGAAAGCCCACTAGGTTTGTCGCATCATTTACTTTTCTTCTAAGTGGACTCCAAAGAGACTCATAATATCCATGATCTTTGTTTAAAAATAATTTCTACATTTTATGTCGAGCGTTCCAGCAGTGGTGACAGACATTAATAGTTAATAACTAGACTTGAACTAAAAGTAATCAAAGATATTCGGACCAAATGTTCATGAATTCTTGGTAACACGCAGATATTCAATTCCATATTGAAAGGCTGGGCGTGAGAAGGATATGAAAAAAGATCAGAATATAGCTGGTATAGTGCTATTTACTCACACCTGACTCAATCATTAATGCCACGTTAAATATAGCATTCCATACAAACAATATCCAGATGTTTCGTAATTCGAGAACTTGCACAAACCTCTCTGTTAAAACGCAAATTGGAATTCTTTTATGCTAGTACTTCTTTAGCTAACTCTTGTAGTAAAATGTTCCATTTTCCCGATTCAATTGTATTATTTTTCATACCTAGGAATGACTGACCTCGAATGAGCTTGGATAAATGAAATTGTTCACACGATCCTAAGATTTGTCAAGCCTATTCGGTCTATGGTAATTTTTTAAACAGACACAACTTTGCATCAAATATTCAGGCAATGACATTCCACGCTTGACTTTTTTTCGGCAACACGTCTTAACTTCTAAAGTTGACCGATTCGAAATATATCCAAAACACGTAAAATACAAATAATTGAACTTTTGAGAGAAAGAAGGGCTTGACTTTACTGAAATACTACGTTTCCAGCAAATATTGTTCGCAACTTTTGGCTGTTATTCCATACGAACTCACGAAAACCACAAATTCGTATTATAGTGGAAGCAAAGCTTTAACATTTCTACAGGGAATACGATCAAAATGTCGCGCTTTACCTGATTCGTTTTTTATAACGGTGACTTGCAGATGTCTCCCATCATTTGTTAAAGTACTGTTGTGGATATTCACGTATTGGAACTGTATTGGACCCACGTTGTCTCCAGCCACTACTTGCACTGTGTCGATGTTGATCGGGGATTGCAAGTTTCCTTTAGCGACTTTGTAACGTTCGTGCCAGGTTCGGGGGCCTAAAATACAACAAACATTTCTTCATCCTACATTTAAGGATAAATTGCCTTTATGACAACGTTGTTTTCGAGATCTACAAACGCAGGAGTGAACGTTTTAATCTTTATTTTAAGTGCTATATTTTGGACGAAACTTACAAGCAACCAAGAACATTTTACATATTGTAATGAAAAGTAGCTTCCGATGAATAATTAGAACGTTGATTGTCTGTGTTCTTGAACACAGAATACAGGAGAGAACACACGTTAGACAGACTACACTAAACAGGGAAACATGATCTTTTAACGAAGTCAAACCATTTTATACACTCTACTAGTGGTTTTGAGGCACCACATAGACACTACCCATCTGCTGTTTTATAGTTAAGGCGTAGAACCACTCGCTGTGTGATCGGCAGTAGATCAGTTTCCGAAAATGTCAGCAGGGCGGAAAAAAAAGTTGTCACCACCGGAAAACAATAATTTTACGAGAAGAAAATATTAAAATGCATGTTTTCATAAAGAAAAAAAATTGCCTTGAATTGTAACTACACAAACATGCTTCCATGCATGATATTTTTAGCAATATTAACCGCTCTGTTCTTCGTCTTACGAATGACGCGGAAACACTTACTTGCCAGCGAAAAATTACACGAATAAGGCAAGCGACAGAATGGATAGCAACGAAAAGCGAGGCACACCTACTAAAATGCGATAATTTATGCTTAAATCAAGGAGTGCGACGTGAGAAATGTTTATCAGTCGATCAAAGCTAACTTCTTCGCGTGTACAAGGCAAGTTTGACTTGATTAATAAGATCCGCCACGTTCTTATGCGAGACATTTTAACACAACATCGTCTATTTGACAAAATCGAAATGCGAACATCTCTGAATAACTTACCGAAGTCATTGTCGGCGTAACTCCAAGAAGAACTGTTTGTCATTTCTTTTCTTTTCTTTTCTTTTCTTCTTCTTCTTCTTTTTTTTTTTTTGAGGCAACGAATTCAAGAAACAACGATTCGAAGTCCTAAGGATGAAAACCAATTGCAAGTTTTCTCGCTGCGTGAATCAAGTGGTCGGAATTAATGCTTATCCTTATTGCTGAGACGAGGTGAGAAGACTCAGCGACGAGACCGATTTGACCAATAGGCTCTGCTAAGCAAACGGGAATTCGTGTAAACAATACTTGAGGAGTCATTATGAATTTATCATTATCGTTGCTCTCTGGTGGCCTGGCCTTTACGTGATCAGGTGCATATTCGAAATATTATCCTAAAAAATGTAAATTAGTTACCGCGACAAGAGAGGTTTTTAGGACAAAACATTTGAATCCAATCGCGCAGTAATCTTATCAAAATAAATGCCTTTGCAGACGATAAATTTGACGTTTCGTGGAATATTTATGAGCGCAGTCTGCTTGAAAAAAAAATATAGTAATACTGCCTACAAGATCCTTCCTACCTTTATATTCCCTCTTCCTGTGTAAGAGTCATTCAGAAATGTCATTCTCTGCTTGTCTTCGAAGCAAAACAAGATGTTGAATGAATTAGGTAACACAGTATTCGTGGAGAAAAAGTGCCTCGTAAATTAAACTCTCAGATTGACGAGGAAAAATCAAAATATTACAATATTAATCTATCAATATTATCACGCCAGATACAATCTTTCGAGAAAAAAAATGGGCTAGGCTAATCCAATGTAATACTGTTACAGCCTGTTTCTGCCGCGGAATAAAATGCAGGTTGAAACTTTTGCAGATACCATTTCGCCATTATTAGGGGAAGTGGTTTATGCCTCAAGGCGACTGTGTGACAGGTCATTGACCTAACAGAGGACATCAAAGAGAAAAGTCGTCGTTATAAAACCCTTGCTATCAATCACTGCTTCGTAAAAGTGAAATAACCTTCTCGAACTAACACAAAGGTGGCAATGAAGGCATAATTTGATTTGGGGAGAAAGAG
>BLFK01000923.1:385290-406757 GCA_014634185.1 Astreopora myriophthalma
GTCCCCCCCCCCCACAAAGAAAAAGACTTGTCTACACTTGTCCTGTACCGGACGAGATGTAAATCGCGTTTTGGATGTTTTGTTAAAAATAAAAATTGCTTATATCTCTCCTCAGACCACTGCAAAAGGAAGAATCTCCAACTTTACAATCAGTTATTATAATAAGAAATCCTGGAAAATACTCCGCATTATAATCCTGTTGGCGAGTAGTTAGTATATCATACACACTTTTGCACTTCAACATGTGGAATTCCATCTTCGACGTCGTTGATGAGAGCGGAACGCTTGATTCAGGCTCCTGACGTGTCATGGAACAAGCCATTCAAGGATCTGTGTCAGATAGCGTATGATGACTGGATGGCAGAAACAGAGCACGAAATAACTCCAGCTGGTCGAATTAAGGCACCTTCAAGGCGAAGCTGTGCCGAAAGAATTTTATCAGCCTGGGAAAGCCTCCCAAATGACGAAATAAAGAAAGGGTTTTGAAGCCTTTGCTGTCTCGTTGCCTACAGACGGATCAAAGGACGAGAAAATCCACTGTTTTAAGGTAGACGGCCCACTAAGCGATGGGAAGCAGGAGTTCACAGAAAGGGCCGCAGCATTTTACAATGCGCTGGATCAAGCCATTCCTGTAGATGAAAATGACCCCTTTGCGGATTTAGACATCTACGAAGAAGAACCTAGCATGTAATTAAAACGTAAATACTTTGCACATTGGCTGACACAAACGAGGAGGACGTTGGCAACATTGCCGTTTATAAACTTAAACTTTGTACTCATATCATTTACTTACTCCTACATCATTCATATATTGTTTATGTGCTGTTTGTTAGTGATACAAATCTTGATTGCAACATGGTACACGTGCCGTATGTACGGTACCATAATACTTTAACTTCGGGTAATCCAGGGAAAAATCCTCTCCCACTGACAAACTGCCCCCAGGTTTTCGAGGATCGGTAATAATAAATCAACCTGAAAAAATGGTTGAAAATCGCATTTCATTAATAAACGCTGCACCCCGGTTAAACGCCGCTGTGACGAGTCGATTTCCTAGAATTTGACGCTCTTCCAGTGTTTGCGCCCTGGCAGAGCACCTGGCTAATTTCCATGGCAATTGAGAAGCGACCGTAACCGCCATCGTGAATAAGGGCTATTAAAGGGGGAACTTTGATCTGATAAGTCAAAAGCAAGCTGTTTTCACAAGGACATAATGGCGGCCGCTAGTGTCCTCCATAATGTTGTTGATCGAAGGAGGGAATGGGGTTTATCAGCAACTCGTGAAGGAACTATGTTGAAGATCATGCAGGTGCTTTCCATCTGGAGAATGTAATTTAAACACCGATGGCCGACATGGCGTAGTTAATCATTTAAATTTTAGTTGTAAGGCGTTACCAAAGTAGCACAAATTGCATTCCCTGCTACACTGAGTAAGCCTAAACCTTGGTAACTGCCCAAGAAAAGCCTCTGGCACCCACGCTCCTTGATACTGTGGCAATCAGCAATACACATCGCACAATTTTAGAAAATTCTCGGCCAGAAATGAAAGAGGGGTTCATAAATGAGAACGCTCTTCCAGTAAACAAAACAAAAACAAACAAACAAGATTGAAATTTTCTGTCCTTTTATTAATTTACAATCATTTCGAAATATAATGACATTAATCGGAAGAGAACTTTTAGTCTTAGGTCAATCAGTGGTAAAAAGGGGCAAGGGAAAAATGGGGAAATTACTTTACTCAATGCACGTAGTTGGGCCACAGGCACCAAAACAGCAAAACAACAACAAACACCCCCCCCACCCCCCCAAAAAAAACGAAAAATAAACAAAAACAAACAAACAAACAAACAAACAAACGAAAAAAAAAACCGTGTGGTCAAATAGCAGATATCTGCTTGATAATATCGAATCTGGCCTAGGCTTCACCATCAAGTACAAATCAACAGTAATGAAAGACAGGCCATCGTATGTGAGCAGTTTCATAAGGTTAGATTTAGATGAAAAGATTGTTTGCCTTAGTCATCATTCCTCTATTACGTCGCCATATTTGTTCTTCTTGGGTGGTGGGCCTACAGCAAAAGAAACAAGTTGTATACCTATTGGACTGAGTATCTGCATAAATTTAATATAAAGAACACCTTCAAGGGGACAAACCAATCTGCAACCATCCTGCACTGCGGGAGCAGGACCGGTACATCCCTCGGAGAAGGCGCCAAGTTTGTTCTGTCGCTTTAAGTGCAAGGAGATCGAAAGGATTTAGTTCAGGAGGATTACCAGACTCTCCTATTCCTTAGAAAAGGAAACCGCGTTATATCAACAAAAGATCTGAAATGTAGTGATTATACGACATGGACAAAGCCAAGTATTTCTCGTTTTAATGGGGAAAAGGCTTGCGAGGATGATTTAGCTCCACGTATTTGACCAATGGCAAAGCATGATAAGAAATGTCCTTTCAAAAAATAAAGGGTTACCTTGTCTATATGAAGGCCTAGTATACCTCCGCTGTCCAGTTTCTTTATTACTCTCCTGGTTTCGCTCAATGGCGTTGCTGTCCTTGTCACACCAGGACGAGGGAGCTTCGCTAGAATCAGCTCTGGAATCCGGCTCTCCTTTCTGAGAATACCTCGGCTAAAAGCGGAGTAATCGTCGAAAAATAATTTCTTCATTGCTCAGCATTCATTTGGTTAAATTTAAAACCGTATAACAACTTCTTTTTACTCAAAAGTCGAGGTCCAAACTGCCATTGCATTACAACACGACGCTTTTTTGAAAAGGCAAACAGATTTAGAACGCGAAATGTTGAGCGAATGTTTAATATATTTATTACAACTAGAGCACAAATGTACATGCGTGCTTCAGAAGAACACTTGAAATCAAATCAACTCAGCTCCAATCAAATCAATAGGCCCTTTCCATGCTCACGTCAGCCTTATTTTCTACGTGCGAAATATTTCTTATGAAAATGAGTTCTTATTCCTATGCAAAGTAAAAGTGATTTGCATCACAAAACTTTCGCACTTAGACTCGCTTTGAAAAAGAGGCTGACGTGAACTCGGAAATGGCTTATTCAAAACTTGGGCCAAGAGCAGAGTAGAGAATCAACAAACCCTCAGCCCACAAATAAACCGAACTCGGGCCACATTGGGAGAAAGCGAGATCTTTTCAAAAACCAACATTTCTAAATCCCAATTCGATTCGGATTTCAGTGGAAGAATAACCACTCTGTGGAGCCACTGCAAGTTCCTATTATTATTACTATTATTGCAGTAAAACTATCTGTATGCACAGTGTTATAAAGCGACACAGGGCGCAAAGCGTAACCTGTGCGCACAAGCGAAACTCAAAAGGAATAACCATATGAGTAAAAAAGTAAATAAATAAATAAAAAAAATAAAATAAATAAAAAAAAAAAAAATAAATAAATAAAAATATATTAAAAAAATATATATATTAAAAATAAAAAAAAAATAAAATATATATCTATATATATATATATCTACATGGCTAAAAACTATAATCTAGGCATATAAATGTTTGTAGTGTCTCTCGTTCTTCATGGCTGATAGTCAGGCTTTGATCTTAGATTATTATTATTATTATTATTATTATTATTATTATTATTTCACCACTGCGCCAAGGTGGAATACAGGTTGAGGGGCTTACTTATCGAGAAGGCAGCTTCGGTGTCGGTGGACTCCTGGTAAAATCTGACTCTTCAATGAAGAACGCCTAACTTATTGCCCCTTGTTGAAAAGGATTCCAAGACCCTTTTCGTTTTGCGCTCTTTTAGTTTTGCGTCTTTTTTCTTTAGACTTTATGCCCATAAGGACTAAACTTTGATCGGCTCATCGCACGCGCCATTTTCTCGCGAACTTTTGGGCCAATTAGAGATATGGTGGCGCAAGCTTGTTTTCAAACGCTTTTCTTTTTCTTTTTTTGTTTTCTTGTTTTTGTTTTTTCTGGGTCTTTGTTTTTGAGCTTTTTCTCGTTAAAATTAATATCAGATTTGCCGTCGCCCATACCGAGGACTTCCGAACACCCCTGCTGGATTTTGGCACAGAGGGCAGACTCCGAGCAGATAAAATAGCATGCAGTCCCCAAGTAAAAACAAGTGAGTTAGAAGTATTGGTACTTTGCCAAGCAATCCCGCTTTGAAGAAACTGGGGAGCGGCCAAAATAGTACCGGTTAATATTTCAGCAGCGATCTTTACATTGGAGAACGAGTACGACTACGAGTACGAATTTTCCGCACTGAGCACGCGCATTAGGTTTCGTGGTCGAATATTTTCGAAGTGCGCATGCTCGGAACGAAAAACTGGTACTCGGACACCGCGGCAAAATGAGTGCGCATGCTCCAATGTCAGGCGATTTCGAACACTTAGATGATTGTGAATTATTTGGGTGGGAGGAAATGAAGAAGTTGTTTTGCATTTTGAGTGCAAAATCTCTGGCTAAACATGGGCTTGACCATTGACAGAAAGGGCGAAACTTTGATCCAGGTGTTTCTGACGAAAAGCTAGATGTGGTAAGTGGTAAGTGAAACTCGCTCATGTTTGTAAGTTAATATTTCAGCACACTTGAGTCGGCCCACGTCGACGTTGGTCGACGTGTACACTTAGTTTATTACCCCTCAGAGCACAAGCCTTTTCTTCCGGGACTTTGCCAGCAGAAGAGTTCGCAGTGAGAATCGCCACAATCTAAGCAGCTAGAAGGGAGTTCATGCTTTAGCGCGAGCGCTTGTCTTTAAAGATTAAATTCACCCTTGTTGCAATGATATATTTTTGGTTCAAAAATATATGTTGCTAAAGATTCTTTATAGAAGCTTTCTTCATATGGAAAACCTTATCTTCCTTTTTATCTCCTTATCCCAGCAAAATGAAAACAAACACCGAGAATTTAAATTCCCGCCATTTTGGCGGTTGGCTGATTTGATAGAAATTTGGGATACCTAGTCCCTCGCGCGTTAAACAAATTCGCGCGTGGGTTAAGCCTGCGCACTCATTTGGCCGCGGTGTTCTGGTACTCGTAGTCGTACTTCAATTGAAAGGTCGCTAGTATACCATTTTCGACGACTGTAGAATTAAGGCGGGGGTAAACCTGAAAGCCGTTTTTTCCGCCGCTTAAAATGGTTTAGTGCAAATACCTCGATCGCGTTTCAAGCAACGCCAAAACCCTATGCTCAAAATACGAGTGGATGTTTTGCGGGTGTTTTGTAAAAAATTGGATGATTTGGGGGTACACTTGGGAGGAGGGAGTTTCCTCAAAAGAGAAGTAAAATTTTGAGAAATAAGTAACAGTGAAGATTTAACGTAGTTTAAAAATTTGAATTTGAAGTTTAAAATTACAGCTGTAGCATATGCACACCCAAACAGTCCCCTACCAACCTAGCGTGCTCTTGGGAGGGGGTCAACTGTCTGTTAGTGTTTCAAAACGAATTTTCTTCCTTTTATCCCTTCTTTAAACTTCTTAAAATTTCATTCAAATTCGGGTGTGTGCCTGCCTTAATCTTTGGTAACTTTGCGGTTCCATATTTCGGCAAAATAATAATTCGCTATAATGAATCGACCTTCGGTAATGCGTTTTATAAGAGACTTTCTGCGGTACTAAAGCTTCCTGCGTTAAAAATTTTGTCTGGTAGAAAAGGCCTTGATTATACAATATGGAAAGCTGAGAAATATTTAAAATGCTAAAGCTCACAAGTGCTAACTACTTAAAGAGAAATTTTAGCTCGACGTCTTTCCGGCTTTCGGAGCTTCAAAAGGTGACCGAAGACAGTGGAGGAAACGCAGCTCATGGTGAGTGCGTTAGTGGTTAATGGACCGAATTCATAAATGCCGGCTAGTAAGTTATTCTTTTCTTTTTATGCTAATTTTCCTCACTAGCCTCACTTTAAAGGAAAACTTCTTATCAATTCTTGCATGCTAACGAGGCTAGTGAGGAAAATTAGCATTAAGACAAAAGAATAATTTATTGGCCGCCATTTATTAATTTGGCCTATTGTCACTCTGACCAGTGCGAGGAATTCAAGGTAGTCCCTCGTTTCAACTCCTCGGCTGCGCTTGTAAATAGCCAACTGATCTGCCTAGATCCCGCCTGTTGGCATTCTTAACTCTGTTATGTTAATTTGCATCATTTCCTTCATTGGCCTAAAAAGCCCCACAGAGGGAGTGGTCAATTGAGTTTTCATGGAGAGCGATTTTCAACTGGGCGTCGTACGTAAGTACAGAGCCAATCACGTTCTGAAAGAAGTACACCCTTAGCTTCAGCCAATCACAAACCAAAGTCATTTAAGACTTGCTTTCACTGGCCAATCATAACTCAAAGGACCGGCTTGGACGGATCTGGCGCCAAGCGCCTCAAAAGAGAGTTACTAAGTTGGAATTGGTTTTAGTTTTTGCAAATTGGTGGTGGAAAAGTTCGCTATTGTTCTTTGACGCAATCATTGAGAAAACCAAAACCCAAACCTTAGCAATTGCATTATTAACGTGACTTTCGATACTAATTTTAAAGGGAAAATTGCTCTATTGATTGACTGATTAATCAATTAGATCAGTTAATTAATTACTTAATTTATTTATTTATTTATTACGTCAACGCACCTGTTCTGATCTGTGAGGGCCTGATGAAGAAAGGTTAGGAGGCATCCACCGTTCACGGTGTTTCTTTCTTATCTCTGCGTAACTTGTGTACTTGTTCTCTTTTTCTGAATCAACCTCAAAATAAAGACTTGGTGGCGGAGGGACTTCGTCACCGGACTCGACGGAAGATGATGAGGCAGTTACCTTGGAAGGTACGTAGTCCTGTGCAGGGGGCGAAGGTTCATCAAATCGGTTATTTCTCCAGGCTTTTCCTGTTGTGAACACGTTTGCAATAATGAGAATACATTGTCCAAATTCCCTAAACATGTTGTTGTTGTCGTCGCACTGAAAGCTGATCGAGACCCTTTCCTTCTAAACAAATTAACCTTCCCAAAGTAAGGTAATTGCCAGCTACGTATGTTTTTCCTCTCTTATAAAGAAAAGACCATGCACACCTTGTAAATCTTCGGCTTGCTGTTCATGAACAACATTCTCTGTGTGCCAGTCTCTTCTGTATGATCCACGATTTTGAGTCCTTACATAACAAATGCAAATTCTCACAATGTAAGTATTATGAATTTCAAAGCCCCCTGCATGGAGGAGTATCCATGAATGTTTTTTTCTCTGTTCAAAAAAGGTGCACGAACTTTTGAAACACCCTATACATTTGAGAAATAGAAAACATTTTCTTCGTGTTTCGATCGAGTTATAGAAACACTCGTGAAAGTTTGGGAGAACTCGAGAAAGCTGTGGAAACACTCGCCTGCGGCTCGTGTTCCCACAGCATTTCTCGTTCTCCCAAACTTCCACTCGTGTTTCTATAACTCGATAGAAACACGGAAAATGTTTTCTATTTCTTAAATGTATAGGGTGTTTCAAAAGTTCGTGCACCCTTTTTGAACAGAGAAAAAAAACATTGCTCCCCAAATTGACGGGTCTGTGAAGCCTTGTAGGTTAATAACCAACGTTTCCACTTTCAGGACAATAGCCTGAATGTCCTCTTAAAATAAAGTAATTGCTCCAAAAACTATGGCTTCCAAAATGCGAAAATAAGTGAGATACAGCCTTGTAGAAAAAGGGGCACAAACTTTTGAAACACCCTGTATATGCTATTTACTTGGAATATGCAATGTTAACATGTCCAAGGCTTGCACTAAAAGTAACTAGGTTTAAAAGAGATTACCAAACAAAAAAAAAACAAAACAAAAAAAACAAAAAATAACAACAACAACAACAAAACAACAAAAAAATCACAACAAAAAAAAAAGCAAAACCAACAAACAAACAAACAAAAAAACAAACCTAAAATGGAGATTTTATCCACTCATTACTTGGGCAAAAGACAGCAAGTCAAGAATATTCCCTTTGGCTTTTAGCTTTTACTTTAAAGGTTCGATTATTTTTAGTCAGTTATTGAACGGAAATGGCCCCAACTAAATTCTACCCGCATGTTCTTGTTTTATATACATATATATATATACTAGAGGTTACACATTGTATGTTCTTGTTTTATATATAAATAACATTGCTACTTTCATGAATTGAAACTGCTTTCTTGAATGTGGGGTGAAGTACATGTATCAAGGCACCCAAGCATCTTCATATCTAAAACATTTGGGCTCTTCGTATCTTCGAGCCATTACACGTATTTAGAACTGTCTTAATCTGGATTTTACAACATATTTATACACATACGTGTGAGCTATAGTCTCACTTGGTATTGGTATGGTATGTTATGTACCTTTAAAGTTTGGTTATTTCCAAGATGAATCTTTTCACTCCCCTTGCATTAAAAAAGGCAAGCAAACTAACATACAAACATACAAAGAAACAAAACAACAACAGCAGCAACAACCAAATAACAAACAAACAATTAAACCGTGAGGGAAGGATGCAATTAGTATGTTTCCTTGTAAGAACTGATGCCCATAATTGTTATGATGCACAACTAGCACATATATGCCAAGAGAAAAAAAAATCAGTCAAAAGGTTGCCTTGAAGAGCTGCCTTCAAGCATATTGGCACTTACCTCGTACTTGCTCTGACTTGATCAGCAAGCCTAGAATTCTCCAGTCGCATTATCTTTTCCATACAAGTTGAATGATAAGAACTTATTCCTGCAATGAATGCTACTGTAAAAGCTCCTAAGAAAAAGATGTAAACACATAACACTATGAAAAAATAAATAAATAAATAAAAATAATAATGATAATAATAAATATTAAATCAATCAATAAATATTAAATCAATAAATAAAACAGTCTATGACCTATTTGAACAATGGTTCTATAATGGACTTCATTTGATTCGTTTTCATGATTACAATGATGATGATGATGATGGTGTTGATAAAATAATAATAAATAAATACTTTATTTACCCATGTGTCACCTAGGAGCTGAAAGCTCGTTTAAACGTGAATGTGAAACTAATTACAAATAATAAGCTCATAGGAAATAACGACAAAAGATAAAAATATTGATTACCTATATATTATCTAACGGACCGTTTCACAGTTGTGGATGTGTTACCGGGCCTACAAATGGAAGTGAGGCTACCAGTGACCTTGTGTTGACACAAACCTCTTTCCTTTTCTTATGTAAATGAAGACTAGTTTGCATTACAACAACACGTTTTGCATGATAAAAGCAGCGCGGTCTGTATCAATACAAGGGCACCGGCAGCCTCGCTGCCATTCATAGGCCAGGTCACTGCGCAAACAAGTGTAAAATGGCCTATTTATATATAATATCTAATTTGTAAACAAAGATGCATTAAAAATTGAAGAATTCAAAAATTCATAGGTATGCCATGGAATAGCACACCCATCAGAGTGAGGAAGTGTCCAGCCCAGCCAGCCCAGATGCGTAATGATCCTGCAAAGTTAAAGCCGCGCCATAAACGAAAGCAGTGCCCGCCTGAAAGAAGCCAAGTCCGGACAGTCCCTAACTCTAGTAGATAAACTATTCCAAAGCTTAGTAGTCAAAATTATGACCATGACTTGTGCATGTATTATAAATTAAAAGATGGCAGCATGAGGTGTGTGCCAGACCCCCTTACATGTACTTTGTAATTTACATTTAAAACGTCAAAAAATTTACTAAGATATTCCGGTCCCTGCCCACTTAAACATTTGTATAAAATAACTAATGACTGAAATTGTCGCTGTATCTCTAGGTTCTGTAATTCAGCTAAATTAAGAAGAAAATCATAAGACACTGAGCTCGATTACCCTAGGATAATCCTTAGGATATAGTAATTGGTGTCCTCTAACTTGTTTTTGAGCCCATTGCTAATTAGCAGGAGTGGGCTACAATACTCTACTATGTGAGGTAGTACATGTACATATGCTTTATAATGGTGAATCTTGTGGTATAAACTTATGCAGCTCATGCAGGGCAGCAGCCTTAGCACAAGTCATGCCTTCTTAAGTTGTCTTAGTAGATAAGGCTTAAATGTTATTCTTTCATCTAAAGTGACACCAAGAATCTTCAAACTATCAGTCAGCTCTATATTATTATCTTGTAGATTAATATAATATCTATCATTTACTGGGCCAATGGCCATCCCTTGGGTCTTTGTTGCATTGATTTGCAGATAATTACACAAGAGCCACATACACACTACTTGAAGATCTGAGTTAATAATATATTCTAAAACAACAGGAGATGTATCTGAGGCATAAGCAGTTGTGTCATCAGCATATAATCGCAATGAGATGCCTTCTATAAAATAATTTAAATCGTTCATGTATATGTTAAACAAGAAAGGACCTAAAAGACTCCCCTGAGGGACCCCAGTCCTAACAGTTGACTCCACTTAGAATAAGTATTGTCAAGTTTGATGACGATGATGTGGAGCAACCTTTACGATGACTATAAAGATTTAATGATGCAGGGTCAGTCTAAGTTTGACAGTTTCTATGATGAATGAAGAAGACTTGTGTATCATTATATTGATTTCTAAGAGATCATTAGCAGTTTCCAGTATCTAGGGTCTCTCATACCTGAGTAGAAGAGTCCAGGAAACCTTGCAGCAAATGGTAAAAGACCTTATGAAATAACATAAAGGTAGCAGTCAATCTTTGTAATTGAAACAACATTATGGGGTGAATTCCCTCCCCATTATGCCCCCCCCCCCCCCCCCCCAACTCCTTCCGGCCTCTTGTGTTAGAAATTTAACTGTCTCTTCTAAAAAAAGTATTTTAAGGGGGTAAAATAACCTCTGTTGCTTTAAGTTTCCTTTTTTTTAATTTGTTGCACTTAAAGAGTTTTGAAATTTCACCACGCAACAAGTTAACAGAGTTTTTGGATGATTCCATTCTTGAAAGTATACACCATAGTTGGTCCACAGTCCATCTATTTACACACACAAAGGCAAAAAAATATGGAGAAATTGGCATTTGTAACACACGTGGCATGCTTTTCTGCAGATTTATAATTTTTATTGTATTTCATGCCAACAGTTCTTTCATTTTGAAAGACTGCCACGAACTGAGACAAGCTGTCTCTTGAGAATGAAAATTCTGACAGCACTAGCAAAGGTTGTAGCTTAATATCCACATTTTTGCATGTAGGCAAATAAAATAGTTGGCAGTCTTGAGATTATGATATTTTTTTATATTTAGCCTGTCAAGAAAAATGACTTGTTTGTGTGATTTTGTTTTTCTTACCATATTTTACAGCTTGCCTGAGCACAAGAATTGAGCCAATTCCCAGAGGAGCACCTGCAATGATGACGAGCAGCATAAAACCAATACTGCTTCATAGTTTTTGGCCAAGAAGACCTAGAACTGGACTTTCCCATTCAGGCACCCGAGACACAAGACTGATCATTCCCCATACATAACCTAGAAAACCTGCACAGTTTGTTTTTCACATATATACCCCCATTCAAATGGCCTGTTGATTATACCCTGGCCTAACTTCTTCCCAAGATCCTTAAAAGAATAATATTTAAGGATCTTCAAAATCTTTAAGAATCCTGAAAAAGGTCTTTTCAAAATTGCTCTTAAGATCCATGAAGGATTCTTGCAGGATCTTTAAGGATCTTTGCTGAGAAGAACAAGGACCTTTGTAAGATTACGTCACAAGATCCTTAAAATGTCCCTAAATTAAAAAGGATCACGTTAGTTAATGGCAACTGAAGATTCTTTGAAGATCCTTCCAAGCTCCTTCCAAGGTCTTTAAAAGGCCCTTATCCTTAAGGATCTTTAGCAGGCCCCTGAAGATCTTTAAGGATCTTTGCTGAGAAGAACAAGGATCTTTGTAAGATTACGTCACAAGATCCTTAAAATGTCCCTAAATTAAAAAGGATCACGTTAGTTAATGCCAACTGAAGATTCTTTGAAGATCCTTCCAAGGTCTTTAAAATGCCCTTATCCTTAAGGATCTTTAGCAGGCCCCTGAAGATCTTTAAGGATCCTCAAAGATTTTGTGAGGTTTTTCACCAGGGTAAGCCGTTGATTACTTCGCTTAAGTATAAACACTGCTATCGCTTTGACACGCTTCTACTCAGAGCGAAACATTGGTGCGCCTATAGCATTTTTTAGATCGAAACGCCAACCGTTTATTATTGACCGTAGTAAATAAAACATATCTGTTTCATATTAAAGTGCACCTAACCCCCAAATATTTTTTTTTGGCTACAATACATCTTTACATCTGTTTGAAATGCATTTGCCTATTTTTTCCCATTTTTGCCAAATCTTGACATTTTAGGCTTCCAAAACTTACGAAAAACTAAACATCATTTGGTACACGACCGAGTCAAAAGGTGCATGGGTCTATTCCTGATTTGACGTCACAAACTATTTTGCATGCATGTTTATAAAGACTTAATGGCATGTAAATCAGTTCGCGATGTCAAATCTGGAATAGACCCACGCCCCTTCTGACTGGGTCATGAACCAAATACTACGATTCTCAGTTGAGTAAGGCACGGAGGAAGTTTGGTGGTAAAGTTTTGACATTCAAATTACCATGTTGTCAAGGGCAACTTGCTATGTTTCCAATGGTAACTTTTCAGATTTTGACATTATCCAGTGACAAAGAAGGCCAATCACTGAATGACGTCAAAATATGAAAAGTTACCGTTGGAAACATAGCAAGTTGCTCTTGACAATATGGTAATTTGAACATCAAAACTTTACCACCAAACTTCCTTCGTGCCTTACTCAACTGAGAATCGTAGTAAGGCTCAGTTTTGAAGCCTATAATAAGTCAACATTTGGTGGAAAACAGGATAAAATTCTCAGTGTGTTTCAAACAGGAGTAAAGATTTATTTTAGCGAAAATTATATTTTGGGGTTAGGTGCACTTTAAGCTGTAATGTACAGTGTACCTCTAAAATAGACGCTGTTTGTCCTACATTCTCTGAGAACAGCTTTTTCTTCATCCGTGAGCTAGAGATAGATAGATAGATAGATAGATAGATAGATAGATAGATAGATAGATAGATAGATAGATAGATAGATAGATAGATAGATAGATATACCTTTATTTAAACACGATAATGTTTAAAGCTGTAAGCTTATGGGGTCGTGTATTTACAAATAAGATAAGATTCCCTTAAATTTCATACTATTATACGCCTAAACTAAAAATCCGTATGGTGTAAGAGAGCTAAAACTAAATGGCAATCACGATTGTATATGTAAGATACATGTCAATTAAAAGTATACATAATCATGGTCACTAAAATCTGTAGTAGAAATTGACGTAGCATAAAAATTAAAATTTAAGAAACTTGCATTATCTTTCAACTTGGTTGACAAAGTTTTACAACTCGCATTTACAATTGAATGATCGTTGGCCAAGGTGTTATTCCATAGAGCCGCACCTCTATATCTAATCGAAAAATGGACAAATCTTGAGTTGAAGCGAGGTACACAGACAGAGTCAGGTGTCCTAGACGGATATTTCGATGTTCGTCTACAGATTATATTGTCACATAATGGCAAAGGCAGATTTTCCCAGTGAGCCTTGTGTATCAGTTTTACTAATGCAATCTTATATTTGTAGCAGAGTGGATGCCAATTCCCTATCTTTAAGGCCCCTGTATGCGGGGTGTCTGATCCTAAATTAAAAATTATCTTCGCAGCTGTACTGTGTAGCTTTTCTACTGAATTAAACAGTTCCTTATTACTACAGCATCCCCACAAAGGTAACCCATAGGTGACAGTCGGTAGAATTACAGTAAGATAAAATGCTTCTAAAACATTCTTAGGTAAGAATTTGCACCTCTTTAGCAAGGCTAACTTTATGGCAAAGCGCTTCTTTAGATCCATCAAGTGAGGTGTCCAGCTCAGCTTATTGACCACCACAGTGCCAAGTAGGCGGGATTTGTTAACTTGATTAACGAAAGAATCGCCGATCCGGACTGGTGCAATAGGCCCGACAAAACTAGATCTAGATACTAAAAACGTCTCACACTTGACCGGGTGTGGTGTTAAGCGGTTATTTAGGCACCATGTATAAAGAGGAACGTAAAGATTACAATAAAACCCTCGCTCCCATGAAACAACCCCTATTTAGTTGTTCACGTAGTTGCATATACCTCGTTCACAACCCTGAGTCCTTGCTGGGCGTCCTCCATTTTCTTAGCAGTAGTTTGAACCACGTTATGTTAAAGTCAGCGAACTATCCGTAAGCTTTTTCACCCGTGTCGATCCGCTGGTCAGGTGCCCGTTTGTTGGTGTAAGAAATCTGGTGGAAATCTATAAGGAAATAACGTACACGTCTGCTTTCAATATATCATACTTTGTTCTGACGCTTTTGTCAGTTAAATATGAAGATGAGTAGCTCGAGGAGAACACTGTGGATCATTGTTACGGAAGGACAAGGTGGGTGGACGAGCATGTTGTTTGTTCTCTGCGTTCTTTTATGTATTTAATAAAACTGACTTGGTAACCTTTTACAAAGGGTAAAATATTTCGTTCTGATTGTATATGATTATGTTTCCCTCATAGATGTCTTCGATTTAAAACAATTCCAGTTTAACTCTGAAGAAATAGTCGACGAAGAAGACCGAATACATTCTAAAGCAAAGTTTTTGAAGGTGTATCACATTTTAAAGACTGTTCTACAATGTGCTTTTAAATATCGGAGCGATTGCAGAATACCCGGCCCATTATTTGTACATTGCCTTCTGCTCTGTAAGAACGAGACTTTGATAACAATACACCCTATTCATATGCTAATATAATGGGCCAGGTATTCTGCAATCTAGCCTAAATATCATCAGTCTTGTTAGTGTTGCGTACGAAAATTCGTGTGGTCTGTTTGTTCAACTTTGTATGGCGTAAAATGGGAAGTTGAGGCTAATTTCTTCAGTTCACCGGGAAGTTCGGAGATCTTTGTATTTGCAGATTAAAATGGGTTGAGGTAAAGATAATGTTTTATTTCCTAGTTTGGGGTGAAATTTCCTTTGTCAGGTGTTGTGCAGCGACTTCGGAATACCCGTTCACTTATTTACATATGGCCTTCTCTGTAAGAACGAGATAACCGTGCACTATTCAAATGGTAATAAGTGAGGAGGTATTCTAGAATCTAGCCAGTATTGTCTAGGGTGGTTGAGGTTGTGTTGGTGATCATGAGCTGTTTCAGGTTGTTTCAGGTACATTGGCAGGTTTAGGTTGGTTGGACTGCACTCAAGTGATTATTATTAAAGACCCAGTATTGTCCATTACGCTTCACGTGCCTACACTGTACGTTGTTGTTTTGGTTTTCACGGGAGCGAGGTGTCTATTGTTTTTTGAGTGATCTCAGCGTGCAGTGCATAATGGGCAATACTGGGTCTTTAGTAAACAACAAAGAAACTAACAAACAAACAAAAAAGGCTCTAGTAATTACCCATTCGACAGATTGATCATGGATACCCATTCTGTTGATTGATTAACTGTTGTGGTGGATTTATTTTAGGCTCTTACCGAACAGCTTGGCATTTCAGGATGTGAAAAGGGACATATCCTAAAGGTATGCCCTTTAATTAATATTGTCTGCATTTCACATGTACATCTATGTATTATGTTAAATTGAGATATCTACATACCTTTAGTATGTGTTGCCGGTGACTGTGGCATCCAAAGGTATGTTTTCAGTTGTTTTGGGTTTTGTGATTTTGTTTTGTTAAATGTTTGTTTGTTTGTTTTTTTGGGAAGGTGGGGGGGTGACAATGCCGAGCTTCATAGAGAAGGACCATCTCAAAACTTGGGATCCTTGGGTAGGGTTTACCCATCTCATAAATGTCCTTGATTTTATAATTTGTTTATTTTATTTTTTTTTTTTTAAGGGGAAGTCAAGCATATTTTTTGCTTTTATACAATTATTTGATGTGTTTGTGAATGTACTCAGCATTACTTCCTTTTTCATCTGATTCAATAGTTAAGGAATGGAAGGGGATCACTTATACCTTTGAGTAGGTGGACTCCAGAAAATACTGTAACAAGGTCTGTTTGGCATAATGCCGTAGTTTTTGTTTAGAATCTGAAAAGATGTCTTAAATCGCTAGTAGTCTTAGATTAGGGAATAGGGAGCTTAGCAATAGGTAGCAGCCATTTGACTGAGCTTGTAAGGGGCATTGATCTATTCCTAAATTGACTTGAAAATTATTTTTAATGAGACTACTAGTTTGCAATGCAAAAACTCTTTCAAAACAGGAATGCAAATCAGTTTGCCAGGGCATCGCAGGAATAGACCCATGCCTCTCAATGCCTCTGTTGTGGACCAAATGATTGCCACTTTTGTTAACTAATCACAATACCTGTATGCCCCCCTTGAAAAGGGCCATGGACTCAGTTTCCAATATTTTAAAATTCAGCTTCAAATAAACATGACTTTGAGGCTCTGTAGAATAAAGTAAGGATTTCGAATTGGCCCATTTCAAGGGGAAACTTAAGCCTGAATACCCTTAATGGAGAGTATTTTGGGTCTCTGTGCACTTTAATTAAGCTGAAGCTCTGTTTTACAACCCGCAGCCCTTATATTCTTGAAGTATGTGGAAGACACTCTTCTGGTAAGGCATAGACCACTTTGAATTCATAAATGGGTGACCAATTTGCTATTCTTTTGTGTATATATGTAAGTTAGACCTACTGGCCTCATTTCAGAACAAAAGTATTTTGAATTTTGCAAATCCTAGTGAAGCAAGAAGGGCTCATTAGCATAACAAAAAAAAGGATATTTTGTTTGGCCACCATTATGAAAGAGGTCTTGACTTTAGAAATGGTATGACTGCAAATGCATCTTTATGAACAACACCTTGAGTATTACCTAATGTGAACTAAAAACTCAATTACTGTACATCCTTTATTTTTTTGCACTTATATCAACTCGGGGTATATCTGCCTTGTCATTGGCCAAAATCCACATCCTCCACATCTTCATAGCTTTTTCAGCATAAAACCAGAAAATTGAGCAAAAACTGTAATGATATGCTTAATGCAAACCCTTATAAGATGCTTATGCGATAACATTGAGTACAAGCAAGCAAGCTTTCCACAATGTTGTTCAGTTCTTGCCTTTATTTATCAAATAATACTTTTTTTTTTGGAATTTCATGGGCTTTATTTACACGGTGGCCATGTTGGTTAGCAGCGATAGAACTCGTAACCCGAGCCTCGAGTTGATAAGTTTGAGAACGAGTTCCGGGGGACAAAACAATGGTTTTCAGTCCCTCAGGACTCAAAATGGCTGCCGCATGAATAAGCCGGCCCATTGAGATAAGATGCTTCAAAATTGTGTGCAGAAATTTGCATTTTTTCCCTGTAGCCTATTAGATGCCACTTACAGCTGTAGGACGTGTTTGCTCTGAGCCCTTCAATTGAAAGAGATTTATCTTTAAGAAGGGTCAAATTTTAACAGAGGTTCATATGGCTGTCAGCTGCCACACAACCATTCAAATGTCTGTAACTATCCTTACTTTCAAATGGGTTAACTTTAAAGTTAACTTTAAAGGGAGTTTTCTAATCCCTTTCTATTAAACTTCATGTATCTACTCTATGTAACCTGCTCTTTCAAGTAAGAATGTTCCCACTTCTAAGTCTGTTGGGTGAATTTCAGTTGTTAAAATACAAACAGTGGTGCAAACAAAGATCCTCTTTTTTTTTTCTCCATGTGAAACAATTGCCCTGAATTCATTAAAAGATTGGGTGCTGTATTACACAAATTATTGAAGTGACACCATATTAAAAAATTAACCCTATCACCAGAAAGATCACCTAATAATAACAATAACGATAATGATAATGATAATAATGAACTGAAGAAATGATCCTCACACTTTCTGGACAATTTAGACAATTGTCTCCATTTGAAAAATTCAAATGACTCTAACGGGATTCGAACCCACGACCTCTGCGATGCCGGTGCAGTGCTCTTACCAACTGAGCTATGAAGCCACACAGTTGCGAGCAGGTCAATTTGTTGGGCTCATGCGTGTTTTCCCGTGAAAGGAATGAATGAATGAAATTATTATGAAGTGCGGGTTAGAAATGAACTGAAGAAATGATCCTCACACTTTCTGGACAATTTAAACAATTGTCTCTTGTATGCACTTGAAAAAATTTCCAAGTGCATACAAGAGACAATTGCTTAAATTGTCCAGAAAGTGTGAGGATTTATATGTCTTCAGTTCATTTCTAACCCGCACTTCATAATCATTTCATTAATGATAATAATAATAAACAACTTTATTCAAGTGTCATATAACTTTAGCATGGTGTTGATAATTGGTGACACCAATAACATAAATAACAAAAAAATGATAAAGTATAAAAAAATAATAGAACTAATGCATATACACTATAACAATAGAGATATAAAATTAAATAAGAAAAACAAAAAAAAATAAAAAAAATGATAAAGTATAAAAAATAATAGAACTAATGCATATACACTATAACAATAGAGATATAAAATTATATATATTCGGGCAGCCTTGAGAGCTGACAGTCCGGTTTCTATGCAATGGAACATTAACCCAAAATTGGTTTTAAAACATACACATTCTTAGAAAATGGACCTGGAAAGTTTTTTTTGTTTGAGGAATGTCCAACTGGCTGTTTTCTATGTCATTCTTAAACCATAATTCTATAATTTTAACACTGTACATATATAGCCAGTTGGACATTTCTCAAACAAAAAAACTTTCCAGGTCCAATTTCTAAGAATGTGTATGTTTTAAAACCAATTTTGGGTTAATGTTCCATCGCATAGTAACCGGACTGTCAGCTCTCAAGGCTGCCCAAATTCCAAATCCCCAAACTGATTTCTTGTTAAAAGCTGATTTGGTTGGTTGATATAACGCACTTCAATGTATGATAATTGCTGTCTTCTTCATACCTGCAGTTAAGCCTAGTCCTAGACAAGTTGTTCCAAGTTATAATGAAGCCTACCAGCGAAAGCTAGACTTCTTTAGCAAAAGGGTGAGTTTATAGTGGTAAGAAACGAAAGCGATCAAGAAAATCAAGTTACAGCTATCATTTCACGAAATACAAAGCAAGTACTCCCTCTTCCGGCCGTTTATATGTTTCGGTTGGGAGTGGGAACGAACGGTGGGAAAATAGTCTTCTCTTTTTCGGGCTTCAACTATGAAACGGGCCTTCTTGAGGATTATATACAAAAAAACCTAAGAAAGGCAAGACAAGAGACATTTGTCTGCCACGTTGGCCTCTATATTATAACCGTGAAGAAGGCCAGTTAAATTTGCCGAAACGTAGAATTTTTATAGATTTTAACCCCGGAGGAATCCCGAAAAACAGGACTTTTCAATTTTGATAGTTTAACGAAGATGAGAGGTGAAAGTTTCCTAACTAGAAATTTAGAATGAAAGATGTTGCAAGCGAATAGGAAAAGCCAGTCTCTCCTCGCCTTTTCTTCTCGCACTTGCAACATCTCTCATTCCCGTGATGATTCTCGCCACTTTCAACATTTGTGAACATTTGTGAGCAATTTGTAACAGTTAAATATGGTCACCATTTAATGTGTAATTGAACCGAATTCTACATAGTTTACATATATGTATATTTAAATAATTGAATTGAACTATCGTATATACACGTATATTTACCTATTTATTAATTGTAACAAGTGTATCATGTATATGTTAACGTCAACTGACCTCTTCCTGTAATTCAGTTGTGAAACTGCGAAATGATTAATTAAACGACATTACATTACATTACGAACGGCTGGAACAGGCTACTCAGCTTCCCATTGAATGTTGTTGTTTTGTTTTTCTTTACTGAAACAAGAAATTGTTTGAATAAGAATGAAAAACTATCGTTCGCTTCCCGGCGCATTGGTTTGAGACATGGCCATTTGTTTGTTTAAAAAAACACCAACTGACGCCGTAACGTGCATATGCTCTACATTCCCAAAAGGACGCACTCATAGATGCAACGCAGTATTTGCCGGGAAAATTAGGATGTACAGTAGTCGAGAAGATGGATACAGGAAAGTGCCGTATGATTTCTATTTTAATCGTGATCGTGACGAAGAAGGAGTTACCAAGTGTACAGTACGTTTTGACAAGTACGATATTTTAATAACATTAATAATTTGTAATAAACGGTGTTATCGCAGAGTAGGTACCTTAAACTAAACAGTGCTATGTTTGTATTAATTTTGTCATGTACAGATAAGCAAACTGGAAGACACCATTCCCAAGTTGTCACACTTGCGAGATGAGCGAGTTAGTGCCGTGAGTGTTCTTTGTTTAGATACCTTGATGAGAAACCACGTTGTCCGTGGTGTCTTTACGATTACGTGGTCAATAAAGCTTGGTTTTCTCTAGGCACAAGCGTAAGCATAAGTCCAAGCACCTAAGTGCTTATTTCACCGTCAAAACGTCCTTGACTTGAGCATCAGCGCAAGCCCAAGCCCAAGATCTCTTTTTCTTTTTACTTTTGTTTGTTTGTTTTGGGACGAGGGGTAATGAAAGTCTTAAGAACTCTGTTTGAGGTAATTGCATACAGTGTGGGTGGGGTTTCCTTCCAGCAAAAAAACGCGTTGAGGAGACACTAGTTTGAACGTTTTTCTTGCAAGGTAAAAATCATTGGATAGGTCTTTGTTTCACTAGCAGTGCCATATTCCTTCCCATGATGCATTGCAATAAGCGTATTAATTCGTCACTACGAGTGCATATCATAACGAAGTAATAGCTTGGCCTCATGTTCCACTGCTTATTTAGACAAAGGGCCACCTCTAAGCTTTCTAAGCAGCCCACGGCATTGGCTTATTAATTAATAAACAAACGGTATAGACTTTGGAAGCTACACTGGAGTGCAGTACAACGATAACCAAGTGTCGTGAAATAAGGGCTTGGACAGAGTGCGCTAACTATGCTTTTGTGGATGGTCTTCCTACAAACAGGAGGTGAAAGACCTGGAAGAAAGATTGAGATTTTTAAACTCGAAACTTGAGGTAGGTAACGAATGCCATCTGAGGGAATGTAAATTAATTTTAAACTCCATTGGAAACTACCTTTTTTTCGATGGAGTAGATGAGGTGCATGAAATGACGAATTTATCAGTAATGACGCAGCGTGGGAGGAAAAAAAAAATCCGAGTGCCCCTAACAGGGCTGGGTTGTTCGAAGCAGGGTTAGCGCTAATCATGGGTTAAGTCTGATGAAAACACATAGGTTGTCATGGTATGTAACCCATATTAGCGCTAACCTAGCTTCGAACAACTCGGCCCAGGAATCGAACCTAGCACTGAGCTACAGGAGATTCTTAGGAGCTAGGTCTTCAACTAGGTTCTGGTGACAAATGTACTGCATACTGCTACGACCGAAATGTCAAAATGGTGGCATTCTTGCAGATGTAGTCAAGAAGATGGTGAAGTTTTTTTACTTTTGGGAGGGGTTTTTTTTTTGGGGGGGGGGGGGG
>BLFK01000923.1:408060-422838 GCA_014634185.1 Astreopora myriophthalma
ATCGTTCAATAACTGATAATCGGAAAGAAATCTAGGGACTTGACAACTACACTAGTTAAAGACACGGGGCGATAGTGTTCTACTGCCGCCTGTTCCCCCAACTTCAAAATCTGGACGACAATGGCTATTGTCCCGTCAATATGTAGTGTACCACAAGGAAGAGAGTAATAGGCTATTTTTGACTTGTGCAAGACTAACAGAACATTGAGAGTCGAAGTTCAGAGGACAAATTTGCATGTTCCTTTGTTTTGCAAACTAAATGCAAATTTCAGGTCCTCTCAAGCTCGACTCTGTTCTTTTTTTCTTGCACAATTCGAAAACCTCCGGTAGTGATGGAACTAAGAAAAAGTAGTACAAGTTTCATGCTGAGTTGTGAGGATACGGGAATTTACAGAACGTAATTAAGAGCGAACGCAAACAAAGAAAAAGCAATTTTTGCGGAAGACAAAGGAAAAGGAATAAAAAGTGAGTAGACACCTATCTCTTCATATAGACCTAATCAACAATGCTGTTATCAAAAACCTTCCAGAACTAAGACCTACATTTAGGAGAAAAAATAGGACACGATCTAGAGAAATTTATCCTTACCCTAGAAATGTGGAAGAACGAAGTCTAAGGATTTCACGTGAACTTCTTTAATCAAAGTATTATGTTTAGATTTTTCTCCCTGGAGCCTTTTTAGTCCCTCCTTTGTTCTTTTGCGCAGGTGCTTCTACATGATTTAAATTTAAATCATTTTCAACCACATTTATAATAATAACTTCATCTTTTCGCTCCAGGCCGCAGCTTTAATTGCGATTTCATATGCGAGTTTCAAGCCATCGTTGGTATTGATTTCATGACGTCATTTAACGTTACTACCGTTCGTTAAATGTGAAGACCGTATACGTTACTATAATTTTATTAAATTACTTTGGGTGATAATTTCCACCGATATTTGGGAAGGATTTGCATTTGGCCATATATCAAGAGGCTCCAGAAGTGGACACAAGGTAAGTTGGATTGCTGGTCTTAAAATAAAGCAGCTTAGCCACGGCCCTCAATTTTCCTCTTGGTTAGGGTAGAAGAAACTTAAAACGAAAAAGGGAAATGTCCTTTTAAACAAGTGTTATAAGGACAGAGTCACGGTGCTGAGTAGTGTTTCAGTAAACGGTGCAGCCATGGATCGGTTTTAATTGATTAAACCTCGCATCCGCAAATTCAACATTTTGTTTGTATATATGTAGATGAACGTGATTTCCTGTGAGATCAACCTGCTCTGCGTTTTGCAACTACTTGTTTACGAAGGTCAGTAGTTTGTTTGATTTTCTGTCTGGTTGGCTCCCTCCCTTTTATGTATCGTTGAAATGGCAACGACTGTCCACGAAAAGGACAACTGCAACGCCGTCTTGGCTTTTTCTCGATCCCTACTTAGTCTATTTTGGGCGTTACCCTTTATCGGTCTCGGGCAAACGAAAGGAAGAGCGAAAAGGAGGGAATGGACGTGACAGATGCTGAGCTGAATTTCCCCAGTCGCAAACTATAAGAATTCCGATATTACCGAAAACACCGCCACTTTTCTTTTCTCGCAGTACTCGGATTATGTGCCAATGAGTCAGAGGAATACAAACTGCGTTGTCAGCTATTCCGAAATATGGATGCCATGGCCATGGTTCGACCTGTTAAGTCACACTCAGATGTTGTAAATGTTTCATTCTCTTTGAGACTGAGATCGTTGAGCGATTTGGTAAGTGGCCAATAATGAGCATAGACCCCATCAAGTGGAGTGGATTATGCTTGGGATTGATTGATTCGACTCATGGATTTTGAGGGATTTTGTACGATCAATATATGTTTTCCGGCTTTACTGGGAGCTGCTACACGACGCTGTCGTCCCCTAGACACGCCGCAGTAAAACTGTCAATTGGGTGTAAAGCTTCCGAGTATAACTATGATGTACCCACTTGTGATGTACTCACTTATGACCACTTATGATATACTCACTAATGGTAGCGAATGGAAGACATTAAAAAAACATTGTTGCAAACGGAAACTTAATGGGAACGGTCTGCGTTGGCCATGGCAAGAATGGCTCTTGAAAGCAGACAAGACACCATAAGCAGCACGTCTAAAGCGTTCAGTACTACTCAGTGGTACAGTGTTTATAAACCCTGCCTCCATTTGTGTTTTCTTTTATTTCAGGAAACCAAGCGGCAGGTTCTAATTACAAGTGTCTGGATTGCTCAGGTTAGCTTTTGCCCACACGACTCCATTGTTTAGCTACACTCTTTGACACCGTTACACTCGTGCGGTTTTCATACTTGTCATGCCGTGCTCTATTTTGCTGGAAACTAGTGACTTCTGTAGTGATGGACCTGATATATGCTTGCTATATAGAAATGCATAAACAGTAGCCAATCGCGAAATGGTCAACTAACCCGCCAAGTCAACCAGGAAAATAGCATTGTCGGTAATGACGTCACAAACAGCCAACTCGGCATTGTTAATAATCTGCCATCTTGAAAGAGCAAGCCATCGATGACAGTTTTAAAAAAAGTTGGTTAAAAAAAAACATCTACGCTGGAAAGTTCTCAGTTTAACATTTACCTTGGGTGACTATAAACTTTACCTTTATTTATCATCGTCATCATCATCAGTCACTGTTATTGTCGTTATTGTTGTTGTTGTCCTTCTTCTTGTTCGTCTTCTTGTTCTTGACAGTTGTTGTTGTTGTTCTTCTTCTTCTTGTTCTTCTTCTTGTTCTTCTTCTTCCTATCATCATTATTATTTCTTTCCTTTCAGAGGTGGTATAACCCACTTTTAAAATGGGAGAGAAACAATTTTGGTGGTCTTGATCGTATCCACGTTAGTCCAAAGAAAATATGGGTTCCCGATATAATTCTTTACAACAAGTAAGTGCTGCAATGCATTCAATTAACAATCAACCTTGTTATGATAGGTATGGCCATGCTCATTGTTATTGTCTCTGGATTGTTAGTCAGTTATCGGTGCCTTTGTCACTGTCGCTATGATCGTAAGCGCCATTTTCTGCATGGTGGGTAACTCCCTTAAGGTCTCATATCACTGGTTTGTCACCCTTTCAAAGAACGAAAAACAAAGAACAGAAACGATGTATCAAGCCCTAAATACAGTGACAGCTGTAACACTAGAGGGCCTGGCATGCAGTGAGTACAAGCTGAGGTGAACTAAAACGTTTCCGTCGTCGGTCAAGTGTCAGCATCATTTCCGTTGCCTGGGTCAGAGTAACTGCCACTGACAATTGAGTAACATTCTTATCCCCTAGTCACAATCATAAATTAGGGTCTGTTGCCGTCATTACCTACTCACCTCCCGTTGTTCTCGTCGTCGTCGTTGTTGTTGTTGTTGTTTTTTTCCTTTCAGTGTTTCTGTACCCTTTCCGATAATACGCAACTACGCTAAATCTATAACTTGAGGGGTTCGAGCTAGGATACCGACGTTTTTGTTTGCTTTTTTTGTTGGTTCATCCGTTCTTGTCCGTTATGATCTCGGCCAGTCCAAGAAGCTTTGCAAGGGCTGCGTGGTTGCCCCAGCATATGACTGCTATGGTTTGTAAATGAAAACACGGATTTCTGTTCTTTGAAATAACTGCCCTTATTATATGACGAGCTCCGCGAGCAGGTGAAATGAAGCGAATTCTGTGCTGTGACTGGCTAGCAGAGTGGGCAAGTTCGGCCCGTCTTCCCGCTCGAGACTGCCCGTTTTGTTCCCGCGCAAGAGAAAATTGCTTCGAGCGGACTTAGAAAGTTCTTAACGTTTTGACAATGTCGGCAGTAGAGTCGCAAAAGGCGGCAGAAGACAATCAAAACAAAGAAAATATAGACTACTTTCGTCCATTTATCATTTTCAACAGAAACTGGAAAGTACAAAACATAAATAAATAAATAAATAAATAAATAAATAAATAATAAATAAAGAAAGAAAGAAAGAAAGAAAGAAAGAAATAAGTAAGTAAGTAAGTAAGTAAGTAAATAAATAAATAAATAAATAAGTAAATAAGTAAATAAATAAATAAATAAGTAAATAAGTAAATAAATAAATAAGTAAATAAATAAAGGCAAAGTGATATGATAGCATGGCAGAGGTTTTGTCTTGCGGAAAACGAGAAGAGAAAAGTGTAGCCATATAATGCATTCTTTATTTACCAAGCTTGTTTGGTCAAGATGGTAGCTAACACTTTTTTTACGGTTGGGGGGGGGGCTTTTTTGGTTTTGTTTTTTGTTTTTTTGCTTAAACTTCAATCGATTTACCTTTCAGTGGAGACAACAAAGTTTTCCAAGCAGGGCATACTGAATTGTTCAAGACATGGGTAGTAGTGGAGAGTAATGGCATGTGCACTTGGGAATCACCTGCAAACATCGAGAGTGAATGCGCTATCGACATCAGCTTGTTTCCTTTTGATCGTCAAAGTTGTTCTCTACTCTTTGGATCTGCCACTTATGGAAGCAAATTACTAGTTGTTGATTCCATGTCACCAAATGGACACCACGACATCGAATCAGGTAAGCAAGATTAAAGTGTAATTGAATAGCGCATTATTCCTGTTGGTAATTATTATGCTCTGCAAACACCAGTGTCTTTAAATGAAGGATTTAAAATTAACTTTTTTTTTTCAAGTTAATGTCCAATGCCTCGCATTGATTCAATTTTGCGATATCTCATGCAATGGGGGCCAAAATTTGCTGCAAAGTAACATTTTTTTTTAATTGCCTTGATTTCTTCAAACGAAGGGATATAAATTCGTCAGTTTTTCACTCAGTTGCCCGTTAACCCTCCCGCGTGTCAAGCTAATTGCTACCAAATTTGAGCGTTTCCTGATCAACTTACTGATTCACGATGTTTCTGTGTTTCTTTCTGTTTTCTTGTTGTGTGTATCTTTGTTTGCTGTTGTCGTCGTTTTCTTTTAATATTCTCCTAGTCAGCAATGGCGAGTGGAGCATCATTAAATCCCGTGAGGACATTTTCAGTGAAGGACAGACATTCCATAGCGTACCAGAAACGTACTCGTTTATCAAGATAACCCTGGAAATCGAGCGCAAGTGGGTGTATTATGTCATGTTCTTGATCCTCCCATGTGTCATTTGTACCTTATTGGTTCTTGTCAGTTTTGCGATTCCTCCTGAGAACGGTGAAAGGATCGGGTTCTGTTCAACCATTATGATAACCGTCAGCGTCTTTCTTCTCCTCGTCGCCGAAATGCTGCCAGAGAAGTCTGATGCGTTGCCCATCCTGGGAGTTTACTACCTACTCACAATGTTGGAGATTGCACTGGCATTGATGGCCACCATCCTTGTGCTTAGAGTTTATCATTCTGCTGGCGAGCCACCCGCGTGCCTCAAAGCATTGTATCGAGCTTCCAAGAGGAGGAAAAAGAAGTTTGGGGCTAAAAGCAAGACAGGCAAGATTATTAACATGAAGAAACTGCTCAAGCGAAATGTTGTTACCAGCGAAACAACCGAAAGCAATCCTCAAGCAGCCACTATGCCTGAAGGCCTTTCGTCAAGTGATCTGGAACACGAACCAATCAGCAACGACAATGATGAAGATCTCAGCGAAGAAGATAACAGGAAAATATGGCGCTCCGTTGCTGTGTGTTTTGACAGATTATTTTTCTGGCTGTTTCTGATGGCTTTTATTGCCTCTTCTGCGTATCTGGTATTATACCGCCCAGCTATTACCTCAGTCGGCAAACTGTTGGGAAATTCTTTCACCAATTCCCGACGCTAAGCATTGACGTGTTGACATATACACTCTTCAGGTTCTGTGTAGTTTCCCTTTCCGTCGGGGATTTTATTTATTTAATTTCAATAGATTTGGTAAATTTGTAGTTCACCAGTTGCCTTGCAACAGTGAAAAAAGTAGGAAGCCCGCTGTGAGGTCTTTGTGTTCCTCTCGCCGCTATATTGTATTGAAGATGATGGGACCCGTACCAGTCCCTCCCGTGCAGATTGTTTACGCGCAATGCATTATTCCATAAATATTGAGTTGAGCATAAATTTTAAGTTTGGCTTATGTTTTGAGTTGACCATAAATTGTGAGTTGACCATAAATTTTGTGTTTGGCATGAATTTTGAGTTTGGCATAACTTCAAGTTGAAACGCTCCACAAAAGAATAAGGTTAGGACAAACTAAAAAATTACCACACTTTCGTGCAAGTAAAGTTGGCCATAATTCTTGAGTTCTGCCTAAAGTTAATACTAAGAACACTCCATAACATCGAGAGCTTTAAGTTTAGCACAAATTGTAAGTTCAAGATATATTTTCAAAAAACAACCGGCGCCCCATACATGTTCGCCTTTCGAGTTCCTTGGCCCCATCTAATACCGAGTCACGTTCTCTTTCGCTATTTCGTAATACGCTTAAGCATTCTATGATTAATTGTTATAATTCCTTAATTAACTAGCCTAGCACATAAAGACATGCTTTTTATCTTAAAGAATGGATTATTTACAGGTATCACGTTGTAGCTGTATTCTGGTGGAATCATCGACTAGGTTAGGCATTGCTATCTCGATGATCCTAACTCACTCTATCTAGTCATTATACTGATTTTTTTTTTCAATAGTCTTGTTATTTGTAAGTTCTTAATTTGTATCAATTGTATTACTGAGTTGAGTTAAACTACCTAGTATCTACCTCTCTTTGGTAACCCGAAGCAAATCGTTGATAGGGTAGCTAAGCGGTCATCTCAGGACAACATGTACAGACTAGTGCAACTGTAAAGGTTGAAGCTCCCTTGTAAAGACCTCGTTTTGTTTATGTCACTTGTGTAAGATCTATCGTGACTTGTGCTGTAACCGTCTTTCATTACACACTGCCCACATACTTGCATTGCGAGCTACAGCGTATCCGCAAAAGGGCTTTATCGAACATCTGTCCTGGCTTAGACTATAAAGAGGCACTAGATGTTGCTGGTATCCCCACTATTGCTTTATATATTGAAGGTATTTGTAACAGTGCGTTTAATTCTATTGTCAGCTACAAGGAACATAGGCTAAATACCTGCCATCAACCAGAATCCGTACTCCTAGCCCTTGAGCGAATGTAGGCTTTTTGTGATTCCTAAATGGAGAGCCAGTCGCTGTAGGAATACATTAATTCATCATGTCCTCCTGCATCAAGAGTTTAATGCCGTTCCGTAAGTGAAGCTTTATTGTATTTTGTGAACTTTAACCTTCAGAAACTAAAACTGTGAAACTTTGTAACTATAAAACTTCGGTTTTGGTTTAACGAAACGTAATTGAAAACCACTCTAAGCTATCCTGGTGGTGAATTGCTATTTTCTTTTTCTGTCTGTAGTTTTCCTGTCCAATTACATTAAAACTGAGTCTCTTCATTGCAAAGGAGGGTGCTCCAGTTTCAATTAGCATAGTGGAACTTTCCGCCCTCCTAACTCCCAACTAAAGAGGGAATTTCATCTTCTTTTATGTGGTAAAAACAATCGAGCGAAAGCCATGTCCGTTAAGCAGGTGAAAATGTTTTGAAATCCAGCGAGCAGAACTGGGTGTGTCACACAGGTGACAATTGAGACGAAGGCGTACATCCGTTTAGCAGGTGAAGTGAATTTAAAATGTGGAGACTAGAGATGTTTTCCACTAGATGAAGCGCGTCATCATTGACTCCCACAAAAAGGAGGACGAACACTGCCTCCTCCTCAGGCTTTTCTGTAAAGCTAGAGAAAACTGTTAGCGAGTGCGGAGCACGAGCACGGGAAACTGGTGGCACGTGAGAAGCGCGAACGGATAAATACACTTGAGAACTTGTTAGTTTAAGCTTTGTTTCCGTAGTTTTCACACGGGACATCTGATTTCTTGACAATGGTGTACGTCCTTGTGGGAATTCTTCTGTTGGTCTGTGGAGCCTTATCAGGTACAGTTTCATGCCATTAAATTTTCACCTTGGTCTTCATAGGCGGATTTTAGTTGTCACTGTTTACATCTCAAGTTGAAATTTACCCCTATAAAATTCGTAATAACACAGTGTCGAAGAGTACGTTAATTGTAGTTAATATGGGAAATAGAAAATGCATGGAAGCTACCCTCATACCACGCATTTAAAAGTAACGGTAGTCAGAAAGGTTTAAAAACGTCCCAAACCTTGGGGCGTGTTGCAAAGTTCAGTTTTCGGCTGAAATAGCTAGTTATCAACCTTTTTCACCCGACTTTCATTCGCACGCTTGTTGACAGAGCCTATAAGATCTTTCATTCGCGCGCTTGTTGACAGAGCCTATAAGATCAACAACACTTGGTTGGGTTTTCACGAGGACATCACGAAACTTACCAAAATCCTTCAGAAGAATTTATTTCCAGTTCACCTGGTTGAAAACACTATCAATCACTACCTCACACTTACTCGCCAAGACTGCAATCCCCCGGCTTCTGTCTCAGACACTACACGTACCTTTTACTTTAAATTACCTTATATTGGTCCTTTCTCTATTATCGCGCAGAAAAAGGTTCGCCACTTTGCTAAACGCTATTGTAATAACATTGATATCAAGCTAGTCTTCTCATCATTTAAAATCGGTAACTTGTTTAGTGTTAAGGATCCTATCCCTCGTGGACTCCGTGCGGGTGTGGTATATAAGTTTTTGTGTGCGGGCTGTAGTGCCTGCTATGTCGGCGAAACCACCCGGCATTTTTCCACGCGCGTACGTGAGCACATTTTCAGTGACAGGACCTCGCACATTTTTAAGCATTTACAAAATTCTGAACATTGCCGCACTTTATGCTCTAGTGACTGTTTCAGCATCCTAGATCACGCTTCCACCACCTTCCAACTCAAGATAAAAGAAGCCATTCATATTCAATGGGAAAAACCTACACTTAATCATCAACTTTATCATGTTAATTTAAAACTTTCTCTGTAACAATTTACATTGCCATGGTTCCTTTTGTTTTCACAGCTAATTAGCATTTTGGTTCACACTATATATTCAACTCTGTACTTTGTACTGATGTAACTGAAGATGACAGAAGTTTCTGTCGAAACATGTTTTTAAAAAGTGTCGTGTTGTTTTTGAAAATATCACTTTCACATCTCTAAAACGAACTTCCAAAAAGCAGGCGAGAAAGGTTTCAGAATTTTCTGAAACCGTCGTGCCCGAAACTGAATGAAATATTATATTTTTTTTTCCTAATAAACTATAAAAACCCATTTGCTTTTTCAAAGCAACAGCCAGCCAGTGGTTTCGGAAATTTCCGAAACCAAGTAATGGGTAATTGCCTCCTTTCTTTACCCCACGATTAAGAAAGTGGTTGTGGAAATTTCTGAAACCAGTCTTGAAATTGGTTTCAAAAAATTACTCGTAGAGCCAGTGGATATGAAATGGTCTGAGGCTAACCGTCTGTTCCGTCAGAATAATATGAGAAAGGAGTTTTCTCAGCCGAAAGAGCATTCTTCTCGGTCAAATAATCCACTTTCCTCGAAATATCAGCCAAATATTAAAATTCCGTCAAAAATTCAACACTTCTTTTTTGCCATTTTAGCCAATTTCTGTTTACTTTGGAATATCCTCCAACGTGTTTTTAGTTAGTATAGCTGCGTGGCAACGTCTGCCACTAACCATATCGATGTCTGAGAATTTCACACGTTTTAGAGCAAAATATAGCCTTCAATTCTCACCACTTTGCCCTCATGTTTTCTGAATCTACTGTATGCAGTAATCCCTTTCAATTGAAAGCGCCGGAAACTGGGCAACTGTTTAAAATTGCTGCAGGATTTTTTTTGTTTCCTAAGATACCCTGTGTTACCGACTCATGACTCATTTATTTGGCCCAGTTCGTTGAAAACTACAAGGACTTTTTTTTTTATCCAAAGAATTCATGGCCTTAAAGAAGAGTTGGGGAGAGATTCCAAAACTGATGCTACAGGGATGGCGGAGAGTATTTCGAATTTGGCGGGCTTTTCTTCCCCAGAAAATTTTGAAATCTTGAGGCTCGAAAGTGCTACTTTCAGCGTTGATTTATTTTATTATTGTTATTTTTTTTTACTTGAAATTGGGGGAGCTAAAGCTACTCCAGACCTCCGGCTCCGCCGTCCTTGTACCATCGTCACCCTGTGTCTGGCAAACCAGTTCCTTTCGAATTGCTATCTGGGCATAGTTCAACCAGCTGCACTTTGCAAGGTTCATCATTTGTTTAAAAACTGTCCCTCGGACCCTATAGTAACCCGACTGACTGAAGGACCATCTCCACCCAGGTCTCGATCTTATTACAATAGACACAGTTCGGATATATTGGACATGGGTGCCTTATTGTTCCTGATAGAACGGCTATCGTCAACGAATCACTGTCAAATGGCGTGTTTCCCACTTGTCTCAAACACATTCTTATACACCTCGATTATATCCTAAAAAGAAAAAGAAAGAAAGCACACCTTAATAAAGAGAACCTGAAAAAGTTGAACACCGGAAAAGTTGTAGCTTTTCAAACATATTCATGTATAGAAACTTAACGACCTCAACGATTGTCGGTCATCTTACATTGTCTCGGCCATGCTAGATTTGTGTGCCGCTTTCGTTACCCTAGATCACCATGCTCTCATATCCTGGTTTCTTGAACACTGTACTCAAGAGGTTTTCGTCATACCTCAGTCGTCGAATGCGATCTGTCACCATAGGTAAAACCACGCCAAGTCCTCCCTCTTTAGGTTTTGGTGTTTTCCAAAGTATTCTTATGAAGTTGTTTGAGTAGTAATGGTGGAAGACACGGCAACTGTGTCCTTCGACAAACAAATGGACCACTATATCAAGAATTCAGAAGTATCCAGGCAAGTCATTGCCATTGAGTTTCAAGCAGCAGTCCTTCCCCTTCAACTGGAGATTCCATCCCTCAAAAATGAACTTGCTAAATTAAATCCTGGGCTAGTCAAGGTGAAGGCTAAAGCTAACAACAACAACAAGCAATATTTAAGAAGAAACTATATTCATAATTTCGGCGTACCAGAAGAAGAGGGGAAGAATTGCTACGATAAAACCTTTAATTAATCATTGTTAGAACGAGCTAGAAATTCAAGTAAACCAGGATAAATTAGACAGAGCACATGCATCGCGTGGGAAAGGTAGGAGAAGCCAGGGGTACGCGGGTAATGGAAACCTGCTTCCACGTGCCATGATAGAAAAACTCAACTGCTATGGTAGCAAAATGAAATTCACGAGGGCTCGTCTGTGTCTAAGAGGTAAGCAAATTTGACCAAGGCCAAAAATGAACTTATGTGTGCAAAGAAAAAGTGCACAGGTGGAGTGGTGGTATGCACGGTTGATGGCTGTGTTATGGCTAGGTGCTTGAGCTTGTAGTCAGGCACCTGACCATAGCATGGCCAGGCACCTGGTCACCTGGCAAGTTCATCGCATCATCAAAAAATAGCACTATAAGAATATGGATTGTACAAAAATGCTACCGAAGCCGTCCAGAGTGCTACTATGAACTTGTTATACCTTCGTGCTTTTGCTTGTCTCTAATACCTATTATTATAGTACTTGGAATTGAGCCTAGTGTTGATTTCCAAGTTAATTTTAGTTTATTTCACTAGTATGTTCAGTCATTCATTTCTTGTCCAACTGTACCTCCTGATCTTCTGTACTTTGTACAGTAAATGGGCGTCCCACATTGACATGTGTATATTGACATGATGAGATTAAGTAAGGCCTAACACTGTTTGTAAATGATGGCTGAAGAACAGTCTCCGATTTCCGGCCTGAGGAACTTTGTTTTAGAACCACGCAAGGAAAGAGAAAAATCTCTGACGAGGGTGGGCATCGAACCCACGACTTCCAGATACAAGGTCAGACGGGAGCAGCTGCAGGTCGTGGGAATCTGAGCACAAATTTGCTCAGCCCAGGCCAATTAGAGTAACAGTAAATGTTACTCTACCTATTTGTAAACAGGGCCTTACAGGAAATGTTGAAATAAATATGGTTTAAACAAGAAACAAAAATGTTGCTAGCGCTGTGCAATATCAATTATTTCTTAATAATATAAGAAATTAATTACTTAAAAAAAAAAATAATGAAAGGAGTAACACCGCCTGTTTTTGCATTAGTTGGATATAGTGCGTCCTCATTTTTACATGCAAGGAAACCTAAAAAAATAAATAAATAAATAAATAAATAAGCAAATAACTAAATAAAATATTACGAACACACTGGTCAAAGAGTGCATGTTACTATCCCTTTACTTTTTTTGGTTTTTTTTTTTTAGGAGCACAAACAACAACCCACCCTCAGCCTCCAGCCCAAATGCTTCGATTTGTCAGTCCACAAACAGGAGGTATAAAACAACAATCAAGAGACCTTCTTCGTTCAAGAGGTGAGATACCGGTAAGCAAACCGGAAGCATTCGAAAGTAATAACTTAATTTTATTTAAGGTGGCTCAAATCAGGCAACACTTTCAAGAGCCTCACTTATGAGAAAGATTGACACTTAACAATGTTATGTTACCATATGAAACAACAATTATTGCTGAATAAAATGCGGTCATTATTGTGACATAATACGTAACCATGGTAACAGGAAAGCTCTATAAAAAAGCCCTATATTTCGGCTTTAGTTGCTCGTATCTCAAAAACGAACTCGATGACCCCCATTTTTTAATGGTTGAAAGTGATCGCCAGACCACGATAAAACAGTCTGCAAAGTTTCAAAAAACTCTGTGAAGCGGATTCTGAGCCACCTTATTTTTTTTATTTTTTAAGGTGGCTCTGAATCTGCTCCACAGAATTTTTTTAAACTTTGCAAAAAGTTTCATCTTGGTCTGTTGATCACTTTCGAGCAATAAAAAATGGAGGTCACCGAGTTTGTTTTTGAGATATGAGCAACGTAAGCCAAAATATAGGGTGTTTTTACAGGGCGTTCCCGTTTCCATGGTTACGTATTACGTCACAATAATGACCGCATTTTATTCAGCAATAATTGCTGTTTCATATGGTACCACAACATTGCTAATACGTGATACAGTGTTGTAGTGTCAATCGTCCTAATAAGTGAGTCTCTTGAAAGTGTTTAAACTGGTTTGAGCCACCTTAATTTGAAGTGTGGAGAAAGACTTGGAATACCTATGCAGTTCTAAATATGTGTCTGATAAGTCGAGCAGTTCTCTACTGACCGACTGAATCCTCGCGCTTGGCTAAATAAAGGCCTGTTGTTCAGGCTATACGTGAATCAAGTACTTGGACCTTTCATCCCGGTACCTCCAGCCCTTAAATCAGCTTCCTTAGTTAGTTGACCCCCCTCCCTTTTACACACAGACGCACACACATGAGACAAAACCATTAGCTAATCCCATATTCAAATCCCATTCACCTCTTTTTTACCACCCTCAATAATTTCTTTTAACGACCTCAAAAGTCGACGGTTTTAAATTTATGTAAAGCTGTAGAGTCACATTGCCAGAGAGCAAATGCCATCCAAGAGATGCAGGCCGGAACTTGTAACCAGGGCATCTCCTAGCTTCCTTGCTCTCCTACTTCGTATACCTTGTGTCCACTTCAAGTCTATAGCAAATGGACTTTAATGTCCTACGAGGGTAGAAAGGAGTAAAACTTGTCTTGTGCTTTCTTTTTTGTCCCTCATTATAGGCAGCTGTTCCGACAATTCGTGTTACAAATTTGTTGAATCTGGCCAAACATGGACCAAAAACCGAGCAGCGTGTAAGGCTAACGGAGGTGATCTAGTTTCTATGGAAACAGAAGAAGAGTGGGCCTACATTAACAGCGAGATTCAGCAAATCAGCCTCCCTATTACAAACGAATGGCATATTGGTTTAAGTAAGGAATGGACCTGGAAATGGGTGAGCGGAAGACCTCTGACAATTGATAAATGGCAAAGGGGTGAGCCTTCTGGCGATGGGAGATTCGCTTTGATGTCAAAGGATTATCCCCCAGGAACAATGGGACTATTTAATGACATTCCAGACCGGATTGAAAGGCCTTACATTTGCGAAAATCCCGGAGGTAAGAAAGCGGAAAAAAGTGTATGATAATGAACGACCTTCTCAGTCTCCTGAAGTGCCTATGTTGATGACCATGAATGGTTTACCTTCCTACGTACTTTAATTTTGTGTTGCTCAAAAATACGACCTTTTGGCGTGGGCTAAAAATGACTGGCATTTCAAATTGCAGTCTCCAGGAACAAGTACAAAGGCCCATTAAAAACTTCTGTTATCATTTAAGGATAGCCTGTAACTGATGTCCCTTTCATCACACCCCCCCCCCCCCTTAAAAAAAAAAACAACAACAACAACAAAAGTAAACCAGCAAACAAACAAAACGCAACAGCAGTATATTTTTGTGGTGGAAGCGCTCTATCTTCGCGGGATGCTCTCTAACACACAACCTGTCAGATAATGTATGTTCTCTCTGTTTTGTTTTGCTCTCGTTCTTTCTTTTTTGTTGTTTGTTGTCTTTTTTCATTTGTTTTTTGGTTTTATAATTGCATATCATATCATACTTGCTGATCGTTTGTTGCTGTCGTCTGTTGGGATGTTGTTGTCGTTGTGGTTCTTCTTCTTGTTGTTTTTTCTCTCTTAAGAGCCAATGGCGGAAAATATCGAGAATCTCAAATCAGTTCTAAAAATTCGAATTTTGGCTGATACTACCCAAACATCCCTGTGGGTGAACTGTTTCAAGAAATGATATTGAGAAATCCCCAAGCGCTTTACATTTTGAGAATTTTACAAAAGTTCGAAAATTCGATAAAAATACATTTTTTATTCGGGAAAGGGGTTCAAATTTCAACAATTTTCATCGAAACAGTACAAGCG
>BLFK01000923.1:427579-430079 GCA_014634185.1 Astreopora myriophthalma
TGCACACAATAAAAGCCAGAAACTATATTTCAATAGTTATTTTGCAAAACCTTTTTATGAGGTCTTAAAGCTTTGGATGTCTGCTAAATACATGAGTAATATCAAGTCAATAGGAGCCCTTGCGCGCTTGTACTGTTTCGATGAAAATTGTTGAAATTTGAACCCCTTTCCCGAATAAAAAATGTATTTTTATCGAATTTTCGAACTTTTGTAAAATTCTCAAAATGTAAAGCGCTTGGGGATTTCTCAATATCATTTCTTGAAACAGTTCACCCACAGGGATGTTTGGGTAGTATCAGCCAAAATTCGAATTTTTAGAACTGATTTGAGATTCTCGATATTTTCCGACATTGGCTCTTAAGCCTGTAGCCTTGAGTGCCTTGATGGTCTGTACGGGAAAGTAAAATATTCAACGTCTGCTTTACAGGCGGAGCTTCACAACCCGGAGTTGAAATACCAATGCCATCTCCACCGATGAAACCCCCAGGAAATACTGCTCGTCCGTCGGGCGGTCCTACCTCATCAGCGGCAGGTGGTGGAACGAATACAGCAGGTGCCAACCTTTTTCTGTCACTTCATTGTACAGATCGTTTTATTCCACCGGTGACCAGCGGCCTTGTTGGTTTACTGATCGAAACCGAAAAAGTAATAGACCTCTTTAGCTTGTACATTTTGTTTTCCCATTTCAGACTACGTGATGATACTCTATGGAACAGTTTCTTTCAAATTTCTTTTTATGCACGTGCATATGTATGCATAATTTTTGAAAATACAAAAGCAAAAATCCCTTGAGAATATCACGTGGTGTGAGTTGGGAAAACAAAATGTACAAGCTAAAGAGGTCTATTGAGTTTAATTCCCGGGTGAGTGGCTTAGTGATCCAACATGGCTGTCATTTCTTTGTTCTGGTCATCCAGCACGGCCACGATATCAAGCGATTTTTTTTTCTTTTGACTTTTTTTTAATTTATCACCACAAGGCACTGGTACATGTAAGAAAAAGGGACAAGAAACTATACAGTCCCATCCCCTAAGATGACACCTAAAACCACACTGTTAATAAAGTACTCACTTTGTAATTGTTAAACTTTAAAAGTCCTTGTACTCAATATTTACGTGTAGACCTTATTACCTCAAGGTGTTTATATTTATTGCACCAGAGACTGCTGTTTTCTATCAAGGAACATTCCTACCCGCTAGTCTAATATCATTGTTGTAGGCTTGTTCAACCTTTAAAAGTGTTTTTCTCATAATTTTATTCTAATACTTCAATGGTACTTTCAGTTTACCTTTATCATGGTTATGTTCCTTCAAGTTAAATAAAGATGGGCTTGGGATGAAGTGCTCCCATACAGGTCACCCTTTTACCCCATAGACTCCTACTACTCCTTAACGCAGGGGATTGAACCCCTAGATAGGTTTACCACCTCTCACTCAGTTCTCTTGGGGATTATCACCCCCTAGAGAGAATTCTCTCAGAGTACCCTGGGGATTATTACTCCCCCAGAAAAAAGTGACCTTGTGTCCTTCGTTGGAGTGCTTCATCCCGTACCCCCTTCTCGCCACAATTATTCTCGTTTAATTTGGTTATTTGATTCTATAGTAACGGTTATGGGTTGGGAACATTAACAAAAGTACTTAGCCCCGAGTCAAAAGAACAGAAAACTGGTGTTCTCGTGTATTATTGATACCACCTTATCTCGTTTCCCATTTTTGTAACCGTCTAGTGTAATGTCATTGGTTTATTTGGTTACGCAGTAGTACTGATTTCATTGGATCGGTACAGGATGCAGCTCTATTGTTTCAATGGTCACAATCTACTCTTTCTACTGTACGTAAGCTTTATGTTCGTTTGCGTACCGGCCCAATGGTTAGCTGGCAACGAGTCTCGTTCGAGGCTGTCTAACGAGCGTCTGCTCCAGTAAGACTGAGAAGGTATTTTTAAACTCAAAATAGCGTCAATGACAACAACTGGTCCTAATTAAACCATTAGGGACTTCTCTTAACTCATGGTTGTCCAAAATTTAATTACAGTTAATGTCGTACTTGTCCGATACAGCTCCATGGTTATATCGATGATGAATTATGGTGAACGTTTACAACAGGCGGGTAAAAGCTTGTTTTGATCTACGAACCACAACAACAACATGCAACGACAACAACAACAACAATAACAGCAAAGAAAACAACAACAACAAGTGACCGTGCCAAGCCCTTTGTTTATGAAATGAAATTGACATTTTCATTGATAACAATTCCCGAGCATTAAAATAACTACGAGAGCAGTGGTTTCCGAACTAATATAAGTAGAACCTCAGTTCACTCAACGATCAAGCCGTCAGTGGTGAGTTAATCCTATGTGAACAAATGCAGCCTAGTCGATGCTAAAAAGACAAGCAAATCACAACTAGGTTGGCACTGCAGAATTGTGGCTTGCTAGCAGAAATCTACAGAGAGCCTTGTAATAATCCATGTCGTGTCACTGTTTCAGTACAGCCTTG
>BLFK01000923.1:440079-449769 GCA_014634185.1 Astreopora myriophthalma
CTTGTAAGGAGAGTATAATGGGAAGGATATACCTTGACTCATTTATCCAGAGCTTTTTACTGATAAAAGTACTGGATTTCTTCGATCACGGGACTATATCAGTTACCCTATCTTACTAAGTTGCGGCGGACATTAGAAATAATCCTCGGAAGCATATAGCAGACTTGACTCTTGATGATGAATATTTGTTCATGACATGTACTCAACAAGTACTTGAATAAAATTTACACGCTTGTGATTAGAGCGGAAGACTAAAGAAAATAATGAGGCTTGTCATAGGAAGTTTGTTACACTAAATCAACATAGACAAGGTGCGTAGCGAAAAACGTGGTACGAGAGCCACAACGCCCAACCGGTCAGGTTAAACCAGATTTTGAAAAAAATCCGAGACCAGGTTTAAAAGTAGGTAGAGCCATTTTTTATTTTATATTATTTATTATTATTTTTTATCATCCGTAGTTCGGACGGCTCTGAACCCAGTGTTAATGGAAGCCGACGGTGTGCCGTTTCACCCCTCCCTCCCTCCCCCACCCTCCCTCTGCATATCAATGCTCCGTTGAAGGGCTTTTTAAGGCTATGACTACATGGATCAAAGGGAAGTCGAAAAAAGGGCGTTGAAAGATAGAACTGAGGGCTCGGTTACTACAGCCACGCACTAATCAACTGAGCTACACCTACTTCTCATTGAAACATAAAGGGTCCAATAGGAGAGACTTAAGGATGGGATGCAACGGGCTACGGACGAAGCTGTACCAGCAAAACTGATCTGGGTAGAGAGGGAAAGTTCCCATGGATGACATCATCCCTGCTTAGACTTATCCGCCGGAGGAATCGTCTACACGCTAAGTTCAACAGACCTTACTAAAGATACGTGCTGCTCCCAACAAGATCGAGATTTGGGCGCTTCCAGGTATATCAGGTATAGCCAGGTTCTTATCCCATTTCACAAAATCTTTCGAGACTGTTTCTGGAGCCCCTATAATCAATGGTACCCCTACAGCTTCTACCTGGTACATCCATTGTACTTGGAAAACCCACTTCTGGCATCGCTCAATCTTTTAAGCCTCGGCCCACTCAACATCAACATCAACATCAACATCAACATCAACATCAACATCAACATCACCCGGTACAGCAACATCAATCATTACGCACTTGTGCATGCTTATCTCTCAGACCAATGGTACCTGGTTACCACAGATATGGATGTTGCACACCGAATGACACAAACAAAATGGCAGATAAGCGGACATCGATAACATCCACAATGGACCCAAATTTGACGTTTATTCCCGCCGTGATACCTGGCCTGTAGTGTGATGCAGCAAATGTTAGATTTCATTCAGTTATCATTCAAACTCATTATATATCACATTCATCGCCATGCTCATTGTTATGGTCTCCGGTATTGTTAGTTAGTGATTGGTGCCAATGTCACTGCCATCGTTGTTATTGTATGTTCAAGGTCACCGATTCATCGTGGGTTGCTCCCGCAAAGGATTTCACAGGAACAAAATATCAAGCCTTAAAAATAGTGGCAGCTTTTACACTAGAGAGCCATGCATTGCCGTTACCTCTGTCACAGTAAATTACAATGACAACTCTGTAACAGTTATTCCCTAGTTACAATCATAAATTCTGCTCCGCTGCCGTTGTCACTTTTGCCATTACCCGCTTCGTTGTCACTTCGATCTCGTTCGCGTTGTTGTTGTTTTTGTTGTCGTTGTCATCCTTTTGTTCCTCATTTCAACATTTGACCGTGATGCCATGCATCATCTACTGTGTAATTTTAAAAGACGAACTCAAACACCTTGTTGGGTTCACGGGTCTCCCTAAACCCGTGTACATGACAGCATTATCTACCATCCAACCCTTAAGGTTTCTGCTTGGGGCAGCACTTCACTTCCAATGTGGAACCACTGGTCTACTATATATTCACTATGTTGGAGAATGCATTGGCACTGATGGTCACCATTCTTGTGCTTAGAGCTTATCATTCAGCTAGCGAACCACCTCGAGTCCCTCGAAGAATTTTATTGTATTGTAAGAGGAGGAAAAGGAAGGTTAGGGGCTAAAAGCAAGACAGCCAATATTATTAATCAAGTGAAATGTTGTTAGTGGCGAAACAACCGGGAGCAATCCACAAGTAGCCACCATGCTTGTAGACCTCATGTCAAGAGGCCTGGAACACGAACCTCTGACGATTTCAGGGAAGAATATGATGCTCCGTTACACACTAACTGTGTCTTCTGACCGATTCTGTGTCATCGGACAGATTAATTTTCTGGCTGCTTTTGATGGCTTTTATTCACTATTCTGTGTACCTCATGCTATACCACCCAGTTTTGACATCATTCTTTTTTAATTAATTAATGAATTAATTGTTTGATTGATTAATTAATTTTGTTTACTTTTTCTACGGTAAAAGTTATCTAAAACGTGACTATAAATAGGTCAGGTTTTGAAGACGCTCATGAGTCAACGAGATTCTCACTAAGTTAAGAAACCATCGCATATTCATAAAGCTCGATGCAAATAGAGGCTTTTGGTAACTTCTTGCTATAAATTCTTGCTATAAATTGCTGTAAATTCTTGCTATAATTGTGTAAAAGATAACTTTTATTTTTGGATAATTAAGCAAGATATAACGTTGTATCAACATACCAGTGCACATTCTCCCCACAGTTCCCCCTATATTTCTTATGGTACTACTTGGGATAACTTGTTTAAACATCAACACATTTTATCTTTAGTGATCATTTTATTCATTCTCATAACTAGTATGTTTGATCAGACAGACCTCTCAAGCCTGTTGCTGAAACCAACCATCTACCCACGATGCCTTTATATTTTTAACCCCCTTGGAAATGAAGGTGTCATCCTTAAATTATTTTGGTGACCGTATGGTTTGTCAAAAAGCATACCCTTAGAAGTGATTTGGATGACACAGTTTCCATCTCAACAAATGGGCATATAAACTCGATCAACTGCCTAAATGAAGGTTGTTTGACAAAAGAAACCAGAACCACAGCAATTTCAGATCACTGCGGATGCTCGAAAAAATATCTCGCATAAGTGTGAGATTTTTTAAATATCGCGGATTCAATACAACCACTGTAGACAGAAAAAAAAACATGGTAAAGCACCTGGGTAGATTCATCCCCCGATTGGGTAAGATAAGTAAACCTCTTCGTCACCAAATGTGCAAAGACGCCACCTGGCTATGGGTACAACACCAGCGGAGAGCTCTGGAGCAAATTGAAACAGCACTCACATCGTATGAGATGTTGGCATGTGACCCAAACCGACCAACTGTCATTGCCGCCGATGCATCCGAAAACGGCATTGGTGCAGTCCTCCACTAGGTATATGATAACGGGAAACGAAGGCACGTTAGCTATCACGATCACGATCACGTAGTGTTGCTGAGAAACGCCATGTTGTTGAGGAAAAAGTAGCGCCTGCGCAGTTGTCTGTTTCGTAAGCGGTTGTCATTTCAACGACACTTAAAAAAAAACAGTGAAATAAAAAATGACAAAGAAACTTAATCAAGAATCGAACCCAGGCTATTAGTAAATGCACGTCACTCATCACTACACCACTGAGTTGTCACCCAACTACTGTACACTGTTGGTATCTAACGATTCTACATAGATTCCAGCCATTTATAATAACCGAAACTAACCCTTACTACGCCCCTACTGGAAGAACGGGGCCCATATAACCACTATCGATGATGTGCTCTTATGTGATGAGCGTATAATGATTCCCAGGGCCATGAGACTGGACGTACTTTACAGTACTCATAAAGGCAACCTCGGTGTAACCAAGTGCAAAGCCAGGCGTCTAAACACATATTTTGTGCACGTGACGAGCTCTGCTATGTATCCCAAGATCAACAAGTTGAAAGACCAGGGAGCACTTTCAAAGTATTGCTGCACAAAAAATGAAGACCCGTACCTAGAGTTCCGTGCCTACCGATCTACGCCTATGCAGGATGACTTATCACCCGATGATACTTATGATGATATGATATGATTTGATATGATGATATGATTTATTATTAAATCAGCTGAGTTTTACATGACATAAGGGTTAAATTTACATAGGCGTCTAAACACAGTGCAACTAAGGATTAAGAGAGAAATTGTAACAACAAAATAGAGAGCAAGTTTGGATCATCCATGCAAATAGCACAGGCTAAGACACAGAAATAAGAAAAAAACTGAAAAACTGAATCATTGGATAATGCAATTCAAGACCTTTCATTGGCTTAGCTATCATGGCATATGAGCTAATATACCATAACCTCCAAATATGGTAAGTGTACGCGTCAGCTTAAATTTTTTTCCCTGAGAAAACAATGGCGGCCGGCGAAAATCGCTTCGCGCCGGAGTTAAATGAAAAAGAACTCATTGAACTGTTACAAAACGCAACACCAGGGAGCACAAAGAGAGCCACAAAGTACGGCATGAAAATATTTCAAGGTAGCAACTTCTAAACTTTATTTTGACAATTTAAGCATCTGTGTTTATAGTTTAATAATGCGAAGCAAAACAATGCAAGTTGAAATTCAGGAATTTGTTGTTGAAATTTGTTGTTGAAAGTTGAAATTCGGGAAGATTTGTCTAATCTTGGGGGCGTTTTTAATAAAACAATTATTCCACTCGCGCTTGTTGGATATGAGAAGATTATAGCTGAGGCCCAGAAGGCCGAAACAGTACTGTCTGCAGTTAGTTATATATATATATATATATATATCATCATCATCATTTATTTGCCTTATTAAAATAAAAAGAAGGAATAATAGAATTCACAATAATGGCGAGGAGACCTCAAGAAACCGCTAGGCTTATAATAGAGGCCACCCCGGCTGTCATTAATAAATAGAAAGTGCGTAAGTGCGGCATGTTTGATTCATGATTTTATAGATAAAAACTGCAACATTTTTGTCTTAAAGGTGAAAAAACTAGATGAAGAAGTAATAGGTATTGGGAAAGAGTTCCAGATTTTGGGACCTTGGTAAAGGATTGTAAATTGCTTAAGATTTGTTCGACAAGAATGAGATCGATAGTGGTTGGCTGTTCTGGTGCCATAATTATGCACTTGGCTACTTGTTAAAAACAAATTCAGAAACATTGGAGGTAATAATTGATTTTGATAACAAAACATAAATTTGGCTATTTGAAATGAATTAACTTGGAAAATATCTAAGATACCCAATTTAGCAAATAGGGGAGCAGAGTCTGCTCGATAATCTGAATTAACAATGGCTCGCACAACGCGCTTTTGCAAATAAAATATTCTATTTAAGTTAGACACATATGTGGATGACCAGGTGGAGTTACAGTAAGTAATATAGGGATAAATTAACGCGTAGTACAAAGTTAGTTTAGTTTTTGAAGATAAATAAAATCGGGACCTGAATATGATACCCACTGATTTTGAAATTTGTTTACATATAAAGTTGATGTGGTGCTTCCAGGTTAGATGTTCGTCAACATAGACACCTAAGAATTTGGTCAGATTAGCTTGGTTCAGAGACTGATTTCCAAAGAAAAGGGTAAAATTGTAATTAAGTTTCTTCTGCCTAGATTTAAAGATAATGTAATTAGTTTTTTGTAGATTGACCGATAGCTTATTACATTTCAACCAAACATCAAAATTGCATAATTCGTCATTTAGTATGGAATGTAACTTGTTTGGGTCTGAATGAGAGTAGAAGATACTGGTGTCATCAGCAAAAAGCAAGGGCTGTGTTAACTTAGAGGCATTCGGAAGATCGTTGATATATAGTATGAAGAATAAAGGGCCTAAAATTGAACCTTGGGGGACTCCGCACTTGATAGTTTGCGTTGTGGAACAGACTTCATTAAATTGTACAAATTGTTGGCGGCAGGAAAAATAGCTTTTAATCCACTTCAGAGCCACATCACAAATGCCATAATGCTCCAACTTAGCGAATAGGATTTCATGATCAAGAGTATCAAATGCTTTGGAGAGGTCTAAGAACACACCTGCAGGGATCTCGTGACGATCGATTGCTGAAGAAATTTTGTTAATAAGATGTATTAAGGCAAGTGACGTAGAGTGATTTTTCCTGAATCCAAACTGACAGCAATACAATATTTCATATGCTTCAGCAAATTCAGTTAGTCGATTGTACATAACTTTTTCAAAAAATTTCGAAAAATTGGGTAATAAAGAAATAGGTCTGTAATTCACAAAAAGACAGGGATCCTCTGCTTTATAGATAGGCATTACTTTAGCAATTTTCAATTTGTCTGGGAAAATACCTTTAACAAAAGAAAGATTGATGATATTCATTAAGGGTGTGGAGATGAGGTGAAACGAGTTTTTGATCACATGCATTGGGATATTATCATAACCTGGGGCTTTCCCCGATGCAAATGTACTACAGATATTTTCCAGTTCTCTTACCGTGGTTGGTTTTAAGGTAATAGCTGTGTTATTGTTACAAGTGAGAAATGAACGGAAAGAAGAATTTACAGCAGGGATAGCATTTGCCAGATTAGGACCAATATTGGTGAAATATTTACAGAATCGGTTAGCAATCTCGACAGGATTCGTTATGGTCCTGCCTTCCGATTTAAACGACGATGGGAGAGGAGACTTACTCTTTCGCTTGTTTATAACTTCATTTAACAATTTCCAAGTTAATTTAAGATCCTTTTTTGCACTTTCAAACTTTCTGTCGTAATAAGAACGCTTGGCAATACGAATCAGATGGCTAAGTTTGTTTTTATAGGTTTTATACTGTTGTTCACAGGATTTGTTAGGTGATTTAATTAATTTTTTGTAGAGTCTATTCTTCCTATTAATAGATTTCAGGAGACCTGGGGTTAGCCATGGAGACCTGAATTTGTTCATCTGTTTACCCTTAATGACTTTTAACGGGAAACAGGATTCAAAAGATTTGGAATATTCACTAATGAAGTCGTTGTAAGATTCATTTGGGTCTTCCTCATTAAGGAGCTTAGACCAATCTGTGTTAGAAAGAGATTCATTGAAATTATTTAAATTGTTTGCGTTAAAAGAACGTTTGAAGAGTTTCTTGGTTCTGCTATGTGGAAGATCTTCATCGCGAAAATACGCAAATACCGGAAAACGATCAGATAAATCGTTTATAACAATGCCGCTAAAAATATTTCTTGAAAAAGAGTTAGTGAATATATTATCAATCAATGTCGCGGAGTGAGAGGTGAGGCGCGTCGGATTAGATATAAGTGGAATAAATGCGTGTGAAAATAGACTATCGATGAATTCCTGGGTGGCCGAGTGACGATTATATTGAAGCAAATCTAAATTAAAATCACCCATCACGTAGCATTGTTTGTTATCTTTAGATATAATAGAGAGAATATCATTAAATTTGTCCAGAAAAGACGCTACATTATAATTCGGTGGTCTATATATAACTATATATATATATAACTGCAGACATTACTGTTTCGGCCTTCTGGGCCTCATCAGTGCAGTGCTGATGCTAGGATGGAGGCAAGACTAGGTAGCCGCCCCGAATGATCCCACACATGTGGTATCACGTAAGTCATGCCAGAGTGCTCAAACTAGAAAACTAGTGAGCTATGCGCAGTGCTAACGGCAATGACTCATCCTAGAAGAGTGCTCAATTTGGACATAAAGCAAAGCTTTGTAATGCCAAAGAGACATAAAGCAAAGCTTTGTAATGCCAAAGAGCTATACACACATATATATAATAACCCAAGTTATTCTCGCATTTTGATTGGTTCTTGCCTATGATCTATTACAGGACAGATGCACGATTGACGTCATCATTACAAAGTTTTCGCTTTTACGCGTAGAAAGTTTAATTCTTTATTATGTGAAACAAATAGATTCCATGTTGCCGTGCGTCTGTTCAGTAATAGATCACAGAAGACGTCAAAATGTGGTAAGAACATCATTGACACACTCGCCTATCGCCTCGTGCGCTACTTTTTCGTTCTTACCACATTTTGACGTCCTCTGTGATCTATTACTGAACAGACGCACGGCAACATGGAATCTATTTGTTAAATATAAATAGGTTAAAAAAGACCGAAAATGGACAACTTTTGGTTAAAAAATCTAAAAAAATATGTAAAACGTAATAAAACTTTTCGGTCTCTCGACCTTCGTCAGTTACAAAAAGTCAGTAAATGACTTACAACTTAAATACGGTATTCACAACAATGGATAATGAACAGGTTACATAATAATACACAGAAAACCGGCAATAGGTATACAAAAACTTAAAATCAAGTACCTACAACAAATAAGGCCGGAAACAATTTAACTAGTAACAAGAATTATATAAATGTCACGGCGCAACAAGTTCCTTATAAAGGGCCTCTGAATCAAAGCACATGTCGCAATTCTAACGAAATCTCCAAGAGGGGCTATTAAACAGTAAGTAATAATCTCCCAACTGAGAGCCTTTGAATGGCCCAACCAGTGTAAAAATAACAGAATCCCCCAAAGGGGGCCACTGAGCGCTGAAGCAACCACAATTAAAAACTATAATTATTTAGTGCGTACACAACGACTAGTTAAAAACACCTTAAGAAAATCGCAACAAGTCCGCTAAAATGAAGTATAGTGGATGCGATTCTTTGAATGAAATTATTGTCTTTTATTTAGCCTGGCCAAAGGTGATAGGGAAAATAACTGTGCACTCCAGTATGCTACTTTCGTTATTAGTACATTTTCAGTGTTTTCGGACATATTGGTTTGGATTTGGTCAATACATTGAAATGTTAAGTCCTATAACACATGTGGAGTTCGGTTAAAGTGTATGGCGACTTCGCAAGTTTTTTTGTTTGTTTTCATGGAGGATTTGTGATTTCTAAATCTAACTTTAAATTCCGTTGTGGTTGAACCGGCATATTGGAGATTACATTTCTTGCAATGAACCAAATAGACCACATTCGATGAATTACAAAAGAGTTTCTGTCGAACAAAATACGTTTTACCAGTTTGTGCGCTAGAAAAAGTTTAGGAGTTGACAAAGAAGTTCTTACAAAGATCGCATCTGCTTTTATCACAAGTGAAACAACCTGCTGTTGGAACTGCAATTGACTGAGTCGAGCCCTTTCTACACTTAGAAGATGCCAAAACTTCTTTGAGGTTCTTAGACCTGCGAAACGATGAAATAATAGAATTCGGAGGAAAAAGCTCCTTAAGTTTTGGAGACGAGAGCAAAAGATGGAAATGCTTTTTAACCCATTAACAGATAGTAAACTAGGGTTATACGTAAGAACAAAAGGAAAAATATTTTTGGACTCTCTGACTTTAGCTCTAAGTAAGTCATTTCTTGGAATACTCGCTGCTCTAGAAAATTCACCAAGACCAATTCTGCTGGATATCCCTGGTCAACTAGGTAGCCCTTGTACTCCTCCAGCCTTTTGTTAAGAAAATTGTCCTCGGAACAATTTCCACGCAGTCTCGAGGCGACTCCAAACGGGATCGCTTTGAAAACATGCTTAGGTTTAAGGGTTAAGGGAATTATAATTAGTTATAGTTGTATGCAAGGAGTTCCAAAGGCTAGGACCAGTGAATTTTAGGGAGCGTAAGCCATATTCAGGGTGGTATTAACTAAGGCTACATTAAAGGTTTCTATTACATGATCTGAAAAAATCTGAAATATTCACTGAAACAGGGGGGGGGGGG
>BLFK01000923.1:453927-461427 GCA_014634185.1 Astreopora myriophthalma
TGCTTGGATATGTCAGTCCAGAAATTGGAGGTGTAAAACAACAGTTTGGAAGCCCTCGTCGTTCAACAGGTGAGATATTGGAAAGCCAACCGGTGTCCTACAAAGTAATGTAAATGAATTTAACAAATAGAGAAAAAGTTGAATACATATGTGGCAGATAAGTTGAGCAGTCCTGTACTGAGCGACCGTGTTAGTCCACGGGCTTGGCTCGGTAAACGCCTGTTATACAGGGTATCCATCAAGTTCTTCGAGCGTGACGTCATCACGGTATCTCCAGCCCTTGAACCAGGTCACTTGTTTAGTCGACTATACTTGTGGGTTCCTTATTTAGTCGACCTTACCAGTGGGCTATACACTTACCTGTGGTCTAATCTCATTCAAATGAAATGGCTTCCAAAACATGCCGGCTAGAACTTTATACTCACTCTCCATTTTCCTGGCTGTTTTAAATCAGGCCACGTGTTCGGTCACTTCAGGTCAAACACAAATGGAGTTAAATGTCTTATGAGAGTAGAACGGAGTAAACGTGTATTGTGTTTCATTTTTCGTCTCCCTTTGTAGCCAGCTGCTTGGATAACTCGTGTTACAAATTTGTTGAAACTGGCCAAACATGGACCAAAAACCGAGAGGCGTGTAAAGGCGATGGAGGTGACCTAGTTTCTATGGAAACAGAACAAGAGTGGGCCTACGTTAACAGCGAGATTCAGCAAATTAGCCTACCTAAAATAAACGAATGGCATATAGGTTTGACTAAGAAAGGGTCCTGGGAATGGGTAAGTGGTAAGCCCCTGACAATTATCAAATGGCAAAGGGGTCAGCCTTCCGGTGATGGGAAATTCTCTTTGATGTCAAAGGATTACCCCCAAGGAACCAGGGGACTTTTTAATGATGTTCCAGAATGGATTGAGAGACCTTACATTTGCGAAATTCCTAAAGGTAAGAGAGTGAGCAAGAGCTCTATGTATAGCAATGAATGATCTTCTTACTCAATTTGTATGTTGATTAAAATAAAAAGCTTCCATAAGAACTTTTTATTGATAAAAAATACGACCTTTTGACGAGAGGTGAAAAGTAGTTTATATCTCAAAATTTAGGCCCCACGAACAAGTGAAGTTTCATTGTAAACTACTTCCACTATTTAAGTGTAACTAATGTGTAATTGAGGCCCCCTCGGTACAATCATATTCACTTCTGGGGAAAGATAACAACAAAAATAACAATAATACTAATAATATTAATGGATATAAATAGTAGTACTAATAGTAATAGTAATACTGTTTCTGCTACTACTATTACTACCACTGCTACTACTACTACTACTACTACTACTTAAATAATAATAATACTAATAATAATAATAACAATAATAATAACAATAATAATGTACTGCTTAATAAATAGACAGGAGTGTTTTACTGGTTTTAGGCCCGATAAAATACTACTTACGAGTTTATGTCCCTCTGGAGTCCGAAGAATGGTTCAAATTGCGAGAGGAAAATATTCGCATACAAGACAAACAAGATATGCCTTACTAGTATTCTTTATCTAAAGAACACTAACGAGGTGTGTTTCATCGGGTTTTAAAATCACGAATGGGACGTTTTATCGGTGACTTGATAGGCTGTTGGGTCGTGAATTGTAAATGACTTTTTCAAAATAATAATAATTATAGTTATTTTCTTGCATTCGAAGTTTAGTTGCTGATCGTTTGTTGCTAAGTTGTTGTTGTTGTTGTTGCTGTCGTGCGCCTGTAGCTTTATAGGAAAAGAAAGTATTCATTGTTTGATTTACAGGTGGAGCTGCACAACCCGGAGTTGAGGTACCAACGCCAGCTCTACCGATGACACCTGCAGCTACAGCGCGTCCATCGGCAGGTCCGCCCACGCCAGTAGGCGCTACCGGAAGACCAACGGAAGATGGCGGGACAACTACTGAAACTGGACTGCTTGGTACTGACCATTTTCTGTCATTTCTTTATTTTGAAGATCCCTTCCCCTACCGTGACCAGCGGCCTTGTTGTTTTACTGAAACCAAATTAAAAGTATTTCACGAAAAATTGAGTTCAATTCCCGGATAAGTAGTTTGGTCTCCCACCACGGATGTTATTCCTTTGCTCTGGTCATTCGGTGTGACCACGTACTGTAATGTCATGTCCAGAATACGATCTATTCTTGTTTATTGTTTTGGTAACCAATAAGTATAATGTCATTAGTTTAGATGGTTAAGCGTTTGTTCTGATTATTAGCTGGCAAGAGTCTAGTTGTTTTCTCTTGCGGCTGTCTTTCGAGCTTCTGTTGCAATAAGACTCGGAAAATAGTCTTAAACGTAAGAATATGGTTATTATGAATAACTGGTGATATATAGTTGGGGACTTCTCTTAACTCTAACAATCATACTTGTCCAATATATATACGTACATAAGTTCAGGAGTAATCATCCTGAAACCTAAACTCCCGGTGAAATTATAGTCAATGCTCTTCAATCAGATGAATTGAGCGCTCTACGAAAATACATTCTACCCAGAATACCAATATATATATATATATATATATATATATATATATATATATATATATTTGCATTTATATTTATATTTATAACCCACTTATTAATTTTCGCGCGATTTTATTGGCTACTTTACGTCGCGCGGTGCAAAAAAATCGCAGGACAGCTATCATGCAATAACCCCCGTCTTCGTCGATATTTGTCCAGCCAGCTCAAGAGTTTCAACTTTTCATCTTTATCTATTTGCATGGAAGAAAAAGAAACTCGTTTTGTAGAGTCCATTGCATGATAGTGACATTCAAAAGCCTGTCGCAAATACAAACAGTCAGCATGATATGCTGTCGACGTCTTTGAACGCGAAGAAAGTTACGAGTTCTCCTACAGAATTTTGTCCTACGCAAAGTTAAAGGCCCACCTTCAACCGACAGGCGGTACCATCGTTTGTTTTTGTTTTGAAAAGCTCTGATTGTTCAATGTTGCAATCTGATTGGCTGATTGTCCGTGTGGATTTCGTCTGCATTTCGCGCGGTGAGCTTGAGAACGCAAGAGTTCGTAAACAAACAGCAGTTAAAACATCATGAAGCTCCTACATTGATTTGGTTTTAGAAGGGTTATCATCAAGGATAATTCAGAATATGAATGCCCTGAGAACGGTGTAAATTTTTAGGAAATGAAATAGCGGAATTTTCATATACGAAAATTGTTCTCAGGCGCGCATTGCATCTCGGTTGAATGTGGGCCTTTAAACTGAGTCATTTTATAAAATAGAAAATTAATACACTGTGTTTACTAACTATAAAATAAATCAACCGTTTTCGTCAAAAAAAAGAAAAAGAACTATTCCAGCCGCATTTGAAAACATGGAGCCGGTAGAATTGTCAATCGTGTTGAAATGTATGATTATAATTAATCGGAGCGTTGTAAATAAATAAGACGCCTTTCTGCCTTGCTGGTATATCGGCTGACAATGTCCTTGGCTGAGAGATTGCCCTCAAAGTCTCACATTTGCCCTCGAGGCTTCGCTTCTCGGCCAAATATTCATTTTTCGGACAATCTCTCACCCGCGGACATTATCAGCCGACATTTTTACAAACCATTCAGAACGCAAACCAAGGAAATGAAGCCGGCGCGAAGCGCGGAAAGATGAGAGTGACAGGAGTGACAATTCGTTTTAGTTTTGAATCTGGTTGGTTGAAAAGTTCGCGCAAATTTTTTGATCAAATCATTGAGCAAACCAAAAGCAAAGACAAAGCAATCGATCGCGTAATTAGTAAAGACACTCGAGTGCAAATTGTTCTATGGGACAGCTTTGTTCTTTATCAAAGTTGAGGGTATTGAATGAGCGTCACTTTGGCTTTACGTGCACCTACTTTGTGAAATTACCAAATGTACTAACTTATATTTTTAGAGTTTTCATGATGCCACTGTATTTTACGCAGTTATTGATCAAACGCTTCATCTCGCCCTCAGCTTTCGCGTGGGGGCAAAATTGCTTATAATAGCACCAATTTGGTCAATACAGTTTGTACCATTTTACTTACTGGTTAGTTCGCATGGCATGACGCTTTCTTTTCCTCTCTGACGCTTTCTGCCTATTACTACGTACCCTTTCTCAAACAGGTATGACAGGATTTGAGCAGGATTGTTTGAAAGCTCATAATGAATATCGGGCAAGGCACGGTGTACCAGCCCTGAAATGGAACAAACAACTTCAAGAGGACGCACAGGGATGGGCCACCACGCTGGCTCAAAGGAGTAAGAGATATCAAAATACCTCTTATCCCCCTTTTAATATGTAACGCAAAAATCTAATTTACTCTTACTTCAAAGAAGTTCGAATTCCCAACAAACAATTGACAGAACATCATCCCACAAACACTGAGTTAAGTTTACTTGAGTCTCGCCACCAATGCAGGTAGTGGGGGTCACACAATAGAGCAAAGCCCCAATTGATAGAAATCACAGCACCGGGATCTACGTCCCCTACTCTTCGCGAAGAGTGTGTGGGTTCTTGAACGTCCCACGGGAGCACGGGAGTTATTTATGAGCCAGGGTTGTAAGACGGGACCTACGGTTTATCGTCCTTATCCAAGAAGACTAGACAGTCTAACCATTTGCCAATGTTATTACAAAGGCAACACTCTCTCCTCGGTTATTTAAAGGCCCTTTAAAAGTTTCAATCTACGACCTCCCGCACTATATAGTCCCGTGCTCTACCGACTGAGCTGACCGTTCGGCGGTTAACTAGACAACTGGAGAAAAACGAAAATTATATGAAGAAAAATAAGAGACGCTCCTATGGATCATCAAACAGACAACCACCACTCCTGGGAGACAATATCAAACTAATCACCACATACAAATTGTTGCGTCCTAAAAGTAGCTCCTTTTACATTTTGGGTTGGAAACCTGAGTTCTCCTTGCACTATTTCCATCAAATGTGGCCGATCGACTGCCTATGAATTGATAACGTTTTTTGGAGGAAAGGGTGGTCAAACCCTACCGGGCGTATTTGTGTGAAGTGATCATCATCATCATTGTCATCATCATCATCATCCTCATATAATTCGCACTTCAGCATATTTTTATTACTACCAACTGGCGTTCTCTTTGAACACAACGTTAATATTAATTGTATTATACTGCAGATACACTCCCACCGCAACACGACCCTAACAGGAATGGGGCTGGTGAAAACATTGCATGGTTTACAATGTCGATACCAACGAAACAATGCCAAGGCCCTAAGACACCCGACTGCACACAGTGCCGTGAAATGGTCGCAGACTGGTACAAGGAGATTGAAAACTATAACTTTAACACTGGCAAAAGCAACGGGGGCGTGATTTTACATTTTACCCAGGTCGTCTGGAAAGCAAGCACTAATCTTGGCATGGCGACTGCTATGAGTAAAGATAATTTTTTCACCGTAGCACGTTACAAACCAATGGGAAATTTTGGAGGCCCGGAAGAGTTTAAAAGTAATGTACCTAAGCCTCTATAGACAACGGTTCCAACTTTCTTTGTTAACCCCCTGCTTACGTTGAACTATGCCATTGAATTAAATCGTGATACGGGTTCAAATCATTTGTTATGTCGTTTACTCTGTCCTTAGCCATTTTTCTGTGATTATTACCTATTTCCCGTTTTTCATGACTCTGACACACTTATCAGAAGGAAGGTATTGGAATGAAAAAGTTGTGTATAATAATAATAATACAGAGTGTTATCGTTTGTCTTGATCACGATATGTAGTCAAAGAAATGACTATGAAGTGCGATTTAGAAATCAACTGACGAAATGATCCTTACACTTGCTGGACAATTTAAGCAATTGTCTCATATGCACTTGAAAAAATCAAGTGACTCCAACGGGATTCGAACCCACGACCTCTGCGATGCCGGTGCAGTGCTCTTACCAAATGAGCTATGAAGCCACACAGTTGAGAGCAGGTCAATTTGTTGGGCTGATCTGTGTTTTCCCGTGAAAGGAATGAATGAAAGAAATGATTATGAAGTGCGGTTTATTTCATTCATTCCTTTCACGGGAAAACACGCATGAGCCCAACAAATTGACCTGCAATCAATTGTGTGGCTTCATAGCTTAGTTGGTAAGAGCACTGGCGTCTTTTGCATGAACAATTTTCTTTTGCATAAGAAATGAAAGGGTTCCAGGAATGTTGACATGTTTTAAGTAAAATGTTTCAGGTCTTATGTACCGAGTTGTATTTTCTTGAAATGATCAGGATAAGACCATGATTTAACTATGACTGTTTCGGAAAGCGGAATGTGTGTTACAAAAATGGCTTTACTTTGGTTGTGTGCCAATGCAGGTACACATTTAAAGGGATGTGGTTGATCTCACATACATTGTAGAGCTATTACTGCAGGCCATAGCTATTACAAGGCAATGGATCATTCAGAAATGTAATATGCAGGTCACCTCATTGTACTTGCACATTGCACCCATGTAACATTTTGTATATATTCAGACCCTACAAAAGACTGAGTTTATTCGGTACTATCTCCATTTCTGTCTCTTACAATGTTAGAGCAAATGTATTAAGCATGTAAAAAGGGTTGACGTTGTGTCTGCTTTTGCAAAGAGGTGATTATTATCATCACTTGAAAGTCGCTCTACCTTGTGCAACCTTAAACAAGGCTTTTAGTTGAAGTTTATTAGTCTAGTCTATCAACTTTATTGGTCTCATAAACAAAAAATGTAAATATATACAAATAGTAAATCAATAAGAATGAATAAAAGACCAAAGGGATTGTGCGAACGGGAAAATATCCCATGCGAGGCGCAACCCTAAAAAATAATTAAAAATTGAGAAGAAATCTAAAATTTAAGAACGGTGGCAAGGGCAGTTACGTGAGGGGAACATTTATCTATCTTTTATTTATCCCATTTTATTTAGCCCTTGCGGGCTACGGGTCTGGTTGTTAAATATACATATATATATCTGACTGAATTTGCAAGAACCTGTCTGCTAACTTTTCGCCAACCTGGTGATTGGTGTTTGGGGGTTGTCGATTAAAAGGCAGATAATTTAGGGGGTAGCGGTGTGTGTGAATAAATAGGCCTCTTTCTGTTTTTAAATTTCAGCCACTGTGAGAGTATGTAGAAAGTGATGACTATTTCAACAGGACAATATTACAGCAATGACTAGTTGACTGTGAGCTAGTGGTGACACACCAAGGTAGCCGGGGAGGGGGGTCACTCTGTATTCCTGGGCGAGCTATTGCAAACAAGAAGGAAAAAAAACATTTGCCATCAGTTGTAGTGTGGTCATGTTTTTAGCAATCCAATCATGTATATATATATATATCGATGCAGTTTTGAGACCAAGGACGGAAAACCCCTGAATGACAATTTTCATAGGAGGAAAACATTTTATATCCTGAGTGGGATCTGAACCCACGCGTCCCCCTGATTACCGGTTGGGTGTGATTACCACTACACTATCAGAGCAACAATGCTGGCTACATGGCT
>BLFK01000923.1:463927-488625 GCA_014634185.1 Astreopora myriophthalma
CATACTACCTAAATTTAATGTAATTCTGTAGAAAATATACCATATTTACCAAATTTTATGAATTTATGCTCCAAAAAGTGCTAAAATTTGCTAATTATGCCGTGGCAGTGCTCGTAAAAAACTATGCTTTTTTGCTCCAATTATGCCAAAAATTATGCTAGCACAATCCGCCAAGGCGTAGATATTGTGCTGAGATACTAGGCCTCCTAGTTCCGGACTTCTTCTCCATTGTTTTTCTTCCGCTTTCTTTTTTCTTTTCCGACCGACAGACCCAAAATCAGGAAACTCATTCGACAGTAAACGAAAAAAAAAAAACGGGGATGGCCTAAGATGCTTCATGTAAAGCAGTTTAGAGGAAGACCTTACTAGGTGAGACCTCTAGTTTTAGTTCTTACTAGGTGATGCGGCAAACTCGTGGGAGAGGTCATAGCTTCATTCTATTGACTATTATTAGGACGAGGCGTTTTCAAACAGTCTTTGCATGTTGGTCAAGAGATGCCCTCATTTTTAACCTTTTTTAACCTTTTTTAATTAACACATGTAAGTTTTCTTTCTTTTGCCCCTAGTGACCCACTGTTTGCATGGTCTCTCGTTTTATTGTAGTGTTTTTTGTTGTTGCTATTGTTTTGTTTAAGTGTTTTCATTCTTTGTGGCATTTTTCGTCTTTTGTCTTGTTTTTGTTTGCAGCCTGTCTCTTTCATACGTTTCAAATGTTCGCCAAAATTCCCTCCATATCTAAACAATAATTTGCTTAATCCTATACTAGATTCTCGCAATTTGACGAAACAAACCATTTTCTTTCGTACGCCTCAATTTTTATTGGATTAAAACATAAATAAATAAACAAACAAAAATAAAAAAAATGTTCTCATCTCCATCTGAATTCCGGAACAGGCACCACAGGGTTGAGTCCTTGAACCGTAAACGTGCGTTAGTATGAAAACCCATCAATTGTTGATCTTTCTTTGCTCTTCTGATCATCCTTTCAAATGATTTCACAAGAGAACAAAAGAGGAATTAAAAAGATTAAGTAACTCAACTGCCGTTAATGCACCTTTCCATTGTTATGAACAGGTCATTATTTTTAATAATGACCTCCTGTTCGACCCAGTGATCACAATAATGACCTCCTCTTCCAACTGGGTGCCTTCTTTGTTCTATAACAATGAAAAGGTGCATTAAATCGTATAATGCCTCGCTCCTCGGCCATCTTAAAAATAATAACCTCGCGCCATGCGCGCGGTCATTATCTTTAAGAAGGCCTCGGAGCTCGGGCATTATCCTATTGTAACCACAAGTGATTAATTAACCAAATCGTGGTTATGGCTGAGGTTTTACTGACAAGTTGATGACGTAAAACTAAAGAAAAAAACAATACAAACATAACAGCTAAAGAGGCGATGCAAAACCGAGGTGCGATCGCAGAAAGTAAATTCGAAAAATATAAGACAAATAAACGGAAAGCAAGCGAAAAAATTGAAACACAAGCAAATCTAACCTTGTCCAGCCTTAAAGGGTCGAAGAAAGTTTCCAAAAACGCTAAAGAAGGGCTACAAAAAACGACGAGCGAATCCCATAATCTCAAGACGACTGGCTAAGACCGAACATCCTACACACAAAAGAAATGTGACCTAAATTGGCGCGAAAAGAAAAAACGACCGAGCCAAAACAAAGAAACAAGAGGTCTGGGCTATTGAAAAACAACTGGCTACAGTTACACCTATATTTAATCATTGGTTTTGCTGTTGAAACTCTAAGAAGTAATATTGTTTTCTGGGGTCTGCTTTTGTCGTTACAGAATGGTGGAAGCGGTTTTGCTCAGTTTGTTGTTTCTCTGCGGAGTCATCTCAGGTACGCCAATTACTCTTTAATTCTTCTATTGCATATAAGTCTTCACTGAATTTCAAAATGCATGTTTTAAAATGTTTCATTCAAAGGCTACGTTCCTACTTTGAATTGTGGTTAAAGTTTTACAGCTGGTACATAAACGCTTGCTTTAGTCTAAAAAGAAGTCACCAGCATTGCAAGTCATTGACAGCAACAGCAGCAACAACTACTGTTGACCTCTAAGCCCTTGTGTGACCCTTATGCATTGTTTGTAGCGAAATTGACATTTTCATTGATGGTAATTCCCGTGTATCCAGATAATTACGAGAGCCGTCTCTTCTGTAATGTTTAAGTAAACCTCAGTTCACTTCCATCGATGTGACAACGTGCCCTAAAACCTTCTGGGATATTCTAAAACGCCTTTTTCTGGAATACATGAGATGATTTGTGGCTATGATAATTAGTGCCAGAATAAAGCGGGATTTATGGCAGTAAATACTTGTTAGCTTTAGGACATTTGTTTGCGTTAATTCCATTATGTCCCAAATGAAAACTAGAAGAAGATATTTTGAGGCGAACAACATCATCACTTACACTTTAAAGAACATGGACGGCGTAACAAATAAATCCTGAAGACTTCTACGTTCTTTCAGCTGGCGTAAAGATGAGGGACATGGACAATTCTATGTCCTTTAATGTCACCTGGATGAAAGAACATGGACATTTCCACATTCCTTTGATCTTAGCTAGATAAGAGAAAATGGAAATTTCCGTGTTCCTTTGATTTCAGCTAAATGAAAGAACATGCAAATTTGCATGCTCTTGTGACTTGAGCTATCTGAAAGAACAAGGAAATCAGCTTGATGCTGTTTTTCATCATTGAGCTCAAACGAATATAAAACATAAAGACAAATGTACTCGCTGGGAGGCCTAAATTTCCATGTTTTGTATCGAAATAGCGTTCACTCCCTGAAGGATTGCTTTTTTTAAAGATTACTACTTTGCACACATAGAGACGTGTTCATTTGTGCGTTGTAAAACGAAATCCAAAGTAATTAAAAAGTTAATGACGTTCTGACTAAAATGCACCTTTCAGCCAATCACAAATCGAAGTAATCCAAAAGAAAAGCAAGTGGAGGAAGCTGGCTCCAAGAGCGGGAAAATAAATGAGACTGACCCAGTGGTAACTGGTTTAGGTTTTGTATCTGACTAGTTGAAAAGTTCATGCAAGTCTTGTGGTCCAATCATAGAGAAAACCAGTAAAAATACTTCGTAGTTTCGTAATTACTTTTGATACTCACTTAAGGTATCAGTGTACCCCAAATGACCATCATACTTCGGCGCCGCTTTACGGTGGGACGTTTTACGCAAACCCTACAAAAGTATATATTTTCTGAAAGCTTAATAATTGTAGATTACGATGGTATATTCATTAACATAAAAAAAATAAGGTTTTCCAAATATAGCGCGCTATTTCTCAAAGTACAGAGGTTCACTAATCAAGTTCGATTCGTTTCGGGTCGGATTTGAGCGGGAGAACGCGATTAATATCGCTATGTCTTCTTGACACCTTTCTCTAAAAAACGGTGTCGGGAAATTTGGATTACTTGTCTGGTTTGTTTTTGACACGCAGTTAAACTTTGAGAGTTGAATAAAACATGCATTCTCTTCACTAAAACCGTCATAACTTTTGAAAGAAGCAAAAAATAAAAATTCCCCGACACGGTTTTTTAGAGAAAGGTGTCAAGAAGACATAGCGATATTAATCGCGTTCTCCCGCTCAAATCCGACCCGAAACGAACTTGATTAGTGAACCTCTGTACTTTGAGAAATAGCGCGCTATATTTTAAAACCGTAATTTTTTTATGTTAATGAATATACCGTCGTAATCTACAATTATTAAGCTTTCAGAAAATATATACTTTTGTAGGGTTTGCGTAAAACGTCCCACCGTAAAGCGGCGCCGAAGTATGATGGTCATTTGGGGTACACTGATACCTTAAAAACTGTTCTGTTGATGTTATTTTCTAACTATTTCCCTGAAGGAACTTATATATTTCTCTTAGGTATTTGTAGGCCTCGTTGCCGAGCCTGTTGTGCTCATTTCATTCAAAATTTACTAAAGGAATACAAACCATTTTTATGGAGTATCACTCCAAAACGATAATATACCACTAGTCCAACGGGCCAATGCTTTCGAAGACGCTTTTAAGCCAATCGTGCTTAAAATAAGCGCCTGTCTTGCTACATGACCCATGATGTACTTTGCTAGCTTCGGCTCTTTCCTTATATGAAAATTCAGCTACATCGTATCAATATTTAGCCGTTTCTTTCTTACCATCCGAGGTACAATTTGGGGCCGCAACACTTATATCAAAGTAAAATCAGTACAAGACCAACAGGTTTGATTTCCAGTTTTGGTGCTAGATCCAGGAAGTCATGCACCATCCTAGGAATGTTTTAAAGTATCGTCTTATAACAATGGCCCTTTGCTGACTTGTCAGGAATATCATAACTTAAGAGCGTTTTGTGCATACGGGCTTTGGTTATGGCCAGGACTGACTTCTTTTGCACAGTTAAATTTTCTCCTGTGCGGTCAGCGTTAATTTTGATTATTCGTAACTTTTTTTCTGTTGATTTAGACCTGTGGGGTCTCCTGGAAATGCGTCCTCACTGAACTGTGTGGCCACCCCTTAAACGGGTTCTATGTGCGTTGCGTTGAAACCACTTTTAGTTTTGGACTCGTAGCTGTAACTTTGAAGTTTTCCCATGCATTTTGAAACTGGCATTACAACAGTTTCTCAGTATTCTCAATCGAACTGCTCAGTACGCAGCTATTACAACAACTCGGGGATTGGTTCACAAAACAATGGACTGAAACTGAACAAACATACAACAGAGACGATGGACGCTGAACCTAAATTTGTCATTTTTTAGTAACTGTTGTTGCTGCTGTTGTTGTTGTTGTTGCTGTTCTCGGTCTCTTATGTTTGCTTGTAATATATGTATATATATATATTTAACAATTATTCCACGAGGGCGCGTTGGATATGAGATGATAGATAGCCAACGAGGCGCGTAGCGCCGAGTTGGCTATAATCATCTCATATCCAACAAGCGCGAGTGGAATAATTGTTTTATTAAAAACGCCCCCAAGATTAGACAAATCTTCCCGAATTTCAACTTTCAACAACAAATTTCAACAACAAATTCCCGAATTTCAACTTGCATTGTTTTGCTTCACATTATTAAACTATAAACACAGTTGCTTAAAATGTCAAAATAAAGTTTAGAAGTTGCTACCTTGAAATATTTTCATGCCATACTTTGTGGCTCTCTTTGTGCTCCCTGGTATTGTGGTTTGTAACAGTTCAAGGACTTCTTTTTCATTTAACTCCGGCGCGAAGCGATTTTCGCCGGCCGCCATTGTTTCCTCAGGGAAAAAAATTTAAGCTGACGCGTACAGTTACCATATTTGGAGGTCATGGTATATTAACTCATATGCAATGATAGCTAAGCCAATGAAAAGTCTTGAATTGCATTATCCAAGGATTCAGTTTTTATATATATTCATCAGAAGTTTTAAGAGTTGGTTACTTGTACAAAGATATCGATCGCAACTCAGGGCGACTATTCAAAAATAACGAGCCCAATCTAATTTCAACAGTCGCCTGACGATCACCTCGCGAGAACTGCATGAACGCCTGAGTAGCGATCTATGTCTTTTATATAAATAAACTCCTAAAACGTAAAAATATAGCTCGAGCTGAGCTATCCGATAGTTGATAGCTGAATTATCCGGGGCACTTTGATAGCTGATGAAGACTTCACACTACTACTCCATGATAACATTTCCCGAAAGCACTCAACTTATTATTTGGCTGTACAAAGTGAGGCTTCGGAGGAGATTCCTATCGCTTTTTGCAACAGTTGGCTGTTTCTTATTTTCACAATTAATTAAAGTGGCCACGCTTATCAAGCAACTTGAGGGAATGGCCGTTAATTTTAAATGTTGGTGTATATAAAATCGCCGATATGTAGCATGTCAGGTATCGGCGATTTAACTCGCCGCAATTCGCCTAGTGTGCCCGCTCCTGCGAGTTTTTATGCCCGTCACAGCAAATTGCTGAACGATTCAACCAATAAGACCTTACGATTTTAACACATGACTGACAAAAAATGGCGGATAACAGTGATTTTTATATAAAGAGACGCCTGGAAACAAAATTGGGATGGAAATTCGCTGCGATAAGGTTTGAAATTGTCAGGTGTGCCCGTACCACGCAGGCACGAAATTCGCTGTCAATTAAAATCGCTGCGATCGGCGAACAAAATCACGTAGTGTGTCGCTGGCTCTACTTTAAAGTGTTTGAGTGTAAATCTGTCTCCGTTGGGCCTTGAACTTGCTAATTCGTTACTTTGTTCAGCGTGGAAATACCCGCTTTGTGCGGCTGATGAAAAATATTCTCTTGAAGACAAAGGTTGCTTTTCTTAGGTAATTTGCACTTCAATCTGTAGAATGTACGTTTCCCCTCCCTTGGGGGCCCAAATGTATTTGGAAAGCTCTCGACACCTCTGTTTCGTTCCGTCTGTTTTCATGTACGAAAGATTTCTCATCGCTTCTGCAACGTTCTTTGAAATTTGCAGCCACCACAACTTTTATTTTATTTTATTTATTTTTATTTATTTATTTCTATTCACTACCACGCATTATTTGCAACACTAACAATGCTTACAATACTAACATTATTTACAACACTTCTAACTTTAAACACTGTCAACTTAAAACACACTTCTTATGTAAGTTATGTTAGTTATTTTTAACTTCATATATTAATGTCCATTTTATTGAGGATGAATCATCCCCAACTACTATTAACTAGTTACAACCATTCACTCGCAAAGTTTCTTTTGCTTTGAGTACATATTTGCATGAGAAGAACTTTGTTTGCAAGATAATTGGCTATGGCGTTATTGAGGCAGTATTAGCTAACGGATGAAGGACATAAAGAATATCAGGGGCGTTGGGAATAGCGTTATACTTAAAACTATAGTTTTTAAGTGGTATCGTGTAGGAATGGCCATTGTTTGGGGGAGAAAATTGTTTGCTTCTGCTTGTACTTGTATGCTTTAAATTGTATTTAGGTATTTGAGAAATCCTTGCAATAGAGGTATAGATTCTTTTGTTTTGCAGAGCCAGATATAGTGCCTGGCAACAAGGAAACAAAAAATTGATCTGGCGTTGAAGTTTAGAGGAGTCTGATCTCACGCCTAGTAAAACAGCCATGTCTGCAGAGTAGCTATCAGGAATAATTTGACAGAGTTTTGACAGACAGACAGACAGACAGACAGTTTATTCTCTCAAACATAAACAGGTTTACAGAGAAGTATAATGAAGACTTAATGAGAAAAGGGCAAAAAGAGTTAAACTAATACCTTGCCCTAACAGTTGGAAACATATAAAAATTACCTAATTAATTAAGTGGATACAAAAGAATAAAACACACAGTACACACACACACATGCATAAAAGCAATATATAAATTAAATATGAGCAAAATAAAGCAATCATGTCAATCAGCATTTATTAGTATTGGGATAAGTAATGACTGAAAAGGGAATTCTTAAAAAGTTTTTTAGAATGCCTAGAGCGGATGGAAAGGGGGAGATCATTCCAAAAATAACGTCCAATAATAGTGGGAGAGAACTTTCTGATGTTTGTTCTGTAAAAGGGAATATACAATTGTTGTAAAGAGACATTGCGAGTGGTATAGCTATGTTGTTCTGATAAAGGAGGTATTACAAAATTGGAGGGTTTGTGATCACATAAAAGATCAAAAAATAAAAGGCACGTATGGAGTTTAACAATGTCAGGAAATTTCAAAATGCTTAGATTGACATAATGGGGGGTAATATTATCCATTATAGGAACATCATTAATTACTCTTATTGCCTTATCCTGAAGTTTAACTACATCATAAGTAGGACTATAATAATTGCTACCCCACAATATAGAACCATAAGTTAAATAAGGATATATAAAAGAGTAGTACATATTAATAATGGTTACTTTAGATACCAGTTTTTTTACTTTAATCATAATGTTTATATTTTTACTTATCTTGGAGCAAATATACTCAATGTGATCATGCCAAGATAGATGACAATCAATAATTAATCCAAGATATTTGACACTAAAGGAATAGTCAAGAGGCTGACCTGCCAAGACTATAGGGAAATGAAGATTAGAATTTAATTTTTAATCACGCTATGATGCTCTCCCAGTCACCACAACTTACGATTCCTTTGTTGTTTCGGTTTCATCTTTGATAGTTCCTGTCCACGGTGAGAACAACGCCTCCTGGATGAATATCGGAACATGTGGGGAAGATTTAAGTAAGTAAGGCAACAAAACGTCGTTTAGTGCTGGCTGACAATCAAAAAAGTCCAAACTCCTGGTCATAGATATTCGTCGAAAATTCCTGAATAGTTAGGGGAGCTGTAATTTCTTCAGTTGGATCGTGTTAGTATATTATTTCATCAAGCAAAAAGGGTGCTGAATCCCGCGCACACTTCATCTTAACGTTGCCACCCACATTATTCTTGTACATAGATTGCGCTCCAGATTGTCAACTGCTCTGTCTCAAGTTACATAACTATTACCGGTCACTACATAATTCACCTCCATTGAAATGCGACCATGAATTGGCCAAGTCCGCGCAAAATTGGGCTGACCAACAGGCAAAAGCAGGGAAGATGTACCACTCAGAATGGACTGACCAGTTCACCGAGAGCATATCCTGGAAAGGCTGGGGTTGGGAAGGAATGGACAACATGAAAGGGGCCATTCCTGGGGCAGTAAGAAGCTGGTATTCAGAGATAAAAAACGACTACAATTATGAAACTGGTAAAGGAAACGGCAAGGCTGTCGGGCACTTTCAAGCGGTAGTGTGGGAAGGAGAGACGCGTGTAGGCTGTGGCCTCAACATCAAACCGGGTGACGGAACATACGTAACGGCGCACTATGCTCCAGCCTCTCACACCACTACGAACAGAGACGAGGAGGCACCGAACAATGTAAAACCCAGAAACTTACCAAGTATGTATGAGACATTTTCCTTGGATTAGATTTGCTGTTGTTGTCGTTTTCCGCTTTTGTGCTGCTTTCATCCGGATTCATCACCTTCAAATTAATGAGGGCTATCCTCGAACAAATCTTATAGTGCGTGGCTAAATATGATGATTTCCAAGCCCCAGTTGCCCCAAGGCCTAGATAACTTTATCCAGCGAATAAGCCATTACCTGCCTCTTAAAAGATACTCGAGGTTAGACCTTTGCCAAGGTTTTTAAATTGCATATCCCCGTACTTACATTTATTTTTTATTTTTTTTTAACTTTCTGCGTCTTGTGAACAACACATTACACAACTCACAAAGCATTACCTACAGTACATTGCCTAAAGCACTCTAGTTACAAAACACTACTTACAGTATATCGCTTACAATAACCCAATAACAGTACAATTGCAGAATCCCCTGCCCAGTACACCAACTCATTATATCACAAGATACAGCCAACCGGCCTAATGTCAGAGGCATGCAGCATTAGATAAGATACACGATACACAGTTATAACAAAAACTACTCAGGTGCGGATAGAGGCAATATCTTTTTTTATGAACTTGCCGAATCTTTCACATAATCAGACCACTGGCTAGTTATCATCATTACCAGTGCGTGATTACACGATTACCATGTTAAACCTAGAGATTTAGCAGTTTTCCTTAAATTACAGATAGCGTGTTACTTATATTTATTGATAACAGTGTTAATAACGATAACGATGATAAAGAAAATAATAACGATAAGGGTAATAATAATCGTTTCCCAAAATTTCAGTTCCCAGTTTAATAAACGCTCAAACGTTTCTTTCGAGAATAATAGTTTCTCCTCAATTTCTTTTTGTTGTTTCTTTTCTTTTTTGGATTGTTCTTGTTGTTTAATTCGTTTTGGTTGGTTTTTTATTTTTTTTGTTTTTTCAATTCCAGAACTTTGCTTTCGCCGTTGTTAGAAAATTTAATCGCTTAAATTGCTGGGTTTTTGCTTAACAGTGGACTTCCTCTTACAAGGAGCAGACGTGAAAAGGCAGACCTCAGTCCTATCAGATACCATAAGGATTTTTGTCAAGCGAATGTATGATTTTTCCATAGGGGTAGCAGACAAAAAAGGCCGATTTCGAATAATTAGATAAAGGGAAGATACTTGACAATCTACAAAAACAGCAAAAAGATCTCACTCACCTGATCAGAAGCAAAGGAAAATGTTCGCGCAAGAATAGAGTTTAATCTACGTTAAATTAGACACCAACTTGAGCGATGTTTCTTTGGCCAGCTAGAGACACAAATATAGTCACAATGACGTCATGACAAAAGGTATCAACAAAGACAATCCCGTGAAATCCGTCAAATCCGTCGTTTCCATCCGCTGAACGTGGTTACGTTTTTGTTGGTGTATTACACCACGACTTTGCTGAGACACGTAACATAAGTAAACTAGGATGGACACCATGGAGGGTAAGGCTTAAACTAAAATACCAATTCCAAATGAGACTTAGCCACACTCTTTTAGTAGGATGGATATCGCGGCTTTCACGGAATTCACGGAAAAAGTGTGATTTTGAATTCAAATTTCCCTGTCTAGAGGGCAAGGAATCACTCGCCATAAAGGAGTTGTTCAAAGTTATGAAAGATCACAACAAGGGCTTTATGCAAGATTTGGGAAAACCATCCTACCAGCACTGTTTTTATAACAGAAGCTCAAAAGAACTGCGCTAAGATCTAGATGACAAGGACGTAGGGGAATGTGGTACCAAGAACGTCGTTCACGTTTGCCTTGTCCAGTTCTCATTTAAATCGTTTCTCTCTAATGTCATTCCTAAGATTCAAGGTGCTAAACTTCTTGTTGATCATTTTGGTTTTGATGGCACCACACATTGCACACCTCTGGAAGGCTAAGCGAAGATGGAGAACAACACCTGGGACACAAAGCGGCGGTCCTTATAAATGACATCTTCTTAGCGACGAATATGCCCGTTTACAGAGGTACCATTTACAAAATATGTGAAGGCACTACTTACACTTACGCATGCAAGTGCGATGTAAAGGCTTAGCTTTTGTGAACAGCCTCGCCTCAAATGAACCATTAAAGGCAAGTCTTCTCTTAAGGACATGAAAAAAGTGGTCGATCTCCCGGCTGACCTCGACTGCGAAGTAATTTGGGCTATCACTGTGGACTAAGACCTTATTCAGATGAACGATGTGTACTGTTGGTGCTGTCTGGGCGGGACAGTTCCTGAAAAACGCAATTCCTGCCTAAAAGTGGGCCTCTAAAAGTCCCGCAGCCACAGTACTTTCAAGAAGTTTATAGAACAGTCTTTGGGAAGCTGACATCTCATAGTTTTGCGAACATTTCCCGACACTGGACACATGGTTGCTATACAGTGACGAAGAGCAGAGCTTTGATGACGATGAACTAGCTGAGAGACATGCAGGATAACGACGGCGCTTCCAGAGAATGAAAAGGAGGTTTTAAGGACTTTAGAGCTAATCGACTTTCTGTTGGAATCAGCTGAAAGGCAGAGCAGAACTTCGAGGAAAAGGCACATAAACAACAACGAGCAAGATCTCGACGATTCGGGTGATGACGAAACCGTACACACATTGAAGACGTCTTTAGAGCCGACTTCGCGGGATCCCTGCGTTATCACCACATCACTCACATGTTCAAACTCGTAGTCAGGAAAAGCAAGACTGGACCGACAGGAGGAGACTTGGTACAAGGGATATCAAAATAATCTCCATTCCAGGGGCGTATCAAAAGATAACGTAATGCTGCTACCACGCGATAACATCGAGCCCCTTCCCTCGCCAATTAGAAATGATCCTGCTGCTTTCGAACAGGACCCACTTAAGGCTACACTACAAGAAAGAAAATGGAAACCAAAGAAGTATTCTAGTCATCGTACATGAAGAACGATGCACGAGTGCGTGGTCGCTTTGAAAAATAGTCCTGACTCAGAAGTGAAAGTCTCGATCATGGCGCTCAAGAACACAAGCTCAACAACCATCACAGGAGCAAAGGCATCATTAGATGCAAAGAGACTTTGTCCGAGCGAACGGGCCTTTGTACGGAACTCGGCCTGTTCCGAAAAGAAGAACAAGATATGATCAAAAGGCTGTTCGAACCTTTGCCGTTAGCTTGCGCACACCACACTGTAAGAAATGATTACAAGCCCTTCAACTGCACACTTAAGACACCATCTTACGTCTCACCAAACGAAGTGAATCAAACTTGGTCACTCTCAGAAGAATGGCTTTGATCCAGCAGCAGAAAGGTCGTGCCAAGAGACACTGAAAGGAGTACGCTCTTGAACAACTTTAACCCTAGTCGAAACTGAAACTGACCAGAAGATGTCATATATTCGTAATAAAACATGAACATAATGTTTTGATGGTGCAACAGTAAAATCCCTCTAATTCCATGACAGTGAAAATTTTATATTCGGTAAATGATTAAAATACGTATTGATGTCACTATTTCGCCAAGGATAACAACGAAATTTTCTGGCTGCAAGATTTAAGGAGGGCTTGGTTTTCGTCCTAGTCTTCAGACATCACGCACTGTGCGTTACTACTAGGTTTCTTGGAGCTGGCTGAGGGCATTTGGCGATTGCGTCAAAGGTAAATTTGCTTATCGGCTCCCAGAGTTTGTTGTTACGCCATTCCTCGTAACTAACGTAATCACAAATTGGTTTCAAGTTAGGGCAAATGTGGTCGATGTAGCCAACCCACACCTGGATGCTGGAAGATAAAGCCATATTTTCCTCGGCTGAACTGAACGTTATGTGATAAATAAATCCCGTTGGTTTTGCTCTGCGTGCGCACCACCTCAACAGTCCGACACTGGTAGATCACCGCGTAGGAACCTTAGACGTTGATAAGCAATTACACCGCAACAAACTTGTGTCGCAAAGGACTACCCCATTAGTCATGCTGTTCCTGGTTTATCCATGTATGCTTTAACTACGTACTCATAGCGAGGCAAGTAACGTGCAGCAACCTCCAAAAGCTGCCCTAATGTGGCCCAATATCCCCGGGACAATGGATTTTAGGGCGTCGATATTGAATTAATTGGTCCACTGCAATCGCATAATTTTTGAAATTGTTTTACGGGAACTTTTTTCTGAAATGTTACCGTGGACGACAAGCTCCTCAATACAACATCGTATGCCCCGTTTACTTTACTGAAGTCCCTACGTTCGGTAATGGCGTCCAAATAGCCATGCGCATCGCGTGCCCAAGTCTCCGTTTATCCTGCATCGTATCAACAAATTTGAGGTGAAGACTGGGTGAGCACACACTAAAATCACTTATTTCCAAGGAAAATTCTTCTTCATCCTCGCAACTAACGATTTGCTGCGCTTGACGGTCACAGCCACACCCCACCACCCCCTGTTAGCCACGAAAAACGTTTGTCAACAATTACATTAGAACGATGAAACGTGGGCACGGATCTTGCCGCTTGTGTTGCACTTGAGTCATTTCCGTCGTTTTGGGAGCTACCTTCTACTTGACCATGGACGTTTTGCGGTTTCTCGTCAAAGTAGATAAACCAACCGCGTTTTCTCTCGACGTGTTTTCTACAGCCTATTTGAAAAGTGTACCCATCACGGTGCAGTCTTTCATTGGACAATGAAACAAACTATCTGAGTCATCTTCCAAGTGAAGTCACTTCAGTTTTGGAGATGCATTCGCTACTTTGACCAGCCTGTCTGAACTCTTCGCTTGCACATATCCCAACTGGAACCAATAATTCCCGGTCCACTTGCACTTATGATCTTTGCGTGTTACTCAAACGCAGTCATTTTTGCCAATGAACTGTGGTCTTAAGTTATGTGTCATTACGTAAAAAATCCCTTGTTCCTAAAATGCATGGTTACAGAAAAAAAAAAAAAAAGAAGAAGAAGAAGGAAAAGAAACAAAAAGCGCGTGGAACGCTTTCCTCAGGAAAATACCTCATATCTCGTCTCGGAACATGGTACGTGAAAGGCGATTTAATTGACACATCCCAGCAGAAAAATACCTTCAGCAAGCCATCAGGAAGATATTGAGGCCAATGCTGTCCCTAGTTTTGGGAAAAGTACATGGTAATGACGATGACAATGACTACGACAGTGACGGTGAGGGTGATGATCATAATAACCAACTTTATTTAAGTGTATGAAATGATTGTGAAGTTCGGGTTAAAAATGAATTGAAGAAGTGATCCTCACACTTTTTGGACAATTTAAGCAGTTGTCTCATATATGCACTTAAAAAAATTCAAGTGACTTCAACGATATTCGAACCCACGACCTCTGCGATGCCGGTTCAGTGCTCTTACCAGTGAGGATCACTTCTTCAATTCATTTCCAACCCGCACTTCACAATCATTTCATTCATCATTCCTTGTGACTTTCAGAGGGTCACTTGGTGGCGTAGCGTGGCAGAGTGCAGAGTAGGAGCGTAAGCGAACGCACAAATCCCACGCGCAACAACTTCACTGTCACTTGGTACCACGAACAGTATTTATTTATTGAAAACTAATGATATGATGATCGATAGCGCAGCTGTGTATAATCGTAGTTGTGGTTGTGGTTGTGGTTGTGGTTGTGGTTCGAACTAGAAAAGGTAACAAAAAACGAAACGAATCCTACTTAATTTACTAATAACAATCATTATGCAAACGATAAAGAAATCTATGCCTACAATAAACGATTAATCACGAATCAACTAATAAACGAATCGCGCGTAAACAATGAAAGTAACTTACTTTGGTACAGCTCCTAGCACTTGAAATAATAGGCGTAGTAGACAGCGTAGAAAGGATAGCTAGTTTCCCGATAGCGTACAGCAAGGTAGCGTAACAGTAACAAAAACTAAAATTGGACTTTAACCAAAGTAAGTCTGTAATCTGAGCACCATTAGATCTCACCGCGATAATTACAGTAACGAAAAAACTTGACCTTAAACAAAGATTAACTAAATCATGAACAATCGAGCGCTGATCCGTAAAGTAAAGCTGAGAATATAAAAGACAGCGTTTCAAAAGTAACATTCCTTTCACGGGAAAACACCCATAAGCCCAACAAATTGACCTGCTCTCAACAGTCTGGCTTCATAGCTCAGTTGGTAAGAGAACTGCACCGGCATCGCAGAGGTCGTGGGTTCGAATCCCGTTGAAAGCGCTTGAATTTTTCAAGTGCTTATATGAGACAATTGCTTAAATTGCCAAGAAAGTGTGAGGATCACTTCTTCAATTCATTTGTTTAAGTGTCCAAGCTATTCAGCATGGAGTCACTAATCGGCGCCATTATACAGAAGAAATGATATAGTTGCTTTTGCTTCCATCCATCCGTCCATCCATCATCGAACTAATGAGGCCCATCCTCCAACTGACGAAACATGACAATTTCTAGTTCCCAGGGCCGAGTTATTGAAGCAGGGTTAGCACTAACGCTGGGTTAAGTCCGATTAAAAGCTATAGGTTGTCATGGTATTTAACACGGTTTAGCACTAACCTTGCTTCGAACAACTCGGCCCAGTTAAAAAGCTTGATTACTTTATCCAGGGGATAACAAGGCATTATCTAAATTTTGATATGTTCTCGAAGTTAAAAAATTAATGTAATAACAAGGAAATCTTTTAAATATTAAAGACAGTGAATAGCTAGTGATTTATCCGCTGAGTAAAATTATCCAGTCTTTGAACAACTGGGGGCAGGCCGACTTTTAAATGCCTGGGCCATGGTGCGCATGTGGTCCAGTACGAACAGAAATTCATTTCATATATATTCTATTCATGTATATTCTACTTTTGTTACACTTTTAGCACCAGGCTGCAATATTTCGTCAAGCCACCGTATTGATTGCTTCAATAAAGCAGCAGCCACTGAGGACCAGAAAGTACCCTTTGTTACACCTGAACTATGCACGAAGAACGGGTGCTGTTATGACGACATGTTTATGAGTGAGCCTGAAGTAAATTTTTATGGCGCTAAAGGAAGAAAGTGGTGTTTCAAGAAAACAAGAGGCATGTACTAGTTAAAACTGCACGAATATAATGTAATGGGCAAGGGCTATGTAAGAAAACTTTAGACACAGACAAGAAGTGAAAGTGTCTCAGTATTTTTTTTGTCACAGAGTGAATGTGGTAGACTATCAAATATATACCTCATGTGAAACGGTGCTAAAACGACTAAATGAAATAATTATGGCGATATAAAAAATTAGTTAAATATATATATATATAACATCTGGACAGTATTACACGACACTTCTACAGCGCAGACAAAACAATATAGACTTGATAACGGGGCACCGTAATCAGCACATACCATTGAAGTCCTGAATTTTCCTTTTTCAGGCTTCTCTACGCAATTGCTAAAAATGCGTCCATAACTGCGAGGATCATAGCTTCATTTGATTTCGTATCCGCAATTCAATATATGATTCATTTCATATATCATTTCATCCGTTCAACACATACAGTTGCCTAACGTCTACCGTCTGCAATGATAACGACTTTGATTGCGGTGGTGGTGGTGTTCGTGATTAAGGCGGGCGTAAAGCTGCAATGACTGTCTGTTAGCATTGCAAAACTAATTTCTTCCTTTTATTACTTCTCTAAACCATTAATATTTCCTTCAAATTGACCTTTGCAGCAGGGGGAAACCACAAGCCCGACCAAGAAACCACAGTGGCTCCGTCGGTTGGCGCGAGCACCACACAAGGTGACACCTAAAATTTCATATCAAAGTTTAATGGTGGTGATGATGATGATGATGATGATGATGATGATGATAATGGTGGTATTTTTGGTCGTGAATATCATTCATGAATGTTGTTTTCATCAGAGAAGAACCATGAAGCCAACCAAACACCACAGTGTCTTCATCACTATAATGTCATATCAAACTTTAAATGATAAAGATGGTGATGATGACGATGATGATGATGATGATGATTGATATTACTAGAATTATTATTACACAATCGTGTTTACATCCGGGGAAAACCATTTAGCCAACCAAGACACCACAATGCTTCTATCGGTAGGCGCCACTACCGCACAAGGTGACGCTAGTAATTTCACATGGAAGGTTTTAGAATGAGAATGACGAGAAAATTAATAACGGATGGTAATAATAACGACGATGATAATGAAGATGCAAGACTGATTTTTATTATTACTTTTACTATTATTGTTATCATCATTATTACTGCTGTTATAATTAATTAATTGATTGACTTAATAATTAGTTAATTCTATTTACACCAGGGGAAATTGTGGAAGCTGAACAGACCACAGCGCCTCCATCGGTAGGCTCCACTGATGCACAAGGTGACCCCCAAGCATGACAAGTTAAATAGAAGGTATGAGGGAGAAGAGACTTCTTCTTCGTTGGGAATTTTCTACTCGCTCACCTCTCTCTAAAGCAAGTTCTTTGTTGTTATTTTGCATTACAGGCATGGAGGCTTTTGAAGGGATATCTTGCAAGGAGAGTGTAATGGGAAAAATGTACTTTAAAAGTGTTGTATTTCCTCGACCGCCTGCCGACAACTTTAATAAAATTATCGAAAGCAAACATAGTTAACCGACCTGATCAGACTTTTCAAACAGAAAAGGAAAAAATTAAGGAAGAAAAATAAAACAACGAGGCTGTTTTTCTTCTCTTGCTGACAAAAAAAGACACATATATATGTTTTTTATCAGCAAGAGAAGAAAAAGAGCCTCACCATTTTCTTTTCCTTTCTTTTTTTCACAGTCTCTGGCATATGCATTTAACAATAGACCTGGCCCGGGTTGCTCGAAGCATGGTTAGCGCTAACCAGGGTTAAATACCATGGAAACCTATCGGTTTTGACACCTCTTAACCAATGGTTAGCGCTAACTGGGCTTCGAGCAACCGGCCCCAACATTTTACATTATAGACCTGTTAATTAATGTATATATATATAATTATATAGTTATATAACTATATTTATGTTGTGTAAAAAAACGGTCGGTGCATAAACCACTCCTCTTTAGTATTCTTTATATAAAGAATACTAAAGTTAATAATAAGCTAATACTAAATTCTTTATATAAAGAATACTGATAAGGCATAGCTTGTTTTTCTTGTATGCTAACAATTTCCGCTCACGGTTTGAACCATTGTTGAGCCTCCAGAGGGACACGCTTTTTGTTGAACGTTTTTGAACCTGTTAAAAAACCTCGCAGCACGTGTTTTATCGGATCTGAAAACACTCGGCTACGCCTCCTGTTTTTAACCCCGACAAAACACTATTGCTCGTTTTTTAAACATTACAAATAGATTCCATTTTTCCGTGCGTCCGTTCAGTTACAGATCACAGAGGACGACGTCAAAATGTGGTAAGAACATCGGGGACACACTCGCCTATCGCGTCGTGAGACACTTTGTTCTTACAATATTTTGACGTCATCTGTGATCTATTACTGAACAGACGACCTGCAACATGGAATCTATTTGTTTCATCGACATCGGCAAATAAGCCAATCAGATTGCGAGGTTACTAGTAATTTTTTGGCAATTGTCCCTCGTTGTTATATTAAAATGAACACATGACACTTGGACGAGATACGTAACGAAAATACGTGGCTTCAGATCCATAGAGCCGTCACTTCCTTATGTAATATCTATAGTTTCATCGGCCCCTTCCCCCACCCCACTGTCCCCCTCTGTTCTAGGCGTATTTCAATTTATACCCACAGGGATGAAAGTAAAGTCGAAACAGACGGTCAAGGATCGAACTGAATACCTAATATGGGAGGTCATAAGTTTTGCGGCACTTGACACGCACTACGGAAAAGGCTGTACTATCTTAATTGATCATAGCGGAAAAGACAAGCCCCCGTGCATGACATCGATCATCTCCTATCCACTGGAGGAGACGTCCCTACCTAAAGGTGGTAGCATGCGGTTCAACATTTGTTGCTCAACAAATGTTGAACGATGTCGCAGCATCTTGCTGAACGGAATAGAGCTTGTCTATGTTTTCGTTCAACTGCGTTAAACAACGTTCAACATGTTGAATGGCATGTTTCAACATTCAACATAGCATAACACACTGTTCAACAATTGTTATGCAAGAACCTTCATCACTTGTTGATCAACAAATGTTGGAACCGTGTGTCGCCAGCTTAAGGATATCTGCTTTTCCCAACAAGGCCGACAGCTGGACGCTTCCAATTATATCAGGTATACCGAGGCAGTATTCCATTTCGCAAAATATTTGCACACTGCTCTAAGAGCCCCTATATATTACGAATGGCACCCCTACAAACTCTACCTGGTACATCCGTTTCAAAAGCTAAATCCTGATACCGCCCAATCTTGCGCCTAGGTGGTCACAACAGTTCCTGTGATCCGGTCCGGCACAGCTACATCAACCATTACCCACTGGTGTTTATCATTTAGAATAAGAGTAACATATATCCTCTTGTGTGGTACACGTTTATTACTGATAATAGTGTTGCCCCACATCAGTTTCGTTGGTTAATCTGGATCACTGGCAGAGGATGGTGCTCAATACTTGTTCTATCCGCTTTCAAGACCATAATTATCTCCTATTCAATTCCCAGTGGAATACTTCTGCACTACTAAGGCCATCCCCCCTTTTTTTTTTCGTTAAGCGTCGAATGCGTTTCCTGATATTGGGTCAGTCAGTCGGATTGAAAAAAAAAAACCCCAACAACAACAACAACAACAAAAACACCGGGAAAAAAATCACAAGAAGTCTCGGATCGGAATAGAAGCCCTGGTACCCAAGCATCATTGCTGTGGAGCCTGGAAAGAAGACGTGAACAACGAGGATGACGATATTTACATATTTGGATGAACAAAATGCACAATATACTGTAAAAAAATGTTCCTGTTTTTGTCCCAGATTTTCTCCATACTGTTACTATGCTCAGTTTTCAGATTAAAAGGAAGGATTATTTAAAGTGAAAAATCGTTAAACTGCGTCGTTACGTTTTAAAGAGGATGGCCCAACTTAGAGCCACTTAGAGTCACTTCTCACACAATTCGAGCCTTCTCCTAATCGGCAACACAAGGGAGGGCAATTTGCTGTTTGCCTTTTCTTATATGATGATGGTTATGATTATCATTATTGCTATTGTTGTCGTTGTCATTGTCGTTGCTGTTGCCATCTCATCATAGCGATACCCGTCACACCTTCATTCTCTAGGAGAGATCGCTTGCGTGGTATTCTTAGGATTAATGTAAGCCTACCTAAACGGTGCAAGTAGTATGTAGTAAATATGTTATTATTGTTTCAAGGTCTTATTTGCTGATATAAATATAGACACAAAAGTACTGAGAACTGATTAATACTCCGAAATGCTTAAATTTACCCCCGACATAACAATCTAGTGAGTAACTTGCATCCAGTCACTTGCTCGTTAACTTGCACAATGATTGGAATGAAGCAAGTAAATTGCCTACCGAGGCGAACGAACCGGAATCGTAACTTGCCGAGCGCGTGGAATGAAACACGTTAATTGCCTCCTGAGGTGAAAAAGAACAAAACAAAACAAAACAAAAACAAAACAAAACAAAACAAAACAAAAACAAAACAAAACAAAACAAAACAAAATAAAAACAAAACAAAACAAAACGAATTAAAACTTGCCTAACAAGACGAGTGAAGGAAGTAAATTGCCTAGTGAAGCAAGTAAAGCAAGTGATTCGCACAGCCAGGCGCACCAAGGGGTCATTTCAACCCACTCGAGGCTACACACAGAGGCCTGGGAACAGACTTTGTACGCAGCGGGGCCTGGGAACTGCTAACAAACAGCGAAACAACGAAACTGATAACCTCCAGGTCCAAACTCAGCACAGGAATAGGAAGCTGCTCTATGCGGGCAGAAATTATTAAAAGAGGGCAACGAAGGTTTGAACATCTCTTCTCCGCAGAGGTTCGATCCGTTTTGCAAGTGTGTACAGGCGCGAATGCCGAAAGATCCATTAGGTTCTGAGTTATTTTACGCCTGCACATATTTTTTTCAGCGGATCCTCTTAATACGAAAAGTCTCTGCTGAGCCTCTGCGGTAGAGAGAGGGAGGGACAATAGCGATCAAGAAAGTTTCGCTCACCAGGGTTTTTGAATTTTCGACTGACTAAAATCGATCACTTGACTCTGAAGATGGCTTCCGCACAGGTTGCCGAAACGTCAGTCAACAAAAACAGTCCTTCTGAGGACTCCAGTCACCCAGATGATCATTTTCAATCGAGGTATGTTACTACTGGGTTCAAACCGTTTTCTTAGTAAAAAGTTGGGGGAGGAGCTGGTAGGTGCCGTGACACTCGCCCCACTTTCCCGCTACGCTGTTTGGGTCCGTCATTCGTCCTAACCAGCATGGCGTGTTGGTTGGTGTGTCGTAAAGACATCCAGCATATCCAAGAGATGAAATATTTAGAATAGCCAAGTGCAGTAAGTCTTGCCAACACTACACATGAGCTGATTGAGCCTACTGCTGGCATGGAAATGCTGGGTACGTAAAGATCACAACAACGTAATTAAGGTGCACCCGAGCGCGGATCTGATCGATTCCATTCGTCGATCGAGCAATTAAGCAGAATTAAGACCTGGATGAATTTTTAGCCATTCGGTGCTAAAAGAAGGATCATGTGGGAGGGAGGACAGTGTAAACGTTTTGTAATTAATCGTACACGAATCATGGAACATCTTAAGGCAAACTTTAAGTTTGGTCGTTTTACTGGAAGTAGTCGAAGATACATAAAGCTTCGTTAATTACGCCCAAAGAGTCATGAAGCTTTGTCACGCCAAAATAATACACGGCGAAAACGACAATGAATGTATGGGATTTCGGCCGATTTCGAGTCTCCTGTAAGTCCTCAAGGAAAGCAGTATTTTGGAAAGGTAAATTTGTTTAACAAGGCATTGTTCTTGTGAAGTATAACGGAGTATAAGGAACAGATTCGGGCTACAACAACCCGTGATTTCAGTACATGTCCTTCCAATCAGATTATGCAAATTGGGTGCTGCATGAATGAGTTAAATTTGAAGCCATAGACAATGCATAAATTGCGGCCTATTTATTATGCCTTTGTATAAATGCTTATTACACTCACTAGTAGCCTCATTTTTGTGTAAAAGTTCTTTAGAATTTTGTTTGCTGTCGAGGCTATAGCTGTTTGCGTTATTGTAGTGGGCCATGTCACGTGTTTTTGTTACATCATGTGTTCCATATATGGTCATTAAAGATTCAGTGTGATTCTCACCGAGTCTGGTTCAAGTGTATCAAAACAATATCTAGTGACGCTAATTAGCACAAAGATAAAATAATAATAAATTTTCAGCCATTCATTCAATCAGTGTCTAAGAGAAGAATTCTAATTCCATTGTACAGTTGGCTTAAAAGTTTGTTAATTGTAGGATTTCTTTTATGAAAATCAAACATCCTAAAATGCTCAAGTCAGGCAATAGACCAAATTGGCTAACTCAATGTTGTACCCAATTCAAATCCTTTGGGAATAAGTTTTACCATGTCATTCAAATGTGAATGCTACATTATAATGCAAATACAATAAACAAGGCTAACTCAATGTTGCACCCAACTCAAATCTTAACCCTGTGAAATCTGAATTGGGTATGACATTGAGTTAGCCAGTTTGGCCTATTTTGTCTTGACCAATCATGTTTACATTCTCTTGCTTTTTTAAAAGCAAGAGAATGTAAAAAAGGAAAATGACAATTTGACCCTCGTTCTCTCTTGTGTGATAAGCACAAGCAATAAAGCACAAAAATACCCCTATAACATTCTCATGTGAAACAAACACATGAAAATGAGACATACACAAGTGCAGTATATAAACGGCTGATGAAACACAAGCTACTGTTAACAGTGCTTGTGCTTATGTTTATTCCACGTCCATTCCCACTTGTGAAATAGCACAGGCATGTGATTAAAGCACAAGGGAAGGAAAAAGTTTCTTTTCCTACATGCTTGTGTTTATATGCTTGTGTTCATTCGCATTGTAATATTCCATGCCCATTTCCATGCAATTTTTGTTATGCTTGTGTTTGTGCTTGTGCTGATCACACAAGTGGGACCCAGGCTTTAGTTTTGAATCATATTAATTTTCTGTGTTACGTTTTTTTTCAGCTCTTGTGTGTGTTGTATTGTCATGGCTGGCATTGGTAGAAGGTGATGGGCCAGCATGTGAGTTGATTTCAAATGATCCAGCATCCAATTACCGTAAATCCTCTATTAAGCCTCCCCTCTGGGGAGGAGAATGAGGTTGTCTGGGATAATGGCACCCATTATGCCAGGGTTAAAGCATGGTTTAACATTAGATAAGATAGGCTGAAAAAAAGAAAGAAAAAAAAAAACAGTGACCAGCGGTCAGGGTTGGGGTTTGGGTTTCAGTGGGGTTATCATTAGCATGAGCAAAGAGACCTGGGACTCTGGGTACGAGATTGACGCCAGCATTACGCAAACAATGTGTGTTTAGCTCACTCTCAGGCTTAGCTGAAAACCATTTTGAGCTTCCATGAAATTAATCTGAGCCTGGGGGAAATTTTAGAACAACCCAAACAAGTGACACAAAAGTCAAGACATGCCATCCACGTCACGCATACGGCGATAAAAGTATAATGGCCTCTTTCTGCTTAAAGTCTTCTCGCCTGCGAACGTAAAACACGCTTTGAGGATTAATTTTGTTTGCGACGCTATTTTAGGGAAAAAAAAAGTTTAAATCGGTTAATTTGCCACTTCCAAAACTCAAATTAACCCTTCTGCGGCCCTTTTTTCATTATTTAATTTTAAATTTGTTCGTTGAAGACAGGTTTTATCCCTTTTAATGAGCTTAAACAGCCTCAAAGTAAATTGTCTCCTCGGAATTAAGGTAGACGAACAAAATGCGAATCTCAAATACTTGTGAAATAAAGAGAAACCCTTCCACACTTTGAGCCGATCCTCGATTGAGCTTCTCCCCGAAGTGAGGGTGCGTGACAAGCCAAAACTGCGAGCTCGAATGGAGCCACTTGTCCAATGCATCCAATATCCAGCTTGTCATTGTCAAATTTCGTGGTTTGAATAGCTCAATTTTTTGTTTGACGGATATTTATAGTAAAAACCTTGCTTTTTTGCTGGGTAAGCTTTAAATAGCGATACGCTGTGTACCAAGATGCGATTCTGCTCGCTGTATTTTGTCTTTAGGAAGGCAGTCACATGTGGTAAATAATAAAAAAAAAATCCACAAAATATTTCATTTCATATGTGATAGAACAATTTTGATATCAAATTGTTCGCTAACACGTGCTCTTTTAATTTTGATAGACACTGGATTGATGAACCTTTTCATTGACCTCCTGAAGGTGTGAACCCAGAGCCTCCGAAAAAACTTTGTCGCTGTTTGCACAAAATAAAACTTTAAGGGAACCTAAAGTAATTTTTTTAAAAACACTTGATCTAGACCTTTTTTCTGGCAAAATTTGGGAATTTTCGACGTTTTCGAGTTGCACACCTCCTGGCGATATTTACGGACGGCCGTTAAGAAGATCCAATCGCTCGAAATATCTTGGCGCAAGGGCCAAATTGAACGTTTTGTATGTAAACCGAATACCAAAAAACAAACAAACAAAGACTTGATCCGCCTTCCGGGATCTTCCTATTGTTAGGATATCCCTCTGTGAAAACAGCTTCTAAATTGTCAGCAATATTGGGCCATTTATTTTATTCCCCCCCCCCATTTAAGGGCTCACCATAAATTTACCCTCTAGGA
>BLFK01000923.1:488734-513933 GCA_014634185.1 Astreopora myriophthalma
TGTGGGGGGGGGGGGGGGAATAATAAATGGAATGGGCCATTTTGAACTGTCCATCTTTAACCTGTAATTGTTCAACAGATTGTGATGGAACACATGCAAAGCTCTACACTGCCAGGCCTTTCAGCAACGAGCCTATTACGAGTCCCAACTACCCATTAGATTATGAACCTATTGGAGGTGCTTGCCTGTGGCTGATTGAGAGCACTTATCTCAATGATCCTAACTACATCCTGAAAGTAGTATTTAACGACCTTGAATTGGAGGGGAATACCTACTCCTGCCGTGATGCTGATAACATACAGTTCTTTGATGGGCCATCCATAGCGTATTACAGTCTTGGCACATACTGCGGTACATCCCATCCTGATGTCATGTATTCTACTGGGCAGTACCTGTTTGTCCAGTTCAAGGCCTGGAACATTCACACTTACAAATACAGAGGGTTCAGCTTCAATGTCTCAGTGGTCAAAACAGGTAAGAGTTGCTGACTGTTACACTTTAAAAGTGCGCTTTAAACTTTCAAAGACGCGTCGACCGCAATTTTACCAGACCTTCGGAATCTCCCTCTTTTCCCCCCCCCCCACTCCTCTCCTTATCTTTTTCTGTCTCCTAGACAACAAACACCAATTTGAACCTGTTCTGAGCCCATAAATTCTCTTTGTTGTAAGGAAAAAAGGGGCCTTTCTTGGCTCTTGGGGAGATTGATTATAGCCAGTGGCCATTTACCACCCCATATCCAAGGCTGGCTCATACCCTTAAATAGAGTATGCCACATTAGCAGATTTTGTTTCTGCACACATTAAAAAATACTCCTCCAGTGCGTCAACCAATAAGAGCATTTTATCGTAAACCCAAACCTTCTTTCCTGACAGAGGAAGCCGCTACAATTTGCCGTTTGCCATATAAGAATGTGACAAGCCTCAGGGGTTCCTCGGGTTCGTTTTCTAGCCCTGGCTACCCCGCCTCCTACAGGAATGATGCTCTGTGCATCTGGACGATTACTGTCCCTGCCGGTAAAGTAGTGAAGTTGACATTCGAGGATTTCTACATTACCATGGAAACAACGTACCGTGATTGTAACTTTGTGGAAATACGAGATTCCTTGTCATCAAAGGGTAGAGAACTTGCTCGTTCTAAATGCCATGTGAAGACGGCATATTTTCCACCAGTGGTGTACTCTACCGGGAGATTCATGTGGGTAAAGTTTCACGCCGACTATTATTATTTGCAAAGGCAACGAGACCGAGGCTTTAAAGCACGTTTCGAGGCTGTAAACCCAGTTGGTACGTATTTTGTTGTTGTTGTTGTTCTCTTCTGTCGAGGCCACAGCTATTCTTGAAGAGTCACCCATCTATCCAGCTTTGTCATCAGCATCCAGCTTGGGTAACATGGGTTCGATTCTTGCTCAATGCATGTAAACGTCTCTCCTCTCGGCATTTGATTGCATTCCAAATTCCCCTAGATATTGCTTCGCATTCCATTACATTTTGCGGACAATGGTAAAGAACTCAGGATAGTGACACAGATTTCCAAATTTATTGTTCTCTTCTGCATCAATGAAACGTGTTCACATGGCCTGTCGGGGCTTCTTCTTAAGTGGAGCTTTTGTCCAGATATACGTTGGGTTGTTAATAAACACAACCCAAGAATATCCATGTTCAGTGAATAAAGGCATGTATGAGGGTAGTAAAGGGTATTTCCGTGACTCGTGATCAGCTCTTTTTTTTTCCCGTGAAATGTGAAATGGCTAAATCGTGGTTTCCATAGCAGCTGTGAGGCTTGATTTTGCTAAATTATTTTCCGTGAAACGAGAAATACATGTTTACTTCGCCGTGAACTGTGATCTTCGTCATGTCCTTTTCGTGAATTGTGAAAGGAACGTTTTCCGTGAAACGTTTCTAGATTCTGCTGTGAAACGGGGCCTACGGTTTCTCGTCCTTATCCCAGAAGACTAGAAAGTCTAACCATTTGCAGATATACTTACAAAGGCAGCACCTCTTCAGTTATTTAAGTGTTGGTCCGGCCGAGATCGGAACCCACGACCTTCCGCTCAGTCTTTTTTTAGACTCTTTTGATGGCAAATTGCGAACAAGGCAATTGCTTAAATTGCCTAAATACTGTTAGTGCAAGGATCATTTTCCCATTCGCATGATTGACACCGTTTGAAAACGTGTGATAACGTTTCTCATGGTCTTCTGAAAAGTTATTCCGTCAACTGACAATAGCATTTTCAATATGTTTTTTTCTTGTACAGTTGATGAGGAGTTGTGTCTTCCGGGGAACCCTCACAACAACTTGCTGAATATCATCGCTGACAAAGGGGCTGTTATGAGTCCCATGATGTACTATCCTCCTAATTTAAACTGCACCTGGCGGATCACCGTACCCAAGGGAAACATTGTGTATCTGACCATAAAAAAATTGAAGCTGGACCGGATCGACGATTGCGCAGACTACGTAGAGTTTTTCGATGGTTTGTCCGTTTCAGATCACCGAATAACGCAGTATTGTGGTTCATCTCATCCTGCAGATGTTGTACGTTCCAGCGGTCCATACATGACCATACGCTTTGTGTCCGATGGTAAAATCCACGAGAGGTCTGAAGGTTTCATGGCCACTTTCATCGCAGACCCTGAGGAGCCCATCTTACCGAAAAGCAGTGACAAGGGTAAGTACCACCTAAAGTATACCGTAAGAGCTCCTTGAAACCCCATTTGCCGATGCCTATTTCCCTTTTCGTGAGCGGTCGATGTAATTTATAACGGTCAATGCCATTCTTAGTAACCATGCCTTTCATCCTAAGTTAAGCCTAAAGTCGTTGAAATTACAACTAAATCGGCTTGAATTACGCTCAGAATAAGAAATCTTCGTTAAAGAAGGGTTAGGGTGTTTTGGATTAGGGTTAGGTTTATCTATTTTATGTGGCTTTTCTATTGTTATTGTTATTATGATTATTATGATCCTTAAAGTCTTGCTCTTTTTACTTATGGTGCCGAGTTCAATCCTTGAGCTTAGGGCAGTCATAAGTCTGCTGGATTACTTGATGGATAGAGTCCTCCTAAGTATGTGAGTAGTTCCAAGGAGGACGATCTTATTATTATTGTTATTATTATTATTATTATTATTATTATTATGATGATGCAGCAGTTAAAAGTTTTGTATGCTATATTCAGTTAAAATAGTATGACGGGGCACGTGAGCGTAGCCCATTAACTATAATGAAAACTTAGTATAAATTTAAAATATATATAAAAATTAGCACTGTAAATAGTGCTCCGAAAAAAAAAAGAAAGAAAAGAAATTAAATTAGAATTTCAAAAAAGATAAACTTTAGGGTATCTAGAATCTAAAATGGTATTTATAAAATCTTTAAAATTCTCTCAAATATATTACTTATTCGGCCGTAAAAGAATTCATTGACGATTACTTCATAACTTTAATAGTCCGAAAGGTGTTGAAGAAAGAGAATTAATAAATGGAAGGCGATATTCATTGTTCATGTTGCAACTTTAAACGTCGGAGAGATGTTTAGTGTTCCCGAGATTACAACCTTCTGCATGTTATGAAGAACTCCCTTACTCTTACCTCCGACCAACTCCTTCGGCTCAGCTTCTAAGTCGCGGCACCATCCCCCTAGTACGTCCATTATAATATTATATTCTTTCACTTCATATTCTTGGTACTTCTGCTTTAATTCCCAACGCAGCGGTCCGTATTTCGTGATTTTTTCCTCCTCCTTTTTCTCCCAGTTTGTAACTCATGGGCAGCTCATGGGCATCTCAAGCGTCATGACTCGCTTTGACTTGTGGTTGATAGTGCGCGCATCTACTCTGCTGGCTATAACTTCTTGGTGCTCCGCAAATAGGGGGACTTCCCAGAATGCTTGCGCATTGTTCGCCTCTTACACTGGCGTCGGTTTCAGTGGCGAGTACCAAGGTGGCACTGAGTCTACAGGGCCTGAGTCTGCCTTATGTCGGGTAACGTACTTGTTCTGTGCAAGGACGGTACAACCAGCCAAGACATGATGGACACTTTCAGGGGCCTTATCACACAGCCTACATATCACCTTGCCCGTCGTGTCCGTGTGCGTTTTCTGGCAGGCATACAGCCTCGTCGGTAATAACTGCTCGTAGAGCTCAAACATCCCCGCCACTGTATGTGTTGGGCATTGTTTCCAACCGCTTAGCCACCAAAAACATCCATCGAAGTTAAGGCTCTCGTCTTCACTTCTCACGGAGATTACTTTTCCCTGCCAATTCTGTTCATGTACCGCTTCCCATGTCTTCTGTTCCAAACACCTCCGCTCAGCCGTCAGTTTCTCTGCTGTTATCACTTCTCCACTATCATGTTTTATGCAAGTTGGAATTGAGCACTGCAGCTGCGACTGGAGGCCCATCTCCTCTGCATACCTTGCTGCCTCTTTGACTAACGAGCTATGGCCTAACTCTTCCGCTCTCTCTTCAAACTCACGAACCATCGCCATCGCTGGGTCACCATTTCTATATAACTTCACTGCCGCCTTCATCTTCGTCACTTTGTACTCCTCCTCGGTCGTTCGCAGACCTCTACCTCCCTTCTCCCTTGGCATGTTAGAATGGTAGTTGAACCGCTGGGATGTTTCCCACCATTCTCAACAATTATCTTGCGAACTTCTCTAACTTTTTAAGCGCTGTCACCGGCCATTGTTGTGTTCACATTAGGTAACCCAACACTGGTAATGCAAATCGGTTCGAGGCTGTTACACGGTTGTGATCAGACAAGGGACTTGACCAGATGAAAGACATTCTGCGAAGAACTCTTTAAGCCCTGGTCAAACGGTGCTTGATAGTCGATGATAGTTGATGATAGTCAAAACTATCATCAACTATCATCAACTATCAAAGGGGTGGTCAAACGGCGCATGATAGTCGATGATAGTTGTTCCGAGGAAGTCTGGGGAATTGTTGCATATTTCGTCTCCATGGCTACCCACAATGGGGATGCAATCAATTGAGATGATGTTATGATGTTGTTATGATGATGATGATGATGATGATGATGATGATGATGATGATGATGAAATAAGATGACCTTCACTTCCCTCACTGTCATTGGCTTTGTTTTCTTCATTTGTGTAATTTTCCTTGTTTTCAATCTGTGGAGAGCAAACTCTCGACACCGCCGCCATTTTGTTAGCTTGCTGAAAGTTAACTGAAAAAGTGGTGCCGAAAACTGAGCCCGTCAATTTTGGGGGAATACAGTTGACCGAAAAACTATCATCGACTATCATGCGCGTGGTCAAACGCGAAAAACTATCATCAACTATCATGAAGAATTTGAACACGCTCAAAGTGAATGATAGTTGATGATAGTCGATGATAGCGCATGATAGCTGGTGATCAAACGAGCGTGCGTGCTTTAACTATCATCAACTATCATTGACTATCATGCACCGTTTGACCAGGGCTTAAGCTGCGCGCTCCAGCGACATCCTCTCCTCTTGCCCTACCGTCTCTAAGACAGCCAAGAACTTGTACTCATTGCCCTCTTCGAGGGCGGATATACAGATATTCTCATCTACCCTTAGCCCCGAGGCATCATTGGTATGGGTATGTACCCCACCCCTCCCCTCTCTGTACATGAACAACCGCACACTCTGTACATGAGCAACCGAACACACGCATAACCGCACAATGTTCCATTGGAGTTATTATTGTTATTGGTATTGCTGTTGCTATTGTTATTGTTGTTGTCATTGTCATTGTCATTGTCATTGTCATTGTGCGCTAATACTCTCAGATAAAAAGTGTTAAATCTGGTTTTCATTGGCTCCGGGCAACAACCAGTTGCCTAGTGTAACCAGGAAGCATCTTTCATTTTACTTTCCTTTTCTGTCTACATCCCCAGCTTTTTCTTAAGAATTCTTGCCGTCCCCAACAGTGCAGATCTCTGAATCAGTTCAATGGAGGTGTCCACGCCAGTGGTCCTCAGGTTTTCTTGTAACCTCAGCGGTATTGTTCGCAACGCCCCCACCACCATGGGTATCACCTTTGTCCTTACGCCCCATTTCTTTTGAATTTCTCTCGCGAGGTCTTGGTATTTCTCTACTTTTTCGTCTTCTTTTACTCTCACCCTTCCATCTTCCGGAATTGCCACGTCTATAATTTGGCAGTTGTTCTCTCTTTTGTCGATGATTAATAAATCCAATCTCCTAGCCTCAGTCTCCAGCAACATTCCTGCCTGAATGACACAGTCTTCTACCGAGATGAGGCCTCTTCCTCCCTCTTTCTTTAGAATATGCAGTGGCTATACACAATCCCGCGGGTAAAAGGCCACAGTCATTGTTAGTAATGTTCTTGTTCTGTGGTCTAACTCCTGCAGTTCTTGTTTCTTCCAATCGATTATACCCCCCGCATATCTGACAAGCGACACCTGCCCAGGTGTTTATGGCATGTATCAGGTTTCCACCGTTTAGCTTCGACTGCGCAACTTCTCTAACCCAACGTAAGTATTCTTTCCCAATTTTACTCTTCATCTGGTCGTCCAACATAACGTCCATCTCAAGCACTCCTAGATATTTGTACCCATCGCGTTCCTTCAGAGCTCTTATTGTAGTCTCGTCAGGTAATGTAATCCCTACTGACTGTGCCAGCTTACCCCGTTTCAGTACCAGAACAACACATTTTTCGACGCCAAATTTCATCCCGATGTCCTTGCCGAATACTCTCAGAGTTTGTATCAGTGAATCTAACTGTTTCTCGTTTCTGGGATAAATCTTCAAATCATCCATAAAGAGAAGGTGGTTTACTGAACTTAATGTTGTTTGCATATGTATACCCCGCTTCACCCTTTCTGAGAATGAGAGTAAGAGGGATGATTGTGATCACAAAAAGGAGCGGGGACAGAGAACCTCCCTGGAAGATACGTCTGTTTATGGAGACAGTCCCTAAGCTCTGACCATTTGATGCCAGCTCCGTGTGCCAGCTAGTCATGGCATTTTCCACAGGTGCCTGATATTTTGGGCTGCACCCTAGGCATTCAAGAATCCAGGGATGTGGTCTCATATCGTAAGCCTTCTCATAGCCTATCCATCGCATTGCAGTATTCTTTTTCTTGGATTTAACATCTCGTAAGACCACTTTATCAATATAGAGCTGGTCCTTAGTTCCTTGGGAATCTTTCCTACACCCTTTCTGCTCGTCAGGAGGTACGTTCTCAATGTCCAGGAATTCGTAGAGGTCCTCAGATATCATCCCTGTAGGAAGCTTCCACATGACAGAGAGGCAGGTTATAGGGCCGTAGTTCTGTGCTGCTGCACCTTTCTCGAGGTCTTTCATGGTAAGGACTGTTCGTCCCTTGGTCTTCCACTCAGGGACGTGTCCATTATTCAAGCATGATTGTAGCTGATTTGCGATACGGCAATGCAGGCTGGTGAAGTTCTTCAACCAAAACCCTTGCACCAAATCTTGCCCTGGTGCCTTCCAGTTCAGACCCTTTCTCAAAAACTGACACTTTGTGTATCGTAATGGACACATCGGCTTGCTGTGTGACCTTCACTTCTTCATTATTGTGTGTCTTACACTATTGTGTGTCGCTTCTTCTAGTAACGATGAATGAGCAGAGTTCGTCCTTTTCTGACATTTAAACAAAATTGAAATTTTGATGCAAACATGCAGTACTTTTCACCGATGTAGAGGGATTAAGGTGCAGTCTTCAGTTCTTCAAGGTCTGCGTGACTTTATCTGGAGTATAAGTCATTATCCAGCAGTTTTAATATGTGGAGAAAATTCGGTATTACTCAATGCAACAATGAATATACGCACCTCACGGTTTGGTTAGTATGGAGATGAAGGAAAAGCTTCTTCCTTGGATGAAATAAAAAGATTTCGTTGGACTAGATTGAAATAGCTGGGTAGTGACTTATCCACTGGATAAAGTTAGCAAAGATTTGAACAACTGTGTTGGATGAATTTCGCCTTGTGGTTGCAGATGCAACGACTGTTATCATGAAATATAGTATGTGTACAATTAGATTATTTCGACATAGGTGTAGATGTAACAATACCGGACGATGTCCTTTGAACCGTACAATGGACATCTCGTTTTACAATGGACACCCGCAAAAGTTAAACACTTAAAAGTTTTACATCTAGTACGAGTGCCGACCCAACGAAGAGAGCTTTTCAATTGAGTCGTAAAACCAAAAGTGAAGCAATTACAGACTCAGCCAGTCATGTTCTAAAGGAAACAGACCTTTCAGCCAACAACAAATCGAAGAAACTCACGACTTATTCTTATTAGCCAATCAGAATGCAAAGCAAGTGACGGCAGATCGCACTAAGTGCGGGAAAACGAGAGAGTGACTTAAGTGACTTAAGTTGTTTTTCATCTGATTGGTTGGAAAGTTTGCGCAAGGCTTTTAATCCAATCAGTGCAAATCAAAGTGAAAACGAAAGCCATGTGTAATTATTTTTTTATACTCAACTGAAAACGGTTCCAAATTGTTAAATGGAATTTCTTTTGTCTTCTTTCAGGTATTTCAACGTGGAAAATAGGCATTATTACCACTGTGGTGGCTTCAGTTGCCCTGGTCCTTTGCATGGTTTGTATTGCAAAGAAACGAAAGACTAGAAACCATGCAAATAACGCAAACAACGACGTGAGCATTCCAATGACAACTGTCCGTGATACGGAACCCCCCTCATCACCCCCAGGGTATCTGTATCCCCCCGACTCTCCCCCACCCTACCCAATAGCTAAGTATGGACAAGAAGAGGCTCCACAGTACCCACCTCCAGGAGAATCATATCCTTGGTTACAACAGAGTAACACTCCTTCCCATCCCTCAGTGTAAATCTTCAGGTGTACAAGATTGTGTTAGTTTCCAGGACTACATTCAGAAGCCACGACTGCAAGATAGGGGTCTCAGCTTGCGACTCTACCTCTTAGTATTAGAGAGCTTAACAGGCACGTTGACTTGAGGTGGGGCTTTCTTGTTTTAAGGAGGCGTTTTCTCCTAAATTGTGCTGTCGCGTCAAGGCACTTTCGTTTGCCGTCCGTTCCTCCAAAAGGTCTTTACTGAAGGTCACTAATAATGTGGATGCAATAATTTCGGTGGAGGGTAATGTTATTGTGGTGGTGAGGTAGAGTCAAAGGCTCCTGAGAGCCAACTCGTGAATGCGGAAGTAAACGCAGAGCAGGTTTAAGTGGAGATTCAACGTTCTTTCCAGGATCAGAAGTCCATAACCCAAAAGTCTCTCTCTCATTTTGCCTTGGCCCATCGGTTTACGGTATTATCTAAATTTAGAATAGAGGTCCCGGTAAATAACGGCCCGTCAGATTGGCCCTGATTACCACAACGCGTCTGATTGATCCGCAAGTAAGAGCCACACGAGGGATTGTTCGTGCCAAATGCAAAATCATGCAGCAGCTCTTCTAAAAATCGATAATACCTTAAACTGATGCGCTGCATTCCATTACAAATCGAGACTTCTGGGTTATGGACTTCTGCCAGGGTGTAGTTTCAAAAGATCCAGCAATAGTAAACAGAGCCACTACAAGAAGTCAGTCATTTATTAAGTCGAGTTACCAGCTCGAAATGAAAGCAACTGCCATTATGCCCTAGGGCCCGGGTGTGGGGAATTTTTTTAAGTGGTTTGGTCCCGGGGATAGCGGGAGGGATAAATCGATGTTCTTCAGTTCTGGTCAATTACGTCACTTCGCAGTTGACACAATGGTGCTGGGCCAATTGGAGAAGACTGTTCATTTCACTTACGAAAATTCCTTCAATTTTAACGCTCTATTGAGAGTATATTTCTCGGGAGCACTTTAAATTGTTAGGATTTGATTAAAAGAAAACAAAAAAAAAAAAAGACGAGAAACACGGTTTTTGCTTACTCCCCTTTTGCAACTTACACATTTACATTTACATTTACATTGGGTTCTTGCAAAATCACTTTGTGACATGAGTGCAAGCTTAATTAAACGAAAATTAAATACAGAAACCTTTTTTTTTTCCTTTGGTTTGTTATTCGTTTTTGTTTGTTGGCTTGCCTTTTTGCTATTTCATCTTTCCCATATACTCCCTATAACGATAACTCAGCACTCAGTGTGAGAGTCTGGGCTGCACGTGCAACAACGCGATCATATATGCAGCAAAATACTACTTCTTTTCGTGGTTTTGTCCCTTTTAATTTCCATCGAAAGTATCAAGACTTTCGTCATCCGTGGAAATGTTTTCAATTAATGCATTTTTCGGGTTGAAATAGACCTTCAGAAGTTTCGCCGACGGCGAGTGCGGGCTTTGAAAGATGTGGCCTCATGTAGGCTGTATTAATGTCACGTTTCCTATATTTGGAGGAATACCACAGACTGAATACCACAGACTGATTCAGCCATACAAGAGGCAACCTTCAAAAGAGCGAAATGATCACATTTTTTAACTCTGGTTATCTCTATAAATTTTGTATTGCGTATTTGTGCTTTCTTTACTCCACATGATACTTTTGTTGGTGAAAGTTCCACCCAACTGATTTACAAATTAAGGGATGAGGAATCTTTTTGAAAGGCTTTTTGGTTTAGAGCGTGTCACCACAGAGAGTATTCCCTTGGTTATCTACCACTAAATGAACCTTACAGAGAAACAACAAGTGTCCTATGATGATGAGGATGATGATGATGCGATCCTCTCCAGCTCTGGGATGTTACGGCTGGGTCGATACACCTGCATCTCAGCTCCTACCCGCAGCTTAGAGAGTACGTGTGCAGTTCCCAATACTAGTAATGCTGACCGTAAGTGACACTGCCGATAATGTCGGCTCTTGCAAGTTGGTATTGCATGGTGGTCTTGCCACTTCTTGACTTCGAATGCCAGATCACTGTATTTCCCGAATTTTTGTCTGCTCTTGTCACATTTCTGTCGTTCGGCACAGCCACGTCGATCATAGTCCATTTGACCTTTCTTGCGCATAAGAATGATGTAGGGTCTGCTGTGCCTTTAAATACAAACCTGTCAGTGACGATTGTATAAACCCATTTCAGGGTAATATCATCGTTTTTACTCACTGAAGGAGGAACGAATTCATACCACTTCTCAGCTCGTTGGAGACCATACCTTCCACATAACTCCCAGTGAATCCTAAGGGCAACCTCGTCATTTATATTCTTTTTGGGCCAATTTAGAACAGCCACTCACTATGTGCTGCACAGATTCCACCACCTGCCCACACAACGTGCGAAGGGGTGAGTTTGTAGTATGATAAATGTTGAACTTGATGGAGTTTGTTATAAGGGCTTGCTCTTGTGCAGCACGTATCAATCCTTGAACATGAACATGAACATAGCTTTATTTACCCTCGGATTTTAGAGTCGCTTATGCAATGCAGCTAATGTCTCCGAGCATTTACCCACCAACCAAGAGATCACATACACAAAGGCCAGACCACAACACCAGGATCTACGGTTTATCGTCCTTATCCGAGAAAATTAGAGAGTCTAACCATTTACAGATGTCATTGCAAAGGCAGCACTTTCTTCTCAGTTATTTTTAAAGACCCTGAGTGATGGTCCAGTTGAGGTTCGAACCCACGACCTCCCACACGATAGTCCCGTGCTCTGCCTACTGAGCTAACCGGTCGCCGGTATCCTTCAGTCTCCTTTTTGAGGAAACCGTTTCTCAGCCACCTCCATGATTCCACGCTGTCAGTGTTCTATGTATCCCGCTTAAAAGCACCATGAAATGGCTTGTTCTACCAGTCTCTAACCCTCTCCTCATGAATTATCTAACGATAGCCCGCCATTACTTCTGTTTCCACAAGTACTTTCTCCTCAAACACTCCTCAAACATTCACTCATCACTTTGTTCCGTGTATTCATGTAGACTTCTGCACTCCTGTTCAGCACATGCCTGTGCACCAATCAATCAATCAATTATTATTATTATTATTATTATTATTATTACTATTATCATTATTATTGTTAATTTAGGTTTTTTTGTTATTGTTATTTTTCTTGGTATTGTTATTGTTACTGTAGTAGCAGTATTTTACCATATGTATGCTGAAAAAAAAATGATAAAAATAAATAACGCAGGGCGCTTTCACGTGACCGGGATTACTTAAATATGTACTTTAAATGTTCGTGCAATGTTTAAACTACTTGAAACAACGGATTCCTGCATCTTCATCAGCACTTGCTTTCATCTTGCTCCGAGAAGCATTCGTGGTGAGAACTCTGTTTCAGCTAACCATCCCCCCAGGGACATCTCAGTGCACCTGTGCAGCACTACTCCGACTCATACACTGGTTTCGGTCTTATGGGAGAGTACCAAGGCGGGACTTCTTCAGTCCATCTGTGACCAAGCACGCATCAGTGTTTTCGCCCATGTCACTAGTACTAGAGACGCGTTTTCGGGGAACACATATCTCGGGGCTGTGACACCCGGTCACGTTCGAACCCTACTATCAATTGATAGTAGGGTCCAAAACTGATGACGACACCAAACTGATGCGTGCTTGGTCACACACAATATTCACATACAATATTCGTCGTGCCACCAATGCTTAATGCCGCTTTTAATGTACGGAGATTAAACATGAACATTGTATCAGCACGAAGCCACGCGTTGTTCAGCGTCATCTACGCTCCATCTTGAACACCAAATGGGATCATTAGTCTTGCCGAAGGCAAAGACCTAAGGATCCGTGGCTGATTTTTTTTCTTGATTTTCCTGCGCATACGCAAGATTTTAATCGAGTGTTCGCATTTTTAGTGCACGCAACATCGGTTTTAATCTTCGCCAGGTGTAAGTTTTTTCTGGATATGTATTTGTTTACAAGTTCAAATCAAATCAAAACACTTCATTTAGCGAGGGCCACGTATTTACATCTTGTGTATTCTCCCATACGGCTCTATGCTTGATAACGGCCTTCTTTTATAAAACAGAATTTGCGAGATTCAATACGTGATCCGGAACTGAAACGCCATCAGGTACTGGATTTTGAACCACGCTCCCCAATCTGCCGAGTTTTTTTAACATATTCTTGTTTTCAAATTTTAAAGCTTCACAACTGCCATCGTTTTGAAAGACTAAAAGGTTTTTGTTTTTTTTTTGTTTTGTTTTTTTCGGGGATACTGCTGTAAAAAAATCTCACTGTGCTCTTTGTGTTTTAGTGTACATCCTGTTTTATTTTATGTAATAAACCACCGGAAAGTCGTAATGTTTCGGTATTTATAGATGAAACTGAAAAGCCGGCGGAGTTGTTATTTTCACCAGGTATAGGCCCGGGATAGCAAATCTAACGTTCGGAAATCGAACTCAATCGAACCCAATCCGTCGATTGAGTTCGATTGAGTTCGACAATCGAACGAAATCGAACACCGAAATCTGTGTGAGTACGATTTCCGAACCAATCGAACTCAATCGAACAAATCTAACCTTATCGTACTCAATCCATTAGATTGGGTTCGATTGAGTTCGGCAAGCGAACACAATCGAACTCAATCATTTGGCGTATAAGCCGCACTCGCAGATAAGCCTTTAACAACGCATTTAACGTTTACAACCCACATAGCATCTGAAGCCATTTCTCCGAGATGTTTGCGGTTACAAAACACACACCTTTATACTGAAGCAACTCGAGCCCTCAAAAACCTGTTATTGATTTCAACAACTCGAACACCATTTTTTTTTTTTTTTAATCAAGAGTTCGGAAATCGAACGTTCGATTGGGTTCGATTGCCCTTTTTTTTTTTGTTTTTTGTGTGAGTACGATTTGGTTCGATTGCCGAACTCAATCGAACTCAATCCACGGATTGGGTTCGATTGTGTTCGATTGAGTTCGATTGAAATTTAGTTCGATTGGGTTCGATTTGCTACACCGGGTATAAACGGTCTCGGTTGAGTGAATTGTGGGCAGGAATGGCAAAGCCTAACTGATACTGTTTGTGGAAACTAGACCGAGAAGGGAATTTTTGCATATGAAAGGAGAACGTTAGTGACCGCATGTCACAGGGCTGTGACACGGGGCACGTTTCGATAGCTAATTTACATTCAAGGCACAGACATGCACTCTCTCACATCACGCGATCACCTACGGAGGGAATGCGTTGTAGGCTTAATTGTAGAAATGTCGCCCTCCCGTATCCAAGGAGGTCCTCGTGCCGTAAGTTGATAACTTGTATGCAACTCCCGTGAACTTTATTGTGGTCGGGCCGTGACGTCAAGGCCTTTCAACCGTTTTACGCTTCCTTGAAGCTTATAAAGCCGGTGTCGGTTTATTGCGAATGCATTCTGAAGCAGAGTTCTCCTCGATCCTCGGCTAGAAATGATAAGTGCGGGGCTGAGTATTTTGGGTAAGTGATGTTGCAACCATATCAAGGTCAAAACGTAAAATAATCTGAAACTGAAAAGAAATGATGCATCGCTCTTTATAACACGATTCCAGTCATGCGGCACAGCAGAGTAGGTTTACTGGTTTTAGACGTGACTCTAGCGACTGAATGACTAAGGAAAAATGTAATTAGATCCTATTCCTTCAGAGCCTTGGTGGTTGCACGAGCAACTACAAAGCGAGGCAGCACTGACGAAGCTTTTCTACGTAATGAATCAAACTAGTTTTCAGAGTTTTCACTAAGGTAACAATGCTCACACCAAGTAAACCAATATCAACCTGTAGTAATGTTTGTAGATCTCCGCATCTTCTTATTGTCCCATTTGTCGTTATCAGTGTTTGTTTATTATTTTGTAAGTATTCGTCCACGAAGTTATTTGCCTGTTGGACCTGTATTCTTGGCAAATGAGTCTTAAAATTTTTACAACGCACTTTCTTATTGAAAAAAAAAAAACATAGAAGAGCATGGCGTGATTGCCAGTGGCGTAGGTAAAGGAAGCTGATTGGTTTACTGAATTTTATTTACACTGTGATTGGATCGAATGAAGACAAGCTGTCAAGTCAAATCGGTTCTTTGCAACCCCTCCAAGATCGTGAGCAAAGTAAAAACCCAACTTTTCTCAAAATTACTGCCCCTGGGTTATTTGAAAATTCGATCCGTCCAGCCGAATCATGTCTCGCATTTTTTGGATCGTTTTCACTCAGTGTCACGCCACAAAAAAGGAAATTCTTAACCGTTCAAGAAAAAAGGCCAGGAAAATTCAATGTTACAAAAGAGAAGTACGTAAACAACTTCTCAAAGTCTCAAGTCTGTGTTGTACACCATTTTAAGTTATTTGCCGAAACGTTGCACCGTAGCCTGCGTAGCTGGCGGTCTTGTCCGAGCGAACGAACAAGCAAACGGCAAAGCCGCGGGGGGATTGGGGTGGGAGGAGGAGGCTTCGCTTTGTTCCTTCGCTCGGACAAAACCGCCAGCTACGCAGGCTACGTTGCACGCAACTTATAAGAGCTTTGTATGGCGGCGCCATCTTTGTGTACACATGTACACAAACATGGCCGCCGGAAATCAATGAAAACTTCTGGAGTTCACTTTACAGTGAAAACGCTTTATTCTCACTCGTGAGCTAGCATACATACACATAAACATGATCTCTCAATATTTGAAACGTTTGAATCGTTGAAAATTATAAGAGCCTTTTTTTTTTCAACCAGACAGCAGCTATCTTGTTGTCACGCAAGGTGATAATTGGGAAATTGAAAATGCCGTATTTTGAAAACGAAAGATGCTACGGCACTGGGAACTTGTATAAAGACCTTCGAGATTATCTTCAATGTGCTGCAGAAAAAATTCAGAAGACCTCACGATTTTGATTTTAGAATTTGACGACGTCAATGTGAAAACGATCTATTCGTCGGAGTGTGAAAGACGGCACATAAGATCTACGTCCAGAGTGTTTCCCGACCTTTAACCGCGGCTAAAGTTTCTAATTCGGCGTTTCGTGGCTGCAATTTCTAAGCTTCTCCAGCCATCCAAATGATATCTGATAAAGCTGCAGTTATTTTCTTGAAGTTGCAAATGTCTTTGATCCCCAATGGCCGTTTTTCGTACATGAGACGCATAATCATTAAGACACACTAAAGTGGATAGCTCGTCTAGACGCATAATTCCTGCCCGTCTTCATAGACACAGAATTTATGTCAAGTCAATTCAAGTCAAGTCAATTTTTATTTAAACTCACACAAATATTGTATACAGAGAATTAATATTCAGGCAAACAATCTAAAAGCAAGAGGAACACAGATAGCTAAAATACAACGAATTGTGCGAAAGTTTGGGAGACCTAAATAGTTCGCGGAACTAATTGAGTGGGTAAAGGAAAACAACATTTATCAAAGGAATACACCGCTGAAACAACAACTGAGTGTAAGAAGTATTATTTCGTAAACTAACTACTAACTACCTACCTACTAATTTGCAAAGGAATAATGATATGTACAACTTAAGGATCAATAGTACTGTTATAATCAGCGATCATTAAATTCTTTATATTTTTTCTTAATTTGGAAAATGGAGTAATTTCTTTTACATTAACCGGTAAAGAATTCCAGAGGTTAGAACCAGTTTAACAAAGAGGGCGAATACCATATTGGTACTATGAACTGAAGGGTCAAACAGATCTTGATTTAGTGACTGACGGGTAGCATATGAATAAACAGATGATATGATAGTCAGAAAAAACAGAAAGGAACCATTTTATGAAACCACTGATAAACAATGGAAAATACTTCATGGTGAATTATATCACAAAATTTTAATAAATTAAGAGATTTAAGAATTGGCTCTAATGTGACAGAGGTTCTGAAAATGTCAATTCTAACTATTCGTTTTTGTAAGATAGTGACTGGCTTTAAATGGGTTGGATATTTTAGACCCCATACATGAATACTATATGTAAGAAAGGGATAGATTGGTGAGGAGTAAAGCATAGTTAGTATATCAATATTGACATAGTACCTTAGTTTAGAAAGAATACCAACAGTTTTTGACAGTTTTAGGCACAGTCTGTCAATGTGGTATTTCCAGGTCATGTCTGAGTCTGTTAGGAGATTGCACACGAGTCTAGAGTATTATGGGATGTAGAGCGAGAGAGAGCAAGAGAAGGAGATATTAAACGTTGAGTTAACCTGTGTGTGGTCGTCTCTTCCACGCAATAACAGAGTCAAAGGTAACACCAAGGTATTTCACAGTAGGAACTTGCTGAATATTTACTCCGTCGATTAACAAGTTAAGACTTACAGGGTTTCAACTTTTAGAATGGACGAGAATACAATTAGTCTTATAAACGCTGAGTGCTAATCTGTTGGATTTCATCCATTCTGCAACTGCTTTATGCTTACAATTCAACTTCGATTCAAGATCATTAACAGTCTTTGATCAGCGATAGATATTAGTGTCATAAGCAAATAGGTGAAAAGTCAGCATTTTTTAAATGTTTGGTAAATCATTAACATACAACAGAAATAGTAAAGGTCCAAGAACAGATCCTTGACTTAGGGACACCACAGGTTACAGATAGTGAATCAGACACATGACCATTGACAGATACAAACTGTTTTCTGTCTGAAAGGTAGGATTTAAACCAATCATAGGCTTTACCCCTTACTTCATAGTGATACGATTTCAGCAGAAGAACAAAATGATTTCCAGTGTCCAAGACACCACAGCCAAACTCCTCATTGTCGATACAATGAGGAATAGATTCAGTAATACTTATAATTGCATGATTAGTTGAATGCTTCTGCCTAAAGCCAAACTGGACTTGTAAAGAATGTTATGGTAATGAAGGTAACCATAAAGGCGCTTATACATTGCTTTTTTCAAAACATTTACTACAAATTGATAGAACTAAAACTGGCCTATAGTTGTCTTTATCTTGCCTAGAGCCTTTCTTGAAAACTGGAGTAGCTTTTACTAATTTAAGTTTACTGGGGAAGGCGCCACAAAGAAAATAATCATGAATTAAGGATGATAGAAGTGGAGCGATATGAGTTTTAAAGAGTTTTTAACAGGGGAGCAGGGATACTGTAGGGACCAATGGATTTATTATCCATTTCAGAAATGTAAGATTCAACTTCACAAGAGGCAACAGCAGAATGGAATATTTACTCAAGAAAGAAAATTACCTTTGAGAAAAGAGGTGGGACGGTAAATTATCTCTGAGAATACCTTGATCAATATTTTTACCCACATCGGTAACCAAAAAAAAATGGGTACCCAATGGGTGCATGTGGCTGCTGAATCGTGATTATTGCAAAATATTGTTGTACAACGAAAACACCATAATTAAAATTCAATTTCGTTAAAACTGTAACTTTTATTAAGTTCTTTTACAAATCAAAGATGCAAAGACTTCATTTGTAGGTACTATTAACTTATGTTAGACAATTTTTGTTTGTATACTTCAACCTCTCTTTGTAACTCTTTTCATAATATTAATAAACGTCACACGAAACGTCTGACACCAAGGAACCGTAACGGAATTCTTGGACGTAGTTAAATATATTTCCCGTAAAACACAACAGCGTTCTGCTAAGCTTAAGATTTGTCAGCAATTATTCTTTTCTGTCCTGCTGTCAAAAGCAATCTTTTCAGCTTATCGTCCTCAATTGTTGACACACTTTTGTATCCAATAAAATGCAAGAAGCTATCTATTCCGGCAATCATTGAAACAGGTATAGTTAATCAATTAAGCACCTACTGTAAGTAACAGTGGACATATCAGCTTGAGTTTGGCAGGCCTGCCAAGATATTCATTTTGCAATTTGGGCAGGTGATGATTTCTTCATTGTCTTTTGGTCGTTGTATGTTTTGCTGCAGGCTATTCATGGAGAGGATTTTTTTAATGTCCACTCCAACACACTGGGCAACTATGATGCTGTTAGCTATTTCTGGTGACAACATGTCAATTTGACCAATATCGTCAATCTCACTAATCACTGTAAACTCACTTGTATTAACATACTTTGTATCATAAAGAAATACGCACTTTGACGTTTTCTATATGGTAGCTATTTGCACCTTTTCAATTTCATCCTCCCACGAAACAAGTTTCATGGAGTGTGTACTGTCAGAAAGAATACAATCTACCTTATATTTGGTTTGCCCATAGTGAATTATAGGTTGTTTTTCTTTTGACTTTTGACTTTTGACTTCGTTTGTCTTTTGATTTTGATCAAGCTCTGCCCTTGATCTCCTTGTCCCTAAATGCCATATTAAAACCTTCCAAGTAAGCTATTTTAATCGCCTACCTAAACTCTGGAATACCCCCCCGCCCCTTTCCCTTGGTTCTCTTTCTTCTCGTAATCAGTTCAGAATCTCATTATCCAAGCACTACTCTTCTGCCTTCATTGCGTTCATAACTGCGAGGATCATAGTTTCACTTGATTTCATATCCGCAGTTCCATGTATGATTCATTTCATTTGTTAAATTTTAGCTTTTTACACAGATAAGTATTCCCAACATTCAACTTCCTTTCTGCATGGTTCCTTTTAAGAGCGCACTTAATTCGGAGCCAAGCTCTGTTGTGCGTTCCCTCACCTTTGATTTTAATTTTTTTTCTTTCATATTTTGCTTTCTTTAGTGTATGTTTTGTATTCTTAATTTTACTTACAAAGGTGGACGCTATCAAATTAATAAATAAGTAAATAACTAACCTTAACCTTATTAAGATCGACTGTCTCACATACAATTTTGGCAAGACATTCTTCCACATTGTACAGGCGATTTCCAAGGGCTTCACTGATAGGAAAGTTCGCTGGTGTGGCTGATATCTTTGCTGCCTTAACAATAGTAAACTCTTGCTCACCATCCGCATCCGGGCTTCTTGTAGATGTATTGCGTTTTGCTCCAATAATTTTAACTGGGTACTTCTTTTGGAAGGATTGCTGTAATGTGATTCTTTTCTCCAGTGAATAACAAACTGCATGCCCAGCTTCATCTTCTGCCGTTTGGATCTTGCGTTCAAAAAAATTTCTTCTTGCTGAGTTGTATGGAGGGGCATTCCGGACAAAAATGCAATTAGATGATGACCTGTGTTCCATTGGATCGTACCAGTGTTCCATTGGATCGTGCCTAAGTTCCATTGGATCGTACCTAAGTTCCATCGGATCGCACTTTACATCTAACCATACCACCGAGGAAACAACATTCAATTGGATCGTAACTGTCGTTCGTTCGAAGTCTCCATTTGGTCAGCGGTGAAGCGAGAGAGCAGAAGCCTCGATTTCGTGTTCGTTTGCAGACTTTCGACTTACGATTACATGACGCACATTTCAAAATCGAATTGCTCTTGTGAGAATGGCTTGCGAAGGCCAACATCAGTCTCCGCTTGAGTTGATAACCCAAAATTTGAGAAGCATTGTAAGTGGTGTTCTTAACAAGCTTGAGTGCGGAGATGGAGATCATAACATTGACTTTGCTAGATACAGAGTTGAATGGCTTTGTTCCGTCGACCTTTTGAGGTTTGGAGGGAACCTTGAACAAAGCCTACTGCCTCGCCTACAAGAGCCCCAGCAATTACTTGCCACTCTCGACAGGAACGATTATTTTAACTGTGCAAGTTATGCACCTCCAGCGATTCAAACCGGTATAACAGGACGGCCAAAATTTTACATTTCAAGACAACAGCTTGAATACTTCATTGAATATGGTTTCAAGGCAACTGACATTTCCAAGATGTTATTCGTGAGCGACAAAACTGTTTATAAAAGACTGGAGGAGTTTGGCATTTCAGTGCGAATGAATTACACTCAGATAACAGAGCCAGAGCTAGGTGAATTAGTTAGAAACATTTTGCGCGAGTTTGCTAATGCAGGTTACAAATCAGTGCGTGATCATCTCTTGGCTAGAGGACTGAAAGTGCAAGAAAGTCGATTAGGGGAGGCAATGAGAGGGAACGATCGTGAAGGTACTGAAGTACGTGCTTTGCAACTTCGGGTCATCCACAGTGTACAACGTTCAGGAACCCCTTTCGTTGTGGCATATGGATGGAAATCATGCATAAGCTCATGAGGTAGGTATTTTTCTTGTGGCATATGGATTTCCATCCATATGCCACAAGAAAAGATATGCAATGACTATTACTTACCTTCATTGGTTCTTGCCGTTTCTTTGTTCATCATTTAGCATACAACAGTGGACTAAAAGAAAACATTAACAACATAGTACCATTTGAATTGACCGTTTCATTCATTAGCCGTTCATTCATTGACCGTTCATTCATTGACCGTTTCATTCATTTTTTCAAAAAAACAATTATTGTTAGTTACTCACTTAACTACAAAACAGGAAATTCAACGAAAGATATATTTCTTCGGTGCAAGATGCATCAAGTTGTATTTTTTTTTCAAAATATTTACATTGTATCAATAGAACACAAACAGCAAGCAATACGACGAAAGTAGGATTATATCGAAAATAACTCCAATAATTAATCAATCTGTCCACAACTATGGTGTATTTTTAAATCACTGAATGTTCTACTTTGTCATTTTCTGCCCAAAAAGTATTTCGTAGACAAGTTAACATCAGTTAACAATCTCTACAGTTCTCGCCCTATACTATTGGCTGCAACAGCTAAACAAATCAACCAGAAATTCTAGATAAAGCACCACCAATCCTGGAGTACACTTTATGCAAAAGCAAAGAAAAAATGTATTGAATACAGTGTGGAACTAGTAATTCCTTCATTAAAATATCCTGTCTTTGAAGCGATCACTATTTTTGGCAGCAATGCGAACGGGTTCGAAAGAAACTTGTAGAAGTAAAAGAACCCGCTCAGAAGCTTCGAATTCTTTAGTCACTTGAAACACGGACTGAGAGTCGTGCCCGTGTTTAAGTTTGACGCTGCAATAATTAACGACTAGTAATAGTTTTCACTACATCTGCCCCCGCCTAAGATAATATGGATGGCAGTTGAGGTGCTTTCCAATTATATGCTGAACATTGTGATGTCTTCATATTATGCTAAGTAGGTAGTTTAAAGATACTACGAAAGGACGGGCAACAACAAAAAGCATTTACGTTCAATTTCCATCAACATTTATTTGAAACGCTATCAACTGAAAAGCAATTTAAATAACTGTGGAAAATGCCTTGAAAATATGACAGTACAATAACAGGAACATTAACTAGAAGACAATATTCTGTTATCACAATCGCTATGCTGAACAGCACTTGTGGAAGTCTTCGATACCCACACGCGGTGAACAATACCAGCATCACTTGCGCGCCCGGCTGAGCAATACCGATACCACCTTGAGCGCCCAGTTGAGCAATACTTTCTCTTTTTTACGCGGGGGCTTCTAGGTTGCCTCCTCGGGTTTTGGCCTCTAGGCCAAAGCCCTGCGGGGGCAATTATTGAGCGAGGTTGAGCAAAATTATTGATCTGCGAGACACTGACAAATCACGATATTTTGCGATAACTGAGTTCAATAATTCAGTTGGTCATTCGACCACCGAGTTCGAGTTCGAGTTTATTTTTGTTTTCGGGAAGCGGTAAGCGCGCGCTGCCTAGCAGGAGTCGAGTAACGGCAGAAATCAATTGGTTTCCTTCTCAGCATAATTTTATTTGTAGACTTCAAATTGTGCTTACAGTCAAACGTTCAATAACAAAATGTAGGCATCAACAAAGCTGAAGAACTTCACAGTCAAAGCTTATCCCGACAAGTGAAGCTTTGGTGCAAAGCTTTCCATTCTTTTTTCTGGCCTTAACATAAAATCTCGTCAGAACATCAACCAACTTGACCTTCGATGAAACGAATGACTCTTCGTCTACCTTTCTTTCTTTGACATACTCTCGAAATGCGTTGAGTGCAACTTTTGTTGCTTTCTTAGTATTCTCACTGTTCTTTTGATCAACTAAAAATGTCAAATCACTTTCTGACAGCTCGGGGAACCGATCTGCCATTTTCACACAAGATCGCGGTTTCAATTACGCATGAGCAGAATATTATTTGAAACAAAACACTCATTTGTAGGCAGTTATTTTCAGGTCACGTAGTGGACTTTCGGCCAATGAAAAGAAGGAAAAAAATGTACCGAATGATAACACGTATTATTTCGGTAAACGGAAGACAAACAAACTCACTTTCGTTCCTGATAAAAGATGGCGGAGGAAGCTTCAGAAAAGTGCACTCGTGGTTAGGGTGGGACGCGATCAAACTTTGCTGGCGTCCGAAAGAATCAACCACCAATGAATGAGTGTCAACAGAAAGAAGTTCATTTCCGAAATACTCCGAGGATTTGCGAATTATATAACTTACAGCAGTGGCAACATTAAGACTGCCATTGCTATAGCAACAGCAGCCGCAAAAAGTTGCTGTAAAAAAGTTGTAAAATATCAGCAATAGCAGAGGTATTGTCAATAAGTTTTCCATTTTCTAGAAGGGTGGGAATATAGTAAGCCTTTACTTACTTTGAAGAAAAAAAATTTTTAGGTAAAGTGACTTACTAGCTTTGATACATTTAACAACACTATTCCTGAAAGTCTTGTAAAGCGATGCTAATTTAGGGTTTGGTTGTTTAATCTTGATAAATTGCGAAAGGAGCTTATCTCTATATTTTATTTTAGCAAGTATAAGTTTAGGGGATAACTTTATTTCACCTTTCGAAAGCCTCCTGCGAGATACATGAGAGTTAACAAGCTTGGAGATTTGGTCTTAAAATAATATCCAATTTTGAGCTGTCATCTAGATTATTATTAGAAAAGTTAGTCCAATCAAGAAGCAAGAAATCACTAACAAATTTTCCTTTATCAAATTTAGAGTAATCATTTACGTGGTAGTTTTGAATTTTATAATTACTTTAATCTACAATTAAAAGTTGAGGAAGATGATCAGAGATTTTTGAAACCTAGTTACCACTGACAGCATTCATGGCAAAAGTATTTGCAAATATATTATCAGTAAGAGTTGCAGATCTTTCAGTAACATACGAGTTGGTTGCAGAATATAGGGAAGAAGAAGATAAGAGTGCAGCATTAGAAGAAAATCATTGTATTCTGGATGACTTTCACCATTTAGAAGATTTATATTTAAGTCACCCATAACGAAAATATTCTTATTTTCTCTGGTTAACTGAGATAGAATGGACTCAAGATGCTGTTTAAATTTTGCAGGATTAGAAGCAGGGTGTCTGTAGCCACAGGAACACAAGATATTTTTCGCTTTAGTATTATTGGTTTCAACCCAAATGGTTTCAAATTTATCATCAGTTGTGCTCAGATCAGTACGTTGGAAAGCATTTAAAGATTTGCTGGTATAAATAGCAACACCACCAGCAGCAGAATTAGAGGGCTGTGAATATACTTTAGTGCGTAACTATCCAGATTATTGTTCATTTTAAAGACTGTAGAGAAATTTTCCCTAGTTTCTCTGATGCCTATAACGTGAAAAGGAAAATTCAGTGATGCAAGAGTAGTTTTTAATTCGTCAAGGTAGGCGTCAAGACTACTTAAATTAGTATGAAATAGAGAGAAGTATGCTTTACCAGATGTATGTCTGCCCAAGCTCGTCCCAGAGGAATTATGCGTCCCGTTTCTCGAGTGAAACTCGTATGCATTTGACTTGAATCGTGAAGCGTGGCTGGAAAACGAAGATTTGGCTTGAAGCAGCAACTGTTGTAGGTTGTTACACGAGCACCCTGACATCAGCAGCAGGACACACAAGAGAAGAGTCGACAATTTTCATACCAAATAATCTGTGAACCCAATATATACTTCCATTTTTGGTCTTGAAATATTAGCTTCGTAGAACTCGAGAAGTAAATTTCTAAACTGCATGATGTGAAAACCAACAGCAAGAACAATAACAGATAGTTTATTGCAATTTTTGGTAAAGGGAAATTAATGTCAGTTACACCCTTGAGTTGGGAAATTATCGATATCGAGCTATTTCGTGCATGTGGCGTGCGATTATTTTTAACAAGATGTAGATCGGTCTTAAGACGCGTTCGATTGACCCTATTCTTGAATGCGAATGAAAGGGATAATATCTAATTTTTTTTTTCAATTTAGGGAGATTTTTACATTGCATTTTGTCGGGAAACGATGCTGAAAGACTTCTTTGTGTTCTGGTGACATCTAAATTCTCCTACGGCTGATTTTTAGAAGTAAACCTTCGTATAGGCCCAATAAAACGCTCCCTAAAACTCAGGCGGAGCTCTTATGCTCTTGTGTTTGCTCTCTTGTGTGTATGTGATCATTTACTCATGGAAAACGCGCTATTTAAATTCACAAATTATTAAAATATTTATTATCATTAGTAGTGTT
>BLFK01000923.1:515968-518468 GCA_014634185.1 Astreopora myriophthalma
TTTTTTGTAGTATATATCTAAAGTAAGTAAAAAAAAAGGTATTTATCGTTATTTTGTGGTTTTTTCAAGTGTCTTGAGCAGTCAAACGCCAAATTTGGGGCCATTTGCATGTGAAAATGCAGACGTTGAGTCGACTTGTAGCTGTTTCTACAAGCCGTATTATAGATATTTTATGATAAGATCTTGCTCTTGCTCAGACATATCGAACGTAAAATGGCACACACTCGGCACAAGCAAAATTGCTCACGTGATGTCCAATTCCGGTCAATTTTACAGGTCTAAGAGTACAAGCCACTGACCCGATTGGCACTCACTGAGTACGATATAGCGACACACCGTACGACATCTCTCACATTCGGTACGATGTAATTGCGTCGCCGATACGAAATAACCGCCTACGGTTTATAACATAGCATCATCGGGTACGATATAGCAGCGTCGGGGACGATATACTATAATACTACAGCGGGTATGTCACAAATGGTACGCAATAATGCCTCACGCAGTACGATCCAGTGGCATTTTTGTCCAGTATGCCCCTCCATAATATTTCGTTGAACGGCGTTACCGAAGAAAAACTGAAAAGAGTACGAAACAAAGTATTTTTACCTTTATTCTAATGTCCCTTGGTGTGTCGTGCCTGGTTTAAACGCCATTTTGTCGACTTATCTCACCTGAAGTACTGTCCACCAGAAAATAAGGGAAGACTGGCGACAGGAAAAACCAGCCATCCGCGTGTGAAGGCCAATAAATTCCCAACAAAAGCCCTTATCCTCGTCAAATCACCATCAGCGGGACTGAAGACAAATAAACTCCATGTTCATTGCACGCTGGCTCCAACATTCTATCGCAAAAGCCCGAGAATTGCTGGTGTTCCAGCCCCAAATTCGACGGTTTTTGCTCTGACATCGCCATACGCCGATAGGGGGAAATACCAGATTCAAATCTCTAGCTTAGCGACCGCGTCTCCTTGGCAAAAATGACCGGGCCTCGGGGAGGGACAGTACTTTTGCCTCCATATGCAAATCGACACGGCCGGGGCTCCAGTGCGTTGAATTTACCGGAAACCGATAACGGCTCGCGGTAACTCGAAAGCCCGCGAAAAATTGTCCCGCATATTGATTGCTTTCTGTTAGCTACGCGTGCATAATTCATCCTACCTTTAAAAGAAGCCTAATCCTTAAATTGCTATCTTTCATAAAAGGGCAGGTACAAAAGTCGAGTTGATCCGATCCTACTTTTGTACCTGCCTAATTGTACGTGTCTTGTACATTATATTGCTTTTGGTTTCTGCGAAAAGGATTATTCAGAGTAACAATTTTCAGTTCAGATGCTGTTTGTACACACAGGGATTTTTTTAACAAATTGTTTAGTGATAAGTAAAATATTCATTGGTTACCGTCACTTTTCCCTGGCATGGTATATAGGAAAAAAAAATGCGTGGGAGCAAGGGTGTTAGCAATTATTATGAAACTCTCGTGCATAAATTTTGGCATGTGAACAAATAAGTTCTTAGACAAATATTTCTACAAACTACATTTGACAACTGCACTTGACAACTCTGAGTTTGTAGATACCTTCATCACAGTTTTTATGTCTTACAGGAAATTTGCATATCAAAAGCGGATCTGTGTCTTTCAGGGTTGTAACTTGTTTATCTAGGGAGATGTTTTCCAATACAGCAAAACATAGTTTACATTAAGATACACACATTCTAGTGACTCACTTCTTTAATCTCGCTAAAGGTGCCCACTTATGTTATCAGTAATAAATTTTCCCAACCTGATTAATATCCTTAATAATCGTGTTCTTTTGTTGTTTCAACAGCTCTTTTTGGCCTTTATCAACTCCCTTTGGCATCTGATACGAGGAACTGTCGCCGCCAAGGGCTAGAATGTCTTCGTAAGTTTGCACCTTACCTTTGCCTGTTTATACACTTGTCATTTGTTAAGAAGCTTCCGAAACTGCATAGGAAGGTCACACAACCTATTAATCTCTGCTTGGTTATTACCCAGAGTGTCTGGGGCAGAACTTGTCGGTTCGGTCGAATTCCATGTTCGTTTCTCCTTACTCTCGAGATTCAGCTTCCTTCGCATACCAAAAAATCTTCGTCTCATACCAAAAAATAAAATTAATTAAAATAGAGAAATTGCTCAAGTCCACCATATTCATCAGAAATAAAATGGTCCGTCCATTAAGACGTTCAGAGTGTAATATTTGATACGAAATTTTGTGGGTGTCTCCTCTAGGTAATGTAGATACATCGCTTAGTGCTAAGCCGAGTAACGCTGTAAAATGCAAATGAATTTGAGGTAATTGCACAGCCGTCCTCTAGAGCTCCGCCTACTCCTGGCATTGCCGTAGTCGTTTTGCTCCATCTTAACGGCGCGCAGTGTGCATAAGCGTGCGGTTACCTGGCCTTGTGTTGCCGTCACACAACTTTAGCTATTCATTGGCCGAATTCATATCAGAGACGGAAAACCGTCCTGGACGCGAACCT
>BLFK01000923.1:525968-528752 GCA_014634185.1 Astreopora myriophthalma
GATTTTTGAACTGGCGCGCGAAAGAAAATTTAATGGTGAACAATAAAGACAATAGAGTGTTTATGTCTCGGAACTATCGGTCTGATAGTTGCCCCTTGAAAATTTGATGTTCTTAAAAGTAGCGTATGTGCCCTCGAAGCTTCGCTTCTCGGGCAAATATTTGTTTTAAGAACATCAAATTTCCGCGGGGCAACTATCAGCGGATAGTTCCTCGACAGAAACACTCTATTGTTTAAATAGATAGCGAGTAGCGAACCAATCAGATCATATTATCACGATGATATTCGTGATAGTATGTGAGTGGATTTCTACTAAATATATATTAGCACAGCGAGGGGACATATTAGCAACTGATTGCCTCATTTATTTAGGATCACCAACCTATTCCCATTCGGAAATATAATAAACTAAAGAAAATTAATTATGTGTCCTGTTCGTTCCTGCAGAAAACTCTCCAGGCAAGTGCTCGATTAACAGCCCATTTCTACATAACAACAACTTACAACTGAACAGCTCCTCTTGGGGAGTAATCCGGAGCCCCTCTTACCTTTCAAGCTTTCCCTCAAAGATTCAGTGCACTTGGAAAATCACAGCACCGAGTGGTAAGAGGCTGAGGCTGTCCTTTCAGGAGTACGGACGTCCTAGCAGATTTTGTCGTTCTGGTGATTATGTGGAAGTGCAAGAAGGACCCTTTTGGTATCGAGATGACAGCAACGGCATGGTTTGCAGTTCAAATTTTTCCGTCGTCACCTCAAGTGATCGGCATCTTTGGGTCCAGTTCAGGTCTAAATCAGGGTGGAAATATACGGGATTTGAGGCACGATATACAGTTTTGATTCCGGGATGTAAGTATTAATTACCTAAGCTGCTTTTTCCTCTTTGTGTTGTCATTATTATAGTGTAAAACCGTTGATAGGCGAAAGTATTATACAATGTAGCGAGTCGGTCGCATTTCAGTTAATGTACTTACTTGTTCCCGGTTTAACTGTACCAGCCACATGCTGTTTCTAGTCGTGTGATTCCGGTATTTCTTTTTGTTCAAACTTGGAGAATATCCCCTCCTCCACCCCTCCACTCCCCAACGGGCAACATTTAAAGTTTTAATTTGTTACAGAAAAGTCTTCCCTCTGAGAAATTAATTTTTGCTTGTTTTTTTTTGTTTTTTTACGTAACGGCCGCCATTACCCACGACTGTCGTTGAAACTTCAGCGAGCTGGATCGAGGCAGGAAATGATCATAAACTGCCTTGGCTGAATGCGGCGTAAAAAGCATACAAAACAGGAGTTTGAGAGACTGAAAGTTCAAACTTCCGTGCTCTCTGCATTCCATATCCGCCACGCACAGACACTACATCCTTAATATCGGCGGTGAGTGTATCGCGTCGCTTTCTCCTCGATCCAGCTCTCTTAGGATTTGAGGTTATAAAAAGAAACAAAATAAACCAAGACAAAAGCAACGTTCCTTTCCAAATGAAGGCGCAAGTTTTCCGCTATTGAGTGTGGTTTGTGAAACATAGTTTCACAGCTCGATCAAAGAGCTGACTAGTCCTTTAACATTTTTCAGCTTCCAGTTCGAGTGAGTTATGTCTTCCAGGAAACCCAAACAATAACAACTTGAAGCTAGCCGGTGAAAAAGGAAATCTGAAGTCACCGCTTGAGTATTACCCACCCGACTTAAATTGTAGCTGGCTTATCACTGCGCCTATTGGAAATACTATTAAGCTCACATTCAACAGATTTCAACTGGACCGTATATCGACTTGTGGAGATTACGTTCAGATTATCGATGGGGAGTCGAGAGTAATATTGGAACAATATTGTCCTCCTCGATCACCATACCCTTTTGAATCGACTAGCCGGTACTTGCGTGTGAGGTTTGTGTCCGACTCTTATGGAACTCCAGATCAGTATGAAGGTTTCCAGGCTACATTTGAAGCTGTAGAATCGAGCGGTAAGTATTTATTCGCTGAGTTCCTATAAATGGGAGCGATCATTTACAAACATTTTATAATGAAACTGCGGTCTTCTGTTGTACCTTTTACGTAGGCTTTGAAAAATGCGATGATGTTTTTCTAGAGCATCGATGTTGCCATTTTTGATTGGTGCGTGGGATAGAACTGGAGGAAATGAAATGGAAATGAAATGGAATGTCGAGAAAGGCGGGTGTCAGTACAGAAACTATCAAATCAAGTATCATATGATCTCATCACCCAACTCATCTGAAGGACCATAAAGTCGATCTACTCCAGTACAGGCTTAAGCTGTGGTCCAAATTCTAAGAAATATGTAAACACTTTTTGTAGACTGTGGGGTAATAATGACGTTGGTGTCATTGGTGGTATAGTAAATGGGATGAATCGAATGGCATGAAACTTCCATGAAAGGCATGAAAGTTACTGCCCCTTCCTTCTTCCTCCCTGTTAACGTAGCAGCGTTAGTAGCAGAAACTATAAGCAGCAGTCTACCTATGCTTCAAATTTGGGGTGCATTTTTTTGGCAGTATTCTGTCTATTCCTATTCCATTTTAGGATTAACGGAATAACAGGAATAAGGTTTTTCAACAACAACAACAACAACAACAACAACAACAAAAAACCCGCGTATTCCGGAAACGGAACAACCTCGTCCCCAGGGTCTCCCTTCTTCCCTTCCTCTCTCGCTCCAGGGGACGGGAAGAAGAGAGACCCTAGGCCTGGGAACGAGGCTGGAAACGGAATGGTTCTTACTGAGGTGACCTGAGAACTAACACTCGGAATAGTCTGGAAACGACTAAGAGTGACATTCG
>BLFK01000923.1:542872-547879 GCA_014634185.1 Astreopora myriophthalma
GGGTAATTGGTCTGAAATAGATGCTTGGGTTTTCACTACTTGATAACGTGAAGACAGGTTGCTCTTAAACCACTCTTTTGATGAAAAAGACAAACCAACATCCCTCAATTTCATGATCAAGATGTCATGATCAATGCTGTCGAATGCTTTGCTCATGTCTACTGAGTAACACTGCAGCAGTTAATTCTCTTCGATGTTTTGAAGAAGAAAGTCTGTAGTTTGAGTCAATGCAGTTTCTGTAGAATTCCATTTCTTGTTTCCACATTGTCGTGTAGTCTACATTGCGCTCTATAATTACGTTCCGCGTACCCTCTGGGGAATTCTTCACAGAACAGAAAGGAACGATAATAAGGGTAGAAAAATAGAGCTGAGAGCAGACGTATAGTTTAAGAATTAAAGTTGAGAAATAGTGCGTCTTGTGGGTGGTTCAGTCCTTGATTAAGTCCGTATGGACTCAAGGCTCTCAACTTCAGAATCCATAGGTCTTCCCGACTTTCGCTGCAGGATAGATCGTTTTCTTTCTTTGGTTTTCTTGTGTTCCTAAGTTGTTCGATTATAGTAGTAGTATATAGTAGTAGTAGTAGTAGTAGTCGTCGTCGTCGTCGTCGTCGTCGTAGTAGTAGTAGTAGTAGTAGTAGTAGTAGTGAATCAAGCATCTCCGTTTAAGTGATGATCAGATTGACAGTTTTTATAGCTGCAATAGCATCCTCTCTCTGTCTTTGTCTCCAATGTCCTATTCATATTCAGTACTGATTTCTTCCCTCCCCACTACGACGACATCAATTGGCTTATGCTATTGCTGCTCCTTTTGTAAACGGCCATTCTGCTACCTAAACCCCCCACATTGAATCCGGTGTGCCATTATACTCAGAGGGGCAGCTGTACTGTCAATTATCACTAGATAATGCCAAGGTTAAGTGGAAATTCAGATTTACATTTTCCACATTCCATGATGTACATTACAGAAGTGATTTGACAATTGACACTATGAAATATATTGAACGATTGGTCATTGCTGGACAACACAAAATATCTGTGTTCACCACTTTTGCAACACAGGTTGCAACACAGGTTGCCAGATTTGGAGAGACTTGGTGTGCATTTACCAAGTGTTTGTTCTCGAGGACATTTGCGAACAACCTAATTATGGTTGATTTTGTTGCTACCATGGTAATCTCTAAGGTTCTTACAGATAAGTCCTGGAATGATTGGCTAAGATCGGGGTTAAGTTGTAGAATTTGACAGAAGATACGACGTGGGTCGGCGCATTTCCACTGGAGGAAGACATTTCCCACAGATACAGTGATTTGGATGACCGAATAGAACAGCGTTGAATGGTATGGGTTTTGGAAGGCGAAGAACAGACTCAAAGGCTGAAAAATAAAAACTGCCCGCTAGAATGCTCAAGAAGCTTGGAACTAGGCCCTTCCCAATTGTGCAAGCATTTTTTTTTTGGCATTTTTTGGTTAAACAAGCATTTTTTTCACACTTTTTTGGTAAAAGGAATTGCTAGCATTATTTAGTATTTTGCATAACTTTGATCTAGATTTCAGCACTCAAAAGATTTTAAACGCTAGATTTTAGAATTCAAAAGCATCGTGATGATTTCCTTTTGTGTTTGAGAGAAGGGCTTCTGTAACTGTATGAACTGAGTGTAGCTGGTCAGCGGTTAACTTTCAGAGGCCGTTCACGCGCTTGTACAAACAAGATGGCGTCGTTCAGTGCCACGCCGTCTTCTCGGGGCTTGTAGCTCATGGAAGGAAATTCTGACCGAGAACGTAGACCAGTGCCTTCACCGATAGCTCGACATCGATCTTTAGAATCAACCAGTGGAAATTACAAGCGGCGAGGAAACAACGATACAACGAAAGTCCCGTTACATAAGCGAGTTAAGCAGTTCCTTGGCAAAAATTGGAAATGCCTGGTCAAGTTGACATGACAAGGGACCTTTCAGTCATTTTTGACGGCAGCACCAGACAAGGGGAAGCAATTGCTATAATAGTTCGTTTTGTGGACAATAACTGGAACATTATCCAACGGCTTGTGAGAATTGATGTTTGCTCCAAGTCAGTTAATGCCAACGAACTAGCATAAGTTCTTAATCAGTGCCTGTCTGTTGATTATGGGGTCAGAGCAAATTCATTGCTCGCAGCCATGAGAGACGGTGCAAGCGTTAACCAAGCAGCAATAGACAGAATAGCTTTTATATTCCCTAAGATGCTGAATGTCGTGTGCTTCTCTCACACACTTGATAACGTGGGAAGCCACTGATTTAGTGATCCCAACACTGGTAGAGTTCGGAAGCCTTAAGATTAGAATGTTTCGCCACAGTTGTAAAGCCAAGCTGTTATGGAAGGATCTAACAGGTCAAACACCAAGATCATAAAGTGAGACTAGGTGGTGGTCCAAATGGGAGGTGTATCATCAGTTGATGTTGCAGTTTGGAGATGTTGCGAGGTTTATGGAGGAGGCAAAGGACGCAAAAGTTTGCCCACAGCTACTGCCACAACTTCAAGCAATATTTTCTGACCCACAGCGACTAATGAAGTTGAAGCTTGAGCTTGCCGCTACTATTGATATTGGCGAACATTTCGTGAAAGCCACTTATTTTTTGGAAGGGGATGGTCCTTTGGTTTTTGCTTGTTATGAGAAACTAAGCGCCGTTTCCCAATTTTGTCAAGGTCCTCATTTCCCTAACGTCCGCGCAATAGCAACTGCAATTGCGTAGGAAGACCCCGGTCAGAACGTAGCAGCACATGAAGGGAGTGCGAAGGCTTGTGTTGAGCCGGCAATTACATGGTTTCTGAGAAAGTTCAATGTCGATCTTTATGATGTAGTGGTAGCATTCAAGGCTACCAGACTATTTTGCCCCGTTAGCATCCAGTGGCTTAGGTCCACAAATGCATTAGTAGAGTCTCTGAGAGCATTTTCTTTCCTGAACAGTGATGCTGTCATCGACGGTCTGAAGGCCGAGCTTCCTGCCTATTTGGCGGCTGCTGAAGATGTTGTTATCCCGACTCAACAGAAGAAAGTCGAATGGTAGTGTGGGCACGAGAAGCGACTTCCACGTTGGGCTTCCGCAGTGAAGCAAGTTCTCCTTGTGCAACCATCGTCTGTTACAGCAGAAAGAGTATTTTCAATACTGAAGACGACCTTCAATGAGCAACAGAATTGTGCTCTTGTTGACTACCTTCAAGCCAGGGTCATGTCAGAGTGCAACAAGCGCTAAGGACTTCGAACATTGATTAACTGTTTATCATTGGACAAGTTTTGGCTGTATCAGAAGTTTTATAAACAAACAATTAAACACTTTTCACTTTATTCAATTGCTGATACACACGTTATACCTGGGATTGTACGTTTTGCTTGAAATAAAACGAAGCATTTTCTGGAACCAAAGTAGCATTATTTTGAGAATCGAGCATAATTTGAGCATTTTTCGTGGTGCAAAACGGAATTTCTAGGAGCATAAAATGCCAGTCTTACTAGCATAATCGGGAAAGGCCTACTTGGAACCCGTGGAATGACAGAAGAGCAGGGGTAGCCCACCCTGCAGGGAGTTCCGGTGTGCTGGGATAGCTTAAATCGCGGAGAGACTGGACGCTCGCTAAACAAATGTATTAACTTCTGTCAATGAACATTGATTCCAATCTCGACGACAAGGAAAGAAAGGAGAGAAAGCCTGTGATCAAGGTTGGCGTGTTCGCATTTGCTCGAACTGAGGGCTTTTCTAAGTCTCTCACCATCTGACATTTCTGCGTGACGCATGGACCTTTCATTTGGACGGATCGTCACCTTCCTTTGCAGGTTTCAGGCCCCGCTTCAACTGACGCTCGCCACCCATATATTTTTTTTTCCGAACTCTCTCAACATTTGACATTTCTGTGAGACGGATGGACTTCTCATTTTGATGGATCAACAGCATCTGGTGGGTTCATCACGTCTTTATGACGGTTGTCTTACTTCATCTCTCAACCACGACCGGACTTCCGCTTGTCGACTCGTCTTTACCAAATAGTCGACACGACAAAGTTTGTGTGTATTAGACAACCCTCTGCAATTCAACTGCTTTCGCAGCACAATCAATGGCACTCGCATCCCAACAACCGCCTTTCCTGCTACCGGAGATCTCCTCAGTCACTATGCCTAACGTCAAAATATCAAGGTATTGTATTTCCAAATATGGTCATGCGATCTTCGATCATGTGGGAAGTCACAGTTCCGGTCATTTGAATATTTTAGCGGAGCTCCCGGGCCGCCAAGCCGAGCACCACAAACATAGGAATCCGTGAGTTGCTTTTCTCATGGCAATCGTGGGTAGCGGTATTTCTCGTGGGTGCGTACGCAAAAATCGCTCAGAATTAAGTTGCCCAATAATTAATAATAATAAAATAATAAGAATAGTAATAATCGATACTTGTATACTTGTGCCCAACATGGCGACCATACTCCAGCTAGTATTGGACATCCATGTTGATCAATTGACACCTGTCAAAACAGAGAATCAGCTGACCAGTATGACGTGATCATATCGTGGGCTCAAGTTCGGAGGACGTCGAGGTCATCTATTTTTTCAGTTGACCGCTGACCAGGTTCTGGTTTTCGAATGGATCGCAGGTTCAAGCCAGGTTAATTTACTGACACCTAAACCAAACCGAGGCTTAATTTTTCGCCCGCTTTCTGCAGATGACATTTAAGTACTAGAGGTGACAACTCCATAGGTAAGAAATATGGTAGCTTAAATGCTGTGAAAAAAACTCATTGCGGAGCTCCGCTCTTAGGCCTGGCTAAGTATACATATTATTATTATATACTCAACAAAATATCGCGTTTCTGATTGGCCAATGGCGAATGCATAAATAGGTTATAGAGTGCAATCCAGGTTATAGAGTGCAATACGGAAGTTGCTATGGAAACACCGTACAAAGTAGCGCGTTTGAGTAATTTTGTTGAGAATATAATAAATAAAAAATCGTATGAACTTGCTCGTGCATTTCGTGATTTATG
>BLFK01000923.1:549661-554661 GCA_014634185.1 Astreopora myriophthalma
ATATATAACTTTGGTAGTGTGATCAACTGAAGATTCGACTTGGTGTTTTATTACTAACTAGTTTCATACCGCACAACATGTGCGACACTCATCAGATAGTTAGTAATAGTTAGTAATAAAATGCCAAGTCGAATCTTCAATTGATCAGACTACCAGGTTATGTTAATGCTCTGGTTCTTCTTTCGAGTACTCTATCAAACAGGCGTGTTCCTCAGTTGGTATATATATGATTATATTTAACAATTATTCACCAAAGGCAAAGTGAATAGTGGTGAATATTTACCGAGATGTAGTTGAGGTAAATATTCCCCAGTATTCACTGAGCCTGAGGCAAATAATTGTTTTAGTATAATTTTCAGCGATGAATGTCAAGGAAGTGCAAAACAACGTGCTAAATCACGATAAAAAGGCACCTCCAAAATGTTATAGTCACCGAATTCTTATATTCACCGCCAAAAATTATACTGAATATACAGAATTGCACAGCAGAAGAGGATGGCCTTCCAATTAAAAAAAAAAAATGCTTTATTTGAAACCCAACACGTTTCGGCTTCTGCCTTCATCAGGGGTTTCCGATTAATTGCATTTGAACAATGGTGGTCTGATTAACTGAAGATTTGAGTTGGCATTTTATTACTAACTAGTTTCACACCGCACAATGTGTGTGGCACTCATCAGATAAAACGGTAACAACGGCTACCGTTTTATGTGATGAGAGCCACCAGGTGGCCGTTTTATCTGATGAGTGCTGCACATGTTGTGTGATGTGAAACAAGTTAGTATTAAAATGTCAAGTCGAATCTTCAGTTGATCAGACCACCATGATTATATTAATGCTCTAGTTGTTCTGTTGAGCACTCCATCAACAGGCATGTCCCTCTACTGGTGTATGTACATGTATATATATATATATATATATATATATATATATATATATATATATATATATATATCTGACTGAATTTGCAAGAACATGCCTGCTAACTTTTTTGCTTGAGCACGGGCGCGGGATGTGTCTAGGACTAGCGTGTGAATTAGAGCAATCATAGGCCAAGCTTGTGGTTGGTGTTTTGGGGTTGCCAGGTAAAAGGCAGATAATTCAGAGGGGTGGTGATGTGTGTGCAAAGATAGGCCTCTTCTTGCTTTTCCATTTCAGCCACAGTGAGAGTATGTGGAAAATGATGACTATCTCCACGGGACAATATGACAGCAATGACTAGTTGACTGTGAGTTCTATACAGGTGACAGACGAGGCAGTCAGGGGTGGTCACTGTGTATTCCTGGGAGAGCTATTGCAAACAGGAAGCAGAAAAGAAGTTGAGAATTTCTGACTTGCCAGCAGTTTCCGCGTAGCCATGTTTTTAATAATCCAGTCAGATATATACATATATATAATAAAAGAAAACCATTTTGTTGACTATATAGAAGTCATGTTTAAGCTTGATAGCTGGCTGTGAACAATTCAATTGTTAGATGTGCAAATCAGAGTTACTTTGACTTGTTGGGAGAATAGAGTTTTGTGGTTTCATTGTTTTTCTTTATAGTGTACCACAGGCAACCCAAGCTCACAACGCAAGTCTTGTACAGCTGTAGTGGGTTACAGTTGCTTCCAAAAAGAGAACTTGGGGGGAATTGAACGACCATCTAAACGTCGTAGTGAATTGCTACCTTTGTTTGAATAAACTTGAGCTGCCTTGAGTGTGTGTTTTATCTATGCCTTGAGTCTACCGGTATCTATTTCTGTGCTAGATAAAGAATGAGTGTGTGTATGTGTAGCTGATATTTTAGTTTGTAGCAGGGGAAAATAGAAGAGGTTTTATTTTTGTTAGCCAAACAATTTGCCATTCCTGTTGTTTGGCGTGGCCAATGAGTCATCAGGCAAATTATTACAGGGTCTTCACTTTTCACACACCCAGGCTGGAGTGATGGAAAACAAAGACCAAAAACAAAGTCCTTGTGTGTCAAATGTTCCCATTAATCAACAGGCGCAATGTGGTTGGTTAGTCACTATTCAATAAATAACTTTTCTGTGGGGTCTTCATTTTCCGTCTTCATTTTCCCTTCACTGGCCTGGGTTTGTGGAAAACAAAGAGTCCTTACCATAATTCACCAGAGATGGCTTATTGATTGTTTTAGATAACGTAAATGGTGTGGTCTATTTTTTCAAGGGGCTCTCCATTTTCCAGGTGTTTTGTCAGTCTTCAGTCTTGGTGTTTCCACACACCCAATAATTGATTGATATAATTCTGAATGGGATTAGGTCTGGTGAAAGCAAGGCCTAGCTGGGGGTGGAAGAAAGTGTCCATCATTAGGTATATTCCATCGTGAAAATCTCTTACGGATCTTCAAATATCTTTGAGGATCCTGATAAAAGGGGATCTTTTTAAAGGATCTTTAAATATGCTGTGAGGTTTGTCTCCAGAGATTACCTGAAATGGGAAGACTTTGTGTGATAGGAACACTTCAAAACAGGCTGAGCAAAACCTTTTTTTTTTCTCCCACAACTGAACTAATAGTTCTTTATTTTACTGTGCTTAAAACTGTTTGTAATCAACAACAACAACAGCAATGTTTTATTGAATTCATCTGTTATTATTTAATTTAAACTAGTTCTTTAAAATATGTTAAGGGTTATAAAGTTAGTAAAGGAAGGAATAACATAGATTACAGGTGCATTCTAAGTAGTTTTTTGTTTGGAACCTACATGTAGATAATTTCTAAAGGAACCATGAGATTTTGGCGATAACTTCAAGTAATACGGTATTTTATAATATAAGCCGAGAAATTTCAGAGATTTGATTGGTTGATAGTATCGCCATTTCCGCGTAATAGCTGTATTACAGCAAAAATGGTATAACAGCAGTGGTATTACAGCAAAAATTTCTCGGCTTCCATTATAAACAAATAATAGCATGACTTGTATGTGGTATTTGGCAATAATACCGCCCCGTAATATTTCAAAATTCTCCAAATACCACTCGCCGTTTCGCGGCTCGTGGTATTTTGGACAATTTTGAAATTTCACTCGCAGTATTATTGCCAAATACCACTACAGGTCATGCTATTAACTATACTAATATCCCCTGAAGCGTGTGGTTACACTGCACTAATTGCTTGATGTCCAGGGGGTCAATCTGGGGAAACAAGCATTGATAACATGCAAGGTAGTCATCTCTTTCAAATGCCTAAAGTTAACTATAAACATTTGCCTGTTGACAAACATCCATGTGCCCGACCAACCTGAAATTTATATGCATGAAGTAATATGCCTTATTTGTTCATGCTTTTGTTGCAACTTGTATGCACAAATTTTAAATTCTATTTAAATTGAAATTGTTTTATTTTTTTGTTTGTTTATTTGTTCCCTTTTCAGTGCTGTTTATCTGCCATGGGCTGTAAAGGAAACAAGATGGATGTTGATTTTTCTTTCCTCAATGGAAGGCTTCTTATTTACCCAAATGAACACGGAGTTAAGCTTGAGGTAATGAGTTAACACAGGACGAAAATTCAAGTTTCTGTATCTGTGAAACGTGACAGAAACTTGAAAATTCTAATCTACGTCGCGTTTCCGTGTTGCGGAAACACTTAAATTTCATTTTGGGGGCATAGGTTACGTTTCCGTTCAGTTTCCTTAACGAGAACGTCGTAATTATGATTCCGTCATGTTTTTGTGTGCAAATTTCCGTTCCTCGTGCTTCCGTCACGTTTCTGCTAATGGTTTTTTAATCTTTCAGTTATGAAATAAATAAATAAAACAGAGAGAAATAAAGCATCTGATTTTTTAAAGTCATTGCACAGGAAGGCAAAATATATGGTTACTGTAAAATAGTAATGTCAATGGAACAAGCTGACCACATTAGAACTCAGTTACTCTGATTGTTATTCTCAAAAGCATCAGCTTTATTTAAACTAAACCCACAAGGTACGTGTTTAACTTACCAAACAGTTAAATATTTTTAAGTTATGATTTAATCATGGAGACAATAAAAGCATCTGATCGAATTTTAAGGATAAGAGCAGTTTCCCTGAAGTATAAAATTCAAAGGTAATTTTAAGGTAAGGTAATTGTGATGGAAACTTTAGAGCTTTGTTGGCATGCCCAAATAAAGCAGTAGTTCTAAGTCTACAGTTCTCCATTAAGAATTTATGGTGCCAGTTTTGAAAATTTGATTGAGATTTTGACAAATCATTTCTGCACTATTTAAGTCAAAGCCTTAACAGTGAGGAGATATTATATTTCATAGACTTGGCAGTTGAATTAACTGTTTTTACTAGAATTGAATACAGGAAGGACAATGCACAGACTAACATAAGGTACAAATAAATTCTCAAAACGTTTTAACTGACCACAACTACCTCAAAGGCACCATTGGCTTGAATACAAATCTTAATCAATATACATCTAATATAAAGCAACCTGCAAAAAAGCACTGTTCTTCAGACCCTGAACCATGAAATTTTAAGCAGTGGACTGTTTACATTATGAGCGAAGCACTACGGGGTACCATTGATTTTGAGGGAGTAAAAATTAACATGCATCTTTAACACTCACTCAATTAAAAACTAAGAGCAACTATTCCCTATGTGAGTGGGATTGTAAGTGATTAGGAATTATTCATACGATTTTATACTTTTATTCCAAAATGACCACAATTTTAATATTTTTTGTTGTTGTTTTATTTTGTTTTTGTGTTGTTTCTCTTGTCAAATTAGCTCTTTACCCCTTGTTGCCTTGTTCAGGGTACAGCTGTAGACTATTTGGGCAATTCCACACAAGTTGCAAGATTTATCTTAAGATGTTTTAGTTGGAAGTAAATTACTTACAATAATTGTCTACTTTGTACAGGATAATTTAATGAAATTAATGAAATTATTAATTTAATTATGAATTTAATTATGAATTTAATTATGAATTTAATTATGAATTTAATTATGAATTTGTTACAATACCCAGAAGACAATCTACTGTGCTTCCAACAATGTTAGCGAGCAAGTTTTAA
>BLFK01000923.1:559661-564661 GCA_014634185.1 Astreopora myriophthalma
TTTTTTGGTAGAATTGCAGGTATTCCATTCCAAATTATGATCGCCAGCACCGTTATCCGCCTCATTGTCACCATGATTGCCATCATTATGGCCATCGCCATCGCCATTGCCATCGCTATCGCCATCGCCATCGTTAGTGTCATCGTCATCGTCATCATTATCGCCACCACCGTGATCATTATCATCGTCATTGTCATGTGCTTGTTTGTTTGTTGCAGCTCCATCAAGCTTTTATAAGAGAATTATCAGAGGAAACAGGACTGACGTTTTCTGAGGACGGTCTCAGTATTTCAACGCTTGGTCTCTGGGAGGTAATTGATCAGTAACATACAGTACTTTAAATAGTAATATTGGCGAGAAGCCCGGGAAAGAAAACATAGACCACGGTATGTAAACCGCAGACAATGAATCAAGTGATGATGAAATCGGAAGTAATCGTTTCTTTGTTTTGTTTTGTTGTTGTTGCTTTTTTTCTCCTGAGGCGTGCAAGCCCATTTTATTGTCCGTGAATGTGAAAAGACCATTTTTTTTCCTCCGTCAAATGTGATCCAATACCCCCCTTTACCATCGTCAGCCGAGGTTATGAGCACGGCTACCAATTTTCCTCACTGAGCACGCGCATTAGGTATGTGGGTCAAATGTTCTTCCTTCCTCCAAATGCTCGTTCCCGGTGCGGAAAACACGATCGTAATGCAATCTGAAGCTCATGAAACTTTGTGAGACTGCGATAAAAGGGGTCTTCGTCAAAAACTCCCACCAAAACGTTCTAGACGGCTTATGTAGCTCTAGTTGCAGCTTTTACTCTGGCATTGAACGCTCGCAACGTTAACTGAATTGGTGGATTCGAAAAGTTGACTTCAGTGACCCGATAAGCCAAAAAAATGTACTATTTTCTGATGTGATGGATGTGAATAAAAATTTATTTTTATAAGAAAGACTTCGCACTTAGACTCGCTTTGAAAAAGAGACTGAAGTGAACTCGAAAATGGCGTAATGTAAGCTTTATATTCCGAGCAGACGAGCTGATGGTTGTGTGCTTTGAGTGCAGTGCTTGGATTTAATGGTCCGCCATTACCTGCGTTTAAATCTGAACGGTAGGCCTAAGCGAGTTGGTGCAAGGTGTAAATGACGTCAAAGACTCACTCGTTTGAGACTGTGTGTGCAAGTGCGGCTTATAAACCATTTTTTGATTGCAGCAGCACTTAAAGCGGCCATTGGGGGAAAAATAAATAAATAAATAAAATAAACCTCTGTAAAAGTTCCGTTTTCTTGATTTACAGTCGGTATTTCCCCCTGTATTATCCACTGGGCTGCCTTCGAGGCACCATATTGTAGTGTACCTCTTAGCCCGTGTAAAGGAGGACCATAGCACGTTACAGGGGAGACTGAAGTTTCATGGGCAGGAAGTGGATGCAGCGACATGGCTTGATCAGATAATTGCCGGTGATGTGGCTGGAAGCGATGACTTTGGTCAATCGATAAAAGTGCCACAGAGATACTTTTGGTGAGATTACGATACAGATTGTAGCTGCACAGCAAGCGTTCGAGTGGAATTTTTGGCGGTATTTTTTTAGGTTCAGTTGTCACATACTTTCGAGAATCATTTTCCTACTTATGAATTACAGAGTTTAAGGAATTAAAATGTATTTCCGCACATAAAATTTGCTATTCCTTGAAGTTTATTTTTATCTATTTACTTTTTAAAGATCTTTCCCATGCCTTTTTTTTTATATCTTTCTCATGACTTAGTTGAAAACAAACGTCTCTTTCTGAGCACACGTAACTCGAATGGTCACTTTGTGTTTTCGCTCTCACAGTGCGACTGTCATTGAAAATTCCCAAATAATGCAGAAGAATCTTCCACTGTCCAACCTGATGTCTTCCCTACCCACTTCGGGAGAATGCAGCCAGGGACAAAACAAAGAGCGTCTCTCCACTGGGACCAAGTTCGCGTTGCGTCAGTGGCTAAGATTGCTCCACCCTTCAGCTTCTAGGCTCATGAATTCAACAGAGGCGATTCCTTAGAGACAGTTTCTCAAATAATTACGAAACCTGTTAATCGACCCAATAAAAGTCCTTTGGGGGCCAAATGATGGACGGTTATTCAATTTATTGATACCATAGCTTGACTGAGTTGAGAAAATCATCATGGCAAGAAGTTACAATTTAGAAGAGTTTGTGTGGGTCAAGTTAGGTGAAAGCATTTTGTGTATTAAACTCACTGTTGGTAAGGGGTGAGTTCGTTTGTGATATTCCGGAATATTCTGTCCCATGCACCATTCTCCTCGAGGGAAACTCCGAGTATTCGGAATGAGATTGACTCCCACATTAACACTCTCTTGCATGAAAGAAGCGGGCAGGAGGTTATGGGTTCCTGGAGCGGGCACGGAGATGTGCCTTCGTTTGCCTACGGAATAAACAGGTAAGTTCTTGTGCGCCAAATTGCAGTTCCTGATTTTTTTTCAAACTTCCTTTTTAAATATAGACTCCTGATTGCTGTTTCAGCTATTGGATCTACACCCTTTCTAAGGAATCGAAGCAAAATCGCATTCTCGTTCATAATCACTTCATCCCAGTTCATGCTCTACAGCCATCAAGTATTTCATTTGAAGAGACCTCATAAATTATCGTATTTCTCCGAATGGCTCCTTGATCCAACCTCGCAAATGCTTTCATTAAAAACACCCTCGTTGACAGGAACTTTAATTCTCACTTCTTGTTTGCTCCTTCTTACTCCGGAATAAAGCTTTCGTTTGATCTCCCTATGCATGCGTTCGCGGAATGATTGTAAGCGACCCCCAGAGGAGGCATGAGTCGGTTTATACGTCTGTTTTAGTGGTATAAATTATAATCGTCGCATGACCTCCATTCGTCAAATTTTGCGCTGAAATGAAATTGACTCTCTTTGCAGCTTTGTCGACCTCTGTTTTTATATTTCAACTGGATACAAATTCCTATCCTTAGTTTTCAGCGTTTTTCTGGTCTCTGCTTTTACAGTATCGGCAATTTCGGAATCTTACGCTCGCGCTTTCTTTGGCTTTCCGTCATGAGAACAATTTTTCACAGTCCTGTCACGTAATGCTTTCATTAAAAACACCCTCGTTGACAGGAACTTCAATTCTCACTTCTTGTTTGCTCCTTCTTACTCCGGAATAAAGCTTTCGTTTGATCTCCCTATGCATGCGTTCGCGGAATGATTGTTAAAATTTATTTGAATATTTAAAGAATGTTTATTGTATCATAGATATTAAATTTTATCTAGTTCTAGTAACTTTTAAATTTTGTAGTTTTTAGTTAGGGAAATTGTTCTTATACAGGGTTAACCTCACGATTTCCCTTTTCAGGATGTTTTTATATTTGTGTTGTAACTGAACCTCCTGAATAAATGTTATGTTATGTTATGTTATGTTAATGTGACCACGTATGTCAAGTGAGCAAGTGGCGGGACTGGGACCGATTCAGTCAAATGTCCTACTTTGTATGGAGTGACTTTGATATGGTGTCTGATACAAGCCTTCCCGCGGCCGAACCAGCAGTTAAGTACAAATGGAATTCCTGGCGTTTGAGTGAGTACGAACTAGCCGGAAATGAAATATTTCTGCTGCACGAGAACAGTGGGGACTGGGGCTAGCCCAGTCGAATGAGCATGTCCATGAGGGAGGGCTATATAAGAGATGTATATCACGTGGGATTTCATTCTAGGCCGACACCCCGCTTGAGACAACGTTATTTTATTTTATTCTACTTTATTTTTAGGGCATTTATGTCTAAGTATATATCGTCTCTTGTGGTAGCCTCGTAGGATGGGCTATTTATAGAGCTTGAGCCATGGTTCCTACCCAGATTTCCTGCCAGGTTCTTTTTTCCCCACTGGGTTTTTTTCCGGCAGGTTTTTTCTGGCCTCCGTCTGACAGTGCTATCTTTGTAAACTGTCGCTCAGCTCCGTTTTATCTTCTGTATCGCACATTTGGATGTCACAAGAGGTTGTCATGTAACGTTTTGTTATGGTTTCCGGTGCCCGGCACAAACCACGGACAGTTATAGACAAGACGTATTAAACTTTGAGAATGTTAATATTCAATATTGGAATGCCGGGAATTATTTGCGACATTTTAAAGCGATATTCATCCCAAAACGTGCAGTGCGGAAATGTTGACTTTCCAAGATGCTTATATGAACTCGGTGAGGGAAGACAACTTCAAAAACTATTCCAATATAGTTCTTTTGCGATTGTTTTGGTGAAAATCTTGTGATACTGCAATGAAAATAAACTTCGGGGGATGGTTTTCAAAGTCTTGTTGGCATCCCGAACCGCTTGATGGGGCATTTCACTTCTGAATGCAATCTCGTTCCCAGAGGCTGCAATCCCTTTGGTCAGCACCAGGGACCACTAACCTCTGGGCTAATCCAAAACAGGGCCCACCCTAATTGGTTGATGAAAACAAAGAACAAATATACCGGAAGTTGTTTGCGCGAAGTGCAAAGTTTACAACTTCCACGAAAATTACAGGGAGAAAAATTGCTATCACTTTTGTCATTCGTGTGTGAACAAAATTCAAACGTATAAATTGTTTTTCACATGACTCCACGCAGGCGCAACTGCAAACCGGAACCAGGATTTGGTGGTTCCGGTTTTGGATTCTTCCAGAGCCTCCGTTGCCCGTTCCGCTGGATAAGGGTAACGCAGGCTCTGGGGGCGAGATTGTTCTGAATGTAAAGACAGAGACAAGCTTTATCGAATGGCAGTCTGAGGTATCGCTTTTTCTTGCCGTTGGTGTCTCGCGAAAGGGCACTTGATGGAGAATTTGAGCCTTACTGTAGAGAGAGATGACCTTTGTTAATAGCTGCGGGAATTGATTGTCAGTTGAAGTTAAAGAGCGCATACACAAGACGTCGTGGCGGCCATGTTAGACAGACAAACAGCGGCCATGTTGACGTCTCTAAACGAAGTAAAAGTGGCCATTTTCTTGTCGCAAATTAATCATCCAGCAAATGAACTC
>BLFK01000923.1:569661-588137 GCA_014634185.1 Astreopora myriophthalma
GCTTTTAGTTGCATAGTTGGTGGTACCATGCACAACTAAAGACAAACAGCAGCGGAAACAGACTGCCACCCTGGAATATGCCTCTCTTAATTTATATTGACCCCAAGCTTTGTCGACAACAGGTAAACTCTGTCTTCCATTTTCCCATGCCTTTTCTCAAAAAACAAAAAGGTGTTCATCATTCCTCGTAATTCCAAGCAACCTCAAGCATTCCAAGATCCACGAGTGTGGAATCAAGTCCTAAGCCTTGCGATAGTCAATCCATTACATTCCTTAGTTAGTTTTCCTTCGTTTGCAGTCCTTAAGTATTTTAAAAACCGTCAAATTACTCTATCTTTGCAAGCCGTAAATCTAATCTATCGGCATCAAGTTACTCTATCTTTGCAAGCCGCACTGATCGTTTTAAAAGATCTTTTTTCCCTCAGCTACTACCTTGTGGAATGACATCAGTTATGATATACGTTGTCTTGAATCCATTGGTTCTTTTAAGAAAGCTTTATTCTCCTTTTATAATGTACCTAGTTACAACGCTACTTTTGATTTTGCTATTGATAGATTTAATGTAATTTTCCACAATCGTTTACGTTTATACACTTGTGCGCTTAACTATTATCTTTTAAAAATAGGTTGCAAAGAAAGCCCTGCATGTTTTTGTGGATTTTACAACGAGTCAGTTAAGCATTTTTTTTTCCCGAATGTCCACTTTATTCTGCCCCAAGAACTAACTTGCTCTCTTCTGCTGCTTACATACTTGCTGACTGGTGGTCATCTATGTCTAATCTGATCACAGTTACTTTCTCCGAAGCAAAACCGTGATTTATTTTTTCATGTCCAGTCTTTTATATCTGATTCCAAGAGATTTTATAAAAGTACTTAAGTCTTTATGTACCACCTGCTAGCATTGCTTAAATGTTCTTTTGTCTGTCTTGCTGCTGATTTGACTAATTATTAATTAATGTATTTTTTTATTTAATGTCTTTTCGAAGTGAGCCCTCTTGATGAGTTATGTTCTGTTAGGGCAAACTTCGCCAATAAAATATGTTCAAATAAAAAAAAAATAAAATTAAAAAAAAAACAAGGGTTGGTCTTTAGTACCTCTGCATATCCGTCTACTACCCTTCTGTTCCTCCTGGAGGATGTTATTCTCTTCCACATGCCTATACATTGGATCCGCAACTGATTACCCATGTTAGCAATTTCCACATTAGTAGCAAGCACGATATTGGCATCTAGTTGTCGACAGCATTCCCTTTTACATTACACCATTCTGCCCTTGGTTGGCCATTTTGAAACTTCTCCCTCATTGCCGATTCCTGAAAAACAACCAAAACACCTTTTCTTTCTACTCCATACCTTCTCTTTAGAATGTCATACTTATGTTAATTCATGAGTTCTCCTTTGATCGTTCGATCTAACATGGAAATATATATCGAAAGTGTTTTTATGCTTTCTTGTATTATTCTTTACCACCATGGTTCCTTACTTTTTACTCTGGCATTTTTCCTTTCCTTTTTTTCTTTTTTTTTTTGATGTCTACACGTGAGCATATTCTTTGCTACTATGATAGTAGCTGCTCTAATCAAGTTGTTGGTTTCTGTAATGTGTACTGTTCTGGTGTACTTCAACTCTTCGTTCACCTTTTTCGTCTCCTTGTTTAACTTCCAATGATCAACCCTTTTAAGATTACAGGTATAGTTACTGAATGTTTTCGCGTTATTGCAAATTTGCCTCATGGTGTCAAACTGTGACCATGACGAAAAGATTGTCTCGAATTTCTACACGCCGGGAAAACCGATTGCTATCAATGAATAATATGTTTTTTGATTAGCATAGGTTGGAAGCCGAGAAACCACACTACTAGGGTATTTTAGTGAAAAGATCTTTAGCAAAGCCTTAGACCTCTTTTGTCCTTAGTTCGGCTTTACTGAAAATGGTCTACTAATATACTGTCCTCAAATCCCGTTTCAGTTTGAATGAATCGTCGCGGAGCTGCTTTTTACGACTAAGTAATTGTAAAAAAAGCTTTGTCTTTTTAGAACAGATATTTTTGTAAAAACAACTTCTTTACAATTATATGATTGTAAGAAAGCTGCTTTCTACAGTTATATAATTGTAAGACTACAGCTTTTTTAATAAAAGTATAATTCTGTAAGAAAGCAGTTTTTTTTTACAAATGCACAATTGTAAGAAAAACAGTTTTAGTTTTTTTTTTTTAATGTAGAATTTGTGGAATTGCAATGTCTCATCGAAGCCATGAAAGGTACGTTTCTTCCGTTCCCGATTTGAATAATTATCAAGGTATTCCTTTGTTAGGGAACATATCGAAGACATTTTTACCTCGTTGTCTCAAAATTTTGTATTTTCATTGTAAAAGAGACGCTAAATTGCAGACATCAAAAGAGAATTTCGTTGTACTATATCCTGGAAATTCAACCTATCATTTTTTTTTTCATCTCTTAATTAATATCTCCGGCGGCATTTTTAGAGAGAGTCTAAGTTGCATTTTAAACTGAAAAACATCTTGCTGGCCAGTCACGACAGTGAATTAACAAAATCTGTGATTGAGTCCAAATGATGGCAAGCATCTTGGTTATTTTGGTGTTTCTTTCACTTCGTGGTCAATTGATGCTCAAATATTGTCGGATGACCGGTTACAGACACGAACAGTTACCCGTTTGCCCATTGTTTGCCAAACGGAACATCTCTCACATAATGTCGATATCTAATGGCAAATTCGATGGGATAAGACGGAACTAATGAAAGAGCTTTTAGCCTAAAACCTCTATTATATTACGGAGTCTGTGTGTGTGGCACAACTCATGAGCTCATCATTTCATAGCCAGGAAAGTTGTTAGACACAAAAACATGATTAAACGAAGGTGGAAAAAAACAAAGATAAATAACTGCAAATATGCAAAATAAACCGTCGATTTAGCTGACACGGGTGCGTTTTCAAATAAAGATTTGAAGTTGAGATTGTCTTCTATGGATAGGTATTGGTATCAAACCAATACCTATCCATAGAAGACAAGCCTTTTTTAGAGGTAAGCCTTTTTTCCAAATATTTTGCCACGGCGTGTTTTACTGCACATCGGTCGATTACGGACAAATGCCGTTCCTTGATAAATGAAAGAAGGGTTCAAATGACCTTCAAGCCGGGAAACTTGAAAGTTATGGGTGATTTATGGAGCCGGCAATGTATGAGGTGAAGGTTGCTCCACGACCTATGCTGACTGCAGGGGAATAAAATCATATGATCAGATGACAATAAACAGGGAACACTGAGACAGACAAAAAGGACTGAGTGAAAACTGAATGATTATCTTACTTCGGGAAATGTTTCAACAGTATCCATAATTTTCACTCCATCAATAGCGCAATAACGCGCGCATTTTGCTGAACTGATCGTTCAGTTTCTTTATTACCCAATCAACTTACAACCCAGGAGTTTTTTTCAGTGGTTGAGGTAAGCCCGAAGAAATAAATATACGGTAATATCTGTTCTCCTCTTCAAAATGTCGTTCGCCAAATTATAGCATAGCAATTTTTCTTGGAAATCCAGTCCAATTGGGGAAAGGCGCGATGAGGTTATCCTTATGTGAGGCGCCAACAGTGTTCGCGATCAGTTGGTGGGTTCCCATGAATATAAGGGTAGTGGGACGGTACCTACGGTTTATCGTCCATATCCGAGAAGACTAGAAAGGCGAACCATTTGCAGATGTCATTACAAAGGCAGCATTTTCTCCTTTATTTTAAAGGCCCTGAGTATTGGTCCGAAAGGGGTTTTGACCCCCCGACCTCACACACTGGAGTCCGGCGCTCTACCAAATGAGCTAACCGGTCAACCAGCATGTGAATCTTATTACCAGTTTACAGTGTTAATAAGGACAATATCACAATATCCCGCCCCCCACCCCCCACCGCCAAAAAGACAGAAAAAAAAAAACACTCAACAAAACAAACAAACAAACTGAAGTAATGGAGTGAGACAGCACATCCTTTATTGTTGGGTTTCTTGGTGTTTATCAAGCTTCTGATATCTGTACTAAGCTGTGTCGCTATGATGGTAATTAAATCAGTTCTACATTGCCTTGGAAAGAGAAAACATCAATATTTTTGCTGTTGCCGTTGTGTTTTGACTCTGTGTTGCTGTTCTAGTTAACTGTTGCGTAAAAATCTCTTTTCTCCCCTTCTCCGCTCTTCTAACCTGTATTTTGCATTCCCTCGGTCAGATAATATTAACCAAAGTATAGTGCTACTCAGAGGGCCAGTGGTCCTTTACTCGAAGGCAAGATAGCAGCTGGTTTAACCCTTGGAGGTCTTCTCATAGGAACTGCGACAATCATGCGTCTTCGAAACTTGCGAAAAATGATAGCGTACAAAATAGGGTTGAGGAAGTAGGAAGTTCTGGCAAAAATACTGCAGGCGCGAGTAGAGATAGGGTTAAGCCTAACACTTACCACCACCAGGAACGATACTATGGCGTAAGGAGACCAGGAGAACATAAACGCAGCTATCACAGCTAGAAAGTACATAGCAGACTTGCGATGCCTTTTTACAAGAGCTTGATTCATTGTTGCCGCAGCAGATATTCCACGCATCTGGCCACTGTTCAGACTGTTGTAAACGATGTGCTTCGAAACTTGATGAATCTTGTAATACGAATACATTATCACTATTAAGGTAAAAACATAAGAAGCAAAAAACATAATGCCAAAATACACCTTATCGCCATAAATAAACGATTCGTGTCTGCGTGAACATGTTTTGCGTCGACTGTCACTTTCCACGCCGTAATTTCTTGACCTTACTAATAGAGGAACCGAACTAAAGAAGATAGACAAGGCCCAAGAGGTCAGAATTATAACAACTACTGTTTTCTTGTTCAAGTATGACTGCCTGGACACAGACCTCGTGATTGTCAAATATTTTCCCGCCGAAATCGCGGCCAAGTGAGAGAGCGACACCAGTGCGAGTAGAAACATCGCGAAGGCATGGAACTGACAGCCCGCCATTCCAAATGGCCATTCCTTCTCCACAAGTCTTGCGACGGAAAATGGAAGAGCTATCGAACATGCGAGGAAGTCACTTGCAGCGATACTCAGAATGAAAAAGGTTGAGGCTGAAACTCGAAATGCGTTCTTGCAAATTGTAAAGATTACTATTGCATTAAAGAAGACACCAAGAAAACAGACCATAATTTCAATCAACACAAAAATGGCACTCCACTTCCCCAAGACGTCCATTTCATTTGTCAGATCGCTCGTTCGCCCGGAACAGTGTCTGCCTTATTCATGAACGCCCCAGTTGCTTTATATTTGCAAGATAATTCACTCCATCAACTTTACGTTAATTAATTATAGAGTAAATAGATAAATGTGAACCTACCCTTTAATTGCAAGGTGAACGGAAGCGACCACAAAATGATCAAAACCATGTTTTATGGCCCATTGAAAATCTATGCAGAAAGTCAATGCTGGAACCGTCAATGTCAGTTACACCGAGGCAAAAACGGGTCTCAGGGTGGTCCCGTTTTTGTTTACGGAAATCCTTTTTGGACTTTAGTTAAACACCGTAAGGTTTTACAAAAGCTAATAACGGGTTCAACTTCAGACTCAGTTTTACCTGCAACATCAACACCACAATAACGACAACAACAACAACAACAACAACAACAAAACGACCGAAAAACAAAAACAAAACAAACAAAAAAGAAACGATCGGAACAAATTGGGAAACGGAGTTTGGGTGCAAAAAGACATACTTGTAAGTAGATGAGCCGTTTTTACCTTGGAACACAGAACGCCAGCGTATTCTCAAGAAATCTGTAATGCCGACTTGTGATGTTTCAGGAAAACATTCCATAGTGTTGTTTGCTTAAAAAAAAAAAGTTGAAAAGCAGGCTTCACAAAATCCCAAGATTGCTTCTTTCGTGCAAATTTCAATAGATGGTATCAAATTACGATAAGTGCTCTGCATAACAAGTTTCTCATCCGGAGCAGACCTTTTCACGGTTGATGTGGCCATACCATTGGTTGGGGCCGGCAGCAAACAGGGCTAAGGATGTGATTTCAGCCGACTTTGAAACGCTGGAACGGCGCTATAAAGAGGCGGCTTTCAAACATTTGCCCCTATTTGTGATAATTTTACTGATATAATTCATCAAACAGACAATGAGCCCAGTTAAGGTATGGCGTCCGTAAATTATCATGTCGCTTCTGATTTAGCGACAATTTGCATAATTTTGATTACAAGGATTTGTATGAAATCTTAAAAATACGTTTACGGTCGTTGTAACCTGAATCTGTTCTTTATCCTTCATAAAAATACTGTCTGTACAAATGCCTTTTCAACGACATTTTCGCTCTCGACATACTGCTTCTGGAACGGGATTACAGTGGTTCAAGGTCTACCCAAATACAATACATTCGCTGTAATGTAAAACATCAACACAGCGGCAATATTAACCGCGGGCAGGACTACTGGATACAGAATAGCCGTTTTGTGAGTATGGATAAAGTCTATCAACCGGTATTGGGAGCCCAGTGTTCTTGATGCGAAATATTAATCAAGAACTGGTGAAGGTTGTGACAGTGATCACTGGTTTGACTGAACGATTAAAACATCAACAAGAAAACCAACAACAGAACAAACAAACAAAAACAGTCAGAAGACAGGTAATGTGCTATCACTAGTCATAGACGACTCTAGGCACCTCTGCACAAAAGTACGTGATAAACGACCCTAAGTAAACTACAGTAGGACAGTGAATGAACTGAACACGCCGTTGATCTTGTGGCATGTCACAGTCGACGGAAACCTTGAATAGCAGACGAGATGCACGTGCAAACAATGAAACAAACACAAGAAAGGAGATTGAAGAAGAGATCCCGCGCAAACGAAGGAGAGGCAAGAACAAATAGCTAAACCACAATTGCAGATGGGTTCAAATCCCTCCTCACCCCCCCCCCCCCNNNNCCCCCCCCCCCCGACCAACCATTACGGTCTTGATATAATTGAGGAGAAATGTGCTGCCTTTGTAACGACATAGTTTATCAAATGGTTAAGCTTCCTAGTCTTCTTGGATAAGGACGGCAAATCTTACACCCCCTCTCACGACGCTTACTCAATAAATTCTTTTGGATATTAAAGAATCCACGACACTGTTCTTAGAGAGTAGGGGCATAGTCCCGGTGGTGTATACGTGCCCAATGTGGTGATCCATCACTCATTCTCTTCTGAGACACCCGTGATTCTACTGTCTAGTCACAAAATGACTGTAAACTGCCTCATAGCATTCCCCTCGAAGCGATTGTGTTTGTTTGATTGTTTTTTTCTGTTTTTTTTCTGTTTGTTTTGTTTTGTTTTGATTTTGTTTTCTGTTTTGAAAAACTCAAAACAGTGCCAATAGAAGAGAGACTTCCTCAAAACCTGCTGAATGTGGTTTCTGCTCGGTGTTACCTATGTCTAAAGGTCTTCCTGGTTTTATTAGCGAATAATCAGAGCACAAAGGAATAAAAGCAGCCGGTGCCAAGCACGCGGGAAAACCAGAGTGACTAAGTCCAGGAGCCCGCGACCAGGAACCTCTATATCCATTTATTTCTTGAGTCAACTCTTCCGAGTGAATTTCTTTTTTGATATGTTTTTCCCCGCGAAATACATCTTAGAATTGGGGTTCATTTAGGGGATCTAAATTCTTGAATGCAGGATTTGGCATCCGGTCCCAAAATCTTGAATTCAGTATTTTGGAAGTCGCTAACTCTAACTCTATGTGATAACTCTAGATAAATAACTGCATTGCCAGTTAAGTTCCCCTATAGTTTTGCATCTGATTGGTTTGAAAGCTCGTACAAGTTATTATCTAATCATAGAACAAACTGCTCTATGATTGTGACCGGTTTGACGGAACTCTTGGCCGAGCTTCAAAGTGTTTATGCCCGGGAGAAATTTTGCACTGTATCCTGTAGAGGGAGAGGAAGATTGAGAGGGCACTAGAGGAAAACTGCCAGAACGTGTAACTTTGAAAGCTTGGCTTGTTGAACAGCTCGAACTTTTCTTGAAGTAACGTCACAACTGGACTTGGACCAAACTCCGTAAGCGTTCGGAGAACTGAAAGGAACTCTAAACGTCCATCTCGGGGCCAGCGTTTTGCGCTGAGACGGACGTCAAGGCTTCAGATTAGGGCTACTGTTTAGAGTGGGGCTACCTTGTCGCCTACTGGCTGTAAAAGTTGGTATTTAAGGGCTTGTGCTAAGTGCTAACTCCATGGGCACAGGAGAGACTGGGAGATTGTATTTCGAACAACTTCTTTTTTTCCTTTTTTTAAGAACATGTTCTGATTTCGTTCGTTTTCGACTGATTACCCAGAGGATTTTATTTTACTTCCTAATTCAGCAACATTGGGCTGATTCACAAGGCTCTTCAGAATGACCCTTTTTTTCCTATAGGGACAGTTAAAAATTGAAGCTTCATATATATGCTGTGGGTAACCTATTGTCCCCGCCCGCTAGGAGGATTTTAAATAAATGTACAATGAAAGATTGCGTGCCTGTTACTTGAAACATGTTTAGTCTAGGCTTCATCTTCCCGTAGGACTGAGTTCCTGGGTGTTGTTCCTTAATCAATGGAGATCATTTTATTTTTTACAAGATTGCCACTTCGAGATTTTAAGCAATTATCAAACTAAGCGAAAAATGAAAAACTATCTTTCGTTTTCGAAAATGAAAATTAGAAAAAGTTCTCAAGTCACGATTGAGGACAAGTTAAACCCTTATTAGCAGTCATTTATTTTTTTCCTTGGGCTTCAAAGCGATGTTATTATTCGTCTATGGGAATCGGCCGTTCCTGTTTTATGAAGTGTCGAGCTGGTTCACTGAAGGTAATAAGACAGTGATCACTTTGGAAATTAAATTTATTTTATCATAGGCGCTTTCACTTCGAAAACACCTTACGTGCAGTATGAACGTGCCATGTCAAAAAGAAAATTCAGATAACCATACTAACAATGAATAAAACGAACGAGGCGTTGTTTCATTTAGTTGTTTATCAAGAAGTTGCCCAAAATTAGTGGAGAACAAATATTTCGGAGACTAAATTTACTTTACTAATAGTGCCTGAGCTATAGCTAGTCCTTGCATTTTCGCTAAATGCCCCTTGTTGCTCATTTAATTTAGGGCAACCCCCCCCCCTTTTTTTTTGCATGTGTTTGCAAAGTTTCGATCGAAGTCGAAAAGCAAACGAGAATGACAAACGAATATCAGTTTTACCGATCCAGCACGCGCAATTTAGTTTTATTCCTAGTTTTATGATTAAGGTTATTATTTTGTATTGTTTCCAGCCGTCTTATAGAACCTTCATGGAGCGTGAAACAATGTTGATATATGGAGAAAGAGTGCAGTTTTCTACCAATGGTAGGCTTGTACTCGCACAAGAATTGCTCAACTTGAATCGACACAGTGCATGTGCGTTCCGTTCTTGACCTCGAAGATACACGTGAGAAAAACGGAAATTTCATTAAGATTACTTTGTGCCGCGGATGTAACGTCATTGCAAAGACCCATTAGCCCACTAATGCTCGATAAAACCACCAAGTGGGTGTTGTTGAACGTGAAGAAATTCAATAATTTATTAAACATACAAAACACTGTGAATCGCAATGATAGATTTACTCCCCACCACACTGCTTTACTGTTTTGTCACGGCAGCGTTGAAAAGCTGCTTGGACTAAAAGAATGGATGTCTTTGGCAAGTGGAGCACGGTTTTCGTGGCCATTGAGATTGCGGTCTGCCTTCTGGGAATCTTCTTTAACGCCATTGTAATTTGGACAATTTCAAAAAACAGACATCGCCTCTCAGCACCAAGCTATCTTATTCTCAGCATCGCTGTGAGTGACTTCCTCTCTTGCTCGGTAGCTGTTCCATTCTCCATTACAAGACACTTTCAGAAAGAATGGCCCTTTGGAGTGGCTGGATGTCAGGCACATGCATTCATGATATTTTTACTTGCCCTTGTATCTCTTTCACATTTGGCCGAAATTTCAGCGGGAAAATATTTGACTATTACCAGGTCGCTATCCAAACAGTCCTTCTTGAGTAACAAAACAGTCATAATCGTTATTGCAACTTCTTGGGTTTTGTCGTTTATCCTAAGTGCCATTCCTCTTATGGTATGGTCGCGTATTTATGGCTTAGAGGGCATCCTCGAAATGTGTTCAGATGGACAAGAAGCAGCTCCTCCCGATGATAAGGCATACTTCGGCATTGTGTTTTTCTCATGCTACTTATTGGTATTTTCTATAATCTTGCTTTCGTATTTCAAGATCCACCAAGTCTCCAAGCACATCGTGTATAAAACGTTCCAGATGCATATGAGTCGTGTAGCAGCGGTAACCATGACACAAGCCCTTCTGAAAAAGCATCGCAAATCTGCAATGTACTTTTTGACTGTCATAGCCGCTTTTATGATATCCTGGTCGCCTTATGCTGTGGTATCATTTTTATCTGTCCTGAACGTGAACGTCAATTCCATTGCTACGAGTGCATGTAGTGCTTTTGCTAAGACTTCATTTTTCCTCAATCCAATTTTGTATGCCATCATTTCTCGCAAGTTTCGAAGGCGCATGGTCGTTGCAGTACCTATAGCACGACGAAATCGAAGGGTCAGGCCAGCTTTTCTCACGAGTGGAGGAACTTTGGTTCTCTGAAAGGCGGGCACCTTTGTGGCCCGAGCCCTTCTTTCGTACTACTATTACTACTATTGCCATACTGGCAAGAAAGTAAGTTCACCACTGCATATGTGCATTTCAACAGATACTGCTGGTATTGGCTAAAAGAACTGAAGCGTTCCGGTTTGGTGTGGGACTGATTTGTTTGTTTGTTTGCTTGTTGCTGTTGTTGTTGTCGTTGCAAAGTTCAACAGCCACGAGTTGATCCATTTAATATTACTGGAATAAACTATGGACCCGTGTGTCGTGCTGGTATTACCAATAATAAGGGTCAAGAGTCATCTACTAAGAATTTTCTGTGAAAAACGGATGACGACAAATTGACCCACTTACACCAAAAATTCTTGAGCACTTAATTTGGACGGTAAGTTCATTTGTCCTTGTATCTTAAATGATACTTGCTTTGTGAATTTCTTACTATGAAAAACTCTTATCAACTTTCGGGAGATGAAAATAGACATCCACAAAACCTAACAATAATGCATGTGTAATCAAATAAAAATGAAGCGCAGAACAAACTATTTTGACGGATTATGTAATGAAATGTATTTCTTTTCTTTGCATCAGTGAATGGTTCGTGAAATGTTATGGGATGTGTCTCACAAAGGTGGAATTACAATAGGCCAGATCTGTTTAAATTTGACAAAAATATACTTAAATTAATGAATGTCTAAAAAAACATATGATAAATAAATAAAGAACCAAACAAACAAATCAATCAATCAATCAATCAATCAATAGTTCCTTTATTATCCCATATTGTATTGTATAAGCTAAATGAATTGGCTGTCAGCAGCGGTCCAACACATACAAAATACAGCAGAAAACGTTACTTACACATGTCTGATCGTATTGATGGATGTAAGTGACAATCCATTGTTGCTACGATTATCAGTTGAGTTTGGACCGAGAGAAGTTTGGCGCCCAATTTTTGCCGTTGAAACCCCGATGTTGTTGTCAAGGGGAACGCAAATAGTATCCGTTGGCAATTTTTCGCGCTGTGATGTCATCAGTCTTACCTTCGCGCGAAACTTTCAACCGGTAGCATGGCGGAGTACCAAATCAAAGTTGAATATACAAGAAATCAAAACGTGGCCGAAAAGAAATGGGTAAGTTTTGTAGTAGTTGCTAGCTCAGTGAATTCTGGCCATTATTCTTTTGCTTCTCTTGTCGAAGACATTACCAGGAGACGTTCAAGTCTCAATTACCTGAACGAACATTCTATGCGCCTACGCTACCGAGAGGATGAAAACAATTGATTAAATCTAAAGCACGGAGACGATCGTGGATTCATTGAGTTTTGGCAGTCAGCTAGGCCTGTTCCCGAAAGGGAGGTAAAACAAATTAAGTTGAAGGCAGATGGTCTTGGTTCTCCAATCCAGAGCGGACCTTTGAACTGTCGAACGAATTCATCAAGTACGATTTCAGTCCTACCGGTATATTTTTTTCATCACTGATCCCGTAATTTTATCCAAATTTTTTATCCCTGGTTCCAAAAGTGATGAGAATTTTGATCCCTGTTCCCGCAAAATCTTGTTGATCCAGAACGCCTGATCCTTGATCCATTGAAAAACACCGCTGATCCCGATCCCGGGGGTTGTGATACCAGAACCCGGGTCTGTGATCCCGGATCCCACCCCTTTTTGGGCCTTTGATCCCTGATCCCATATGCCTCGTTACGACCCTGAGCACATGGCGGAAGTTTCTTTGCAAACAGTGCTCCTCTTCGAAAAACTGGGCAGTCATGCACGACCTCCAATCCTGTTGTTCGGATGCTAGCGTAAAAACTTGAAAGTGTGAAGAGTACGACAAAAGCATTAGAGCATGCGAAAGTTGTGAGGGACCACTTTGAAAGAGAGTTATCGAGGGCTGCTATTCTTAATTCTGGTTCTCTTAGCATCTGTGGAAAATGACATTTAAAGGTGGACATACGAGGAGAAATTGCCAAGGGGAAGATTGTACCTTCATCTTGTTGTGTGAAATTATTGACAAGCATCCCGGTGACAAAGCAACCAGACTCAATTTGTCACAACAGGAAACCAAATGTGAAGCTGAACTTGCTAACCTGCAAACGGAGTACAACCAGACACTAACACCTTATAGGTCAGTTGAGGGGTCTTTTGCTAAGAAAATTGAAGAGGACATCGTGGCTTCGGATTCAAATAGATACATTGTCGACGGAGTGAAAAACTGGGCTCTGAACATGTAGCCATACTACAAAAGAAGTGCAAAGAGAAACTGCCTCTCAGGGTAATCGTACCACATTTATTGCAAGAAGCAGTGAAAGAAATAGAAATAAAAGGGACATTTTAGCGACCACACCTTAGGGAGAAATGAGGCAACCCAAAAAAGAGAATCTTAGAGGAGGAGTACGCAATTCGTTTTCCTAAACGGGGCAGTTCAACGGCTTCATCAGGCGAATATGTTGGAGTTCGAAGTTAGTAGTTCGAAGTTACTAGTTCGAAGTTACGCTCATTAAGCCATTCCCGCAATGCTTCCCCACCAGCAAAATGGTGAGTAGGGCAGTTATCCATCACGATTGTGTCTCCAACTTCAAGCGCTGGTCTTCCAGTTTCCACGTTTGTTGCATTTCCCGCTTCACCGAAGAAAACGAAGAAATTGAATAGCATCCGATGCACCTGGCACAGTATTCATGTATTCTACACCATTCAGTCCAGCTAACAAGCTGACTGTTATATTGTGTGAGTCATGATAACGAAGCAACTCTATGCATCTATCTCCAACTGGTGCGTGTCCATAAAGCCGCTTGCCTTGGGAAGGCAATTTCAAACCGCACTCGTCAAAAAAGTTAAGTTTATAGGGATCTTTTGCATTTGTGAACACTTGTGTGTAGGCCATGTTTTCAGCACTGAATCTTTCTTGGGCGATGGTACTATCGTTTTTTATTGATTATTTCAAACCAGACATGTTATATTTGAAGGCACTTCAACTGTACCGCCCATATTCCAACGCAGCCAAACATTTTTCACAGTTTGTTTACTTACTTTAAAAACGTTTGCTATATCACAAAACTGTCCAGGAAAGTAGCCACTGGGTATAATTTCACCAATTATCAGTTTCCGAAAATTACTAGAAAGGGGACAGCCTTTGACAAAGGTCCTGCCTTTCAAATTTAACCTTTCCACGTTTCGAGTCGAGAATTTGGCTTGTTTCAGGGACAATTCCCGCGCATTTCCTTTGATGACGTCAAACAAAAATTGTGGTTGTTATCGGAGACAGGTCTCGCTGCCATTCACAACATCGGGGTTTCAACGGCAAAACTTGGGCGCCAAACTTTTCTCGGTCCAAACTTAACTGATAATCGTAGTAAGGAGTTTCAGATGCTACGAACGCATTTGTCTTGATTAGAGGAAACAAACATATTGCTGGTAATTGGTTTGAGTCCGGGAATAACTTGATAAACAAAGGTAACATTGCTTGACGTTTCAGGAATGTTTTCATAAAGATGTACCACTGAAACGTGTGGAAGCAGTTTTGTTTGCATTTGGGGTGTATTTCCTCGAAAAGTCAACCAAACGAAATATGGCTAATATACATCTTAGTAAATTGCAAGACTATCAACGAACCAAACATATTCGTTGATAATATGCTTGGTGATATACCTGTTTCTGCACTAACCTAAGCGAATAAAACCAAATGATAACAAGACACAAAAAATCATGGAGAACATTGGATTGTGGGCTGCGAGCAACGCCATCAATCAGTTTATTGAACTACAATTGAAATATATATTTATTATCGTAACCGGATCAATTAACTGCGAGTAAGCGAGCCAGGGGGGCCAGAAAAAACCTGCCTCAAAAAACCCCGTAGGGAAAACACAGGACAGGAAATCTGGGACGGACCAGGCTCAACTTACGTCCCCCGCCAGGACTTCTAGGCTACAGTAAATTAATGGACATAATAAATACGATAAATAAATTGCAAACTGGAACTATAGTTATAAACTACCAAAAACCACACATAATCGCAAACTAATGACAAGAAAAGCTCTGTCGGCTAAATAAGAATAAACTGTAAACTAGCGCAAAGTATAACCTTAGAGCAAAAGCGATTTTGAAACGCTTAAACGATCTTCCATTGTATGTTTAATGTATCTGTTCTTCGAGGAAGGACACCTCCACCCAGCATGCATATCCAATAGATCGCCCGGTATGCGCCTGCAAGCGGGGTTCGACGCGGCACCAGACCTCATACTATGCGTGCCGTATTTTGAAACGTCGTCAACAAAGGGCTGGATGTACTTCTGGAATTCTTCCCTAAGAGTGGAAATAGACACGCCCTTGCTAGCGTGGAAATACTCGCCTGATTTGGACTTAACAATACGACGAACAAGTGGAAACGATGGATTGGACTGCGACAAAACCTTCATAATTCGCTCAGTAATGGAAACTGGGCACGTAGATTTCCCAGACCTGGCAAGACAAGAGGTGTGACCTTCCCGATACTGGTCATTTTTTCGCTTGGCGACATAAATAGACATGTGGTCAGCCTTAATGGTCACATCCTGAAGGCAAAAACTGTTAATTTCATCAATACGAAAAAACCCATAGAAACCAACTAACAATATGAACAAAAACGAAGAGTGGCAAGAGAATTACTTGAAACACAAAATTCAGCAATTGCCTGCACCGTGTCTACAGATAAAGGCTCTTTCGGGCGAACAGGACGCGCCAATTTCCTTTTAGCGCCCTCAAGAGAAGATTTCACAAGGGGATGGTTGACAGGACATATTTCTAGCCCGGCCATAGAGTGGGCCCACTTAATGCCATAAACAACAGTTTCTATGGGGGATACACCCGTATTGTTCGCAAGACAAACGTTCGTAAGTTCTGTAATAAAAAGAGCGATGTGTAAGGGCTTTGCCGGAAGGACAGGGACACCAATCTTCGAGGACGCCCATCCGCGCCATCTCAACAAGCCTGACTTATACTTAGTTAGGGTAGAAGGGGCCCTGGATCCCAGCTGCAAATCAAGAAGGTCTGGAACCAAGCTGCGTAGTAATGGGTCCTCCAAGGCTGCTGCATCGCTCCAAATCCCGGAAGTTAGAACATCTAAAAAACAAAAACACAAGGTGAACGAAATGAAAAGTGCAAGCTCACACAGAAGAGCAATATCGGTATCAGAAGAGGATATTCCAAAAGCGATGGTCGGCTGTGCGGCATTAATTGACTTACCCACAGCTAATAAATTTGCAAACTGAAAAACCAGGCGCAACTACAGGCCAGGTGCCACTACAGGCCAAACAAATGCCTCATTGGGCCTAAAATTGGCCAAATCAGGCCTAAAGACATGCCACATAAGGCTAAAGACACACGCCAAATCAGGCTCGAAAATGCTCCAAATAAGCAAAACGTGCAACGCCGGGCTCGAAAAATATGCCGCAAAGGCAAAGCAACTCACCTAAAATCTAAGCGCAAAGCCAGCATCCTGAACTTTGGGCAACCACGAAAAACAGAAGGTCTAGATTTATAGATCTGCTTCTGACCGGGACCCTCCAGTAGCAGGTCGCCAACCGCAGGCAGAACAAACACTTCCGTGACAAACGAGCTAAACCGAGAAGATCCATCACGCAAGAAAGGCCAAAAATGAGCGGAGGGCCACTCGGGGATGATCAACGTCCCGCTGCCAGAGCAAGACATGAGATGACGGACAGAATGGACGATTAGACTAACTGGGGGACAAATCCAGTTGTTCTCGGAGCTCCAGTCTTGTGCCAAGGCGTCGACCCCACTACATCCGGGAGAGGCAAACTTCGAGTTAAACCGAGGGAGCTGTGCATTGTAATGGGTTGCAAAGCGGTCGAATGTATGAGGACCCCATTTAGCATCAAGGAGGCGGAAAACTGAAGGATTGACGCACCAATCGTCCTTGTCAACGAATCGGCTAAGGAGATCAGCCCTCTCATTCTGCGACCTGGGGATCCACTGTGCTTCAAGGGTGATCCCGTTTGATAAACAAAAATCAAAAATGCTCATAGCAACAGACTGGAGGTGGACTTTGGAACTGCCAACAGAAACTATTCTTGCAGCTCCTTGATTGTCGGTGAAAACCTCTACTCTCTTCTGCCGCAGCTGCTCCGTGCAGGACAACAGTACATAATAAATAGCTTTCAACTCGCGGTACGTGGAACTCTGACCGAGGTCTTCAGACGTGAACATACCGCTAGCCATTACGCCGTCCAAAGAGGCCGAAAAACCGCCAAAAGCGACATCACTAGCATCAGAGAAAACAACCGTCGACGAATCAGGGGGCGGACGAAGAGAATAGCCGTTAACCGAGTCGATATTGTTGTACCAAAATCTCAACTCTTCCAAAAGAGCCGGAGAAAACCGAAGGGTGTGGTCCCACGCTGATCGTGATTCAATTGCAAGGTACATTTGTCTGGTTAGAAGGCGTGAAATGGGTCCCACTGCCAAGGCTACAAGAAATTATAAAACCCGCGATCCTGGCCAATTCTCGATACGAGGACGACGCATCTCCAATTGCAGAGCTTAAAAGACTCTTAAGCTTTTCCACCTTCCTTTCCGGAATATGAAAAGACATAGTAATAGTGTTAATCACCAAACCCAGCCATTCGCCTACCTGCATGGGATGCCAATGAGATTTTTCTTCATTCACAAGGAGACTTGCGGAGTCGAGCTCTTTCTTTTGGATCATGGCAGCTGCTGCGGCGGAACAATTATCCGGTTGGCTTCTGAGCCCATCGTCGAGACAGATAAAGCTATTGTGACCCATAGAGCGCCAGCGACTGACTAACGGACGCAACAGTTTGGTGAAGCAAAAGCAGGCGCTACTAAGGCCGAAGGGCAATACTGTGAAGGTAAAATATCTTAGCATGCCGCTAAACTGCCGAGAAAAACCGAGATACATCTGTTGCTCCCGAAGCAGATATCGACATGGTGATACCCTGACTTGAGGTCCCATGTAAAAAACCAGTGCCCCTCCTCGAGAACTTGAGATAGGGAGCGAAGATCCTCGTACTTAAATTCAAACCCGACAAGGAAGCGGTTGATATGCCTGAGATCGATGACTAAGCGCAGCTTCTTCCCTTCAGCAACTGACAAGGGGTTAACGCAAAATGGCGGAACACTGTGCTCAACGATGCAACCGTTGGCTAAGAGCTCTGAGATGGCTTGGGTCACAAAATCAGGATGCTGAAAGGCCGATCTATTATTAGCCAAAAAACATGAAGGCGGATATTCCGCGAAAGGAAGCCTGTACCCACGCCTGATGGTGTCGAGCACAAACTCAGGAGCGCATAAGGTGCTCTTCCAAAAGTCAATGGAGGCACTCAAACGGCCCTTGACAGCACTGCTAGCGCTTTTAAAATTAAATTCATCGTAACTACCCCCAAAAAAGGAAGAAAAATCGAACTCAACTGGACGCTGAAGAACGTCCTCTGAGCTTGAATCAGCGTCTAGTCAAGAATGGCGCGAGTCACTCTTCGGCGCAACAGAGGACTTAGAACAGAAGGCGCCCAAATGGCCAAACTCCCCGCACTATAAGATAAACAACGCAAAATTAATTAAAAATTAGAGTTCTGTATGCGATGGCGTTCACAACCCGAAGGATGAATACGAATTAACTGCACACTTATATACCGCTATGCAAATAACTTTACACACAAGAGACATAACAGAACGCGTACTTAACGAGGACCACATTCCATACAGAACGTGCAGAAAGCAATTATCTGCTAAACTTCGTAACGCAGATATTTAGACATTC
>BLFK01000923.1:588438-611991 GCA_014634185.1 Astreopora myriophthalma
TTTTTTTTAAGATAAACATTCTTTTTATTTAAGCGAGATATTTGTTTACGTTTGTCGTTCGTTTTTCAAGCTCAACATTCGTTTTAAGGCTTAACATTCGTTTTATTCAAGCGTGACATTTGTGTATTGACGTTGACGCTTGTTTTAAGTTTTTCATTTGTCTTTTTAACTTCGACATCCATTTTATTGAAATCGACATTTGTTTTCTTCAAGAGTGACATTTCAAGTTCAACGAGCGTGATCGACTGAGGTCAATTGAGGTTGGAACCGAGCGTAAAAGCTGGGTCCCTGGCGAGCAAATTAGCGGGAGAGATATCAAGATGGCGAACGTGGTGAACACAGCGTCAGATACTGCTTTAGAAAAGTGCAAAGCTCTCCTGCAAGAAGTTGTAACGGAGCTTAATTCAAGTGCCTCAAATTCCGAGGGAATCGCCCCCAGATTTGCAGGAAGCGATCGAACCCTAGAAAGGAAAATTTCTTTCATCGATGGATCAGACATCCTTGTCAGGCACACTTTTCCCACAGGCGTTCCTACAAAGTTCGCGCTCGTTCCCAGTTCTATTGTACGTCACGCCTGATTAAAACGAATGAATGACAAACTGGAAACAAATGTCACGCTTGAGTAAAACGAATGGCTATTTAAATAAAACGAATCTTGAACTTAAAAAAAAAAGCAAACAAACAAACAATTGGCAAATCCTATGTCAATACACGAAATTCACGCTTGAATAAAACGAATGTTGAACTTAGAAAACGACTATCGAGGTTAAATAAAACGAATGTTGAAGTTGAAAAACGAATGTCGTGGTTGAATGAAAGGAATATTGAATTTGAAAAACGAAGGTCGTGTGTAAAACTGACCAATAAATTGAATTTTGACAAGAAAAACGCGCCATAATTAGGTAGCTACGTGCTTTGTTTGTCACGAGTGGTTAGGTGTGACTTTTACATTGAAGACTCCTACCAAAGAAAGTGCAAAAGAACTAATTCAAAACTGAAACTTCACCCCAACAGTGATCCATTGCTTTTCCTTTAGCTCATGATCAGTAGTAAGGTATCCAAGCCAGTAATGCCAGGAAAGGTCATATTGGGTTCGACTCCTGTGCAGAATAATTATCAGGGTATGTCGCGTCGTTACTGAACAATTAATTATTTCAATTTTATTTATCGTGTACATTTAATTTTATTTTCTTTGTTGTTGATTTCTGTTCACGTTCTATGCATGTCTAACACACCAATAATTCGATTTCTTACACGAAGAACGCACTTTCCCAATCTCAACAAGAACCATATAATTTACTGGATTAAGATAATCATGTTTTGTCCTGTTTATTGCGTACGCGTTCGACCGACTTCGGGTAAGGCCGATCTCGCGTTCGACACTAATATGGTATTTTGCAAAGAGCCCCAGTTTGAGAGTTTTATGGTGATTGAAACCAAGGTTGTTCTTGGTTGATTTAAAATATAACTTTGAATGTGATTGGCTAATTAGTCTGTCCGCTATCAAAATAGTGAACAATAGATCTTTCTAACCAATCACACTCGAGGAAATCTTTATTTGTATTCATTTATTTATTTACTCATTTACTTATTTATTTATTTATTTAATTGTTTTATTGTTTTATGATAAGTACTAATAAAGAGGCCCTAACACGATGAACCATGTGCCAAACAGTAAAGCTCAAGCACAGGTGAAGGCCTAGAAAGAGGGTTGTACTTCAATAACATACTTCAATAAATTAAATCAATATTAAATTAATAGAAATATAAATTATAGATAGATAGATAGATAGTTTATTGACAATAAAAACGTAGCAGCCAGTTGGCTGAATTGCGTAATTATTTACAACGAATGAATTAACTAATTATAACAATATAAGACTATTTACAATTTGGATAAGAATTACAATTAATGAATCTAGGGCTTAAAAATCTAGGGCTAAAATATATATGTCGATGAGAAATGTACTTAATTAAACTACGAATTAATATATTTGCTCATTGCTGGGATAAAGGATCTTTTATAACGGTCTGTGCGAAAACGTGGCAAGATGAAAGTACGCAAGTGTCTAAGATTGTAAGAAGCCTTGTGTCTTGGGGGGACAAGATTGCTGAAACGCTCGTCCCTTTGAATTGATTGAAAGAGTTTAAGACATAGTGATTCACGTCTACTTTGTAGGGTTTTGAGGCCAAAGCGGGCAAGATTATCACAGTAACTGTGCCCTGGAGAAATAACATGAAGCGCCCGCTTCTCAATTCTCTCGAGATCCTCGCTGAGATAGCTAGATAGGGCGTGGTGGAACACAGGCGCACAGTATTCAAGTAACGGTCTTACACAAGTACAATAGCAATTCACAGTGTCTTACAATGAGACAGCAGCCTTGCGCAGAAGTACTAGAAAGTACATGCGTTTGTTTGCTTTTGTTATGATTTCTTCTATGTGAGTGTTCCAAGTTAGGTTGTTCGATATAGTTAGACCTAGGATCTTAGCGTTCTGAACAACTGTTAAATTCTTGTCACTAACAAACAATGGCTCAAAAGAATGTTTGCATTTCTTAAAGTCAATAACAAGTTCTTTACATTTGGCTGCGTTCAGTTGCATCTGATTGCATGAAGACCACTCTGCCACGTAAGTGACAGCATGCTGGGCGTGGCTGTCCATTCCCCTAGGAACGATCTCAGCAATAGTAGTATCATCCACGTATTTCCAAGTAGGGACGCCTGGGATCCTCAGGTCGTTATAAATTATATTAAATTATATTAAATTATATTATAAATTAATTAAATGTAAATAAATTATATTATATTATTATTAAAATATCTCAAGGAGTACGCTCTTCATCCAACCACAAAACGAAGAAATTCACGATTCGGTTTTATTAGCCAATCAGAACACCAAACGAGCAAAGGCACCGGCATCAAGCCGAGCAAAACGAAAGTGATGAAGTCGAAATTGATTTTAGCTTAGTATCTAGTTGGTTGAAAAGTACGCGCAAGCTTTTAGCCCAATCATGCAAGCAATGGCCCAATCAAGCAAGCCAAAACCAAAGCAATGGCCTAATTAATCTCGGCATTCAATTGGAAACCGCTCTATTTGCACCACCAATGTCGTTAATTTGTTTGTGTACATGAAATCATGACTATGCCTTACAAACGTTATATCGGAAAAAAAAAGAAAAAAAAAGAAAACATCTAAAGAGATGAAAGACTCAGAGGTTACCCCCCTCCTCTTTCCTCAAAATTCCAATTTTTGGTGACATGACGTCATACTATCGGGACTACGAGGAATGTGTCAAACGTGCTCAACGATTCATTTGAAAAGTTGGTTTGATAGCCCTGGTGGCAGAACACTGTGCAGCGCAATCGTACGGTCATGGTTGGAGTCTCGTTCAAACCTAGATTTTTTCTAGGCTTCTCTGCAGCTCCTTAGTTTGCTTCATTAACTGCGATGATCACCTTTTAGAGTATAAGAGCACGTTCACATATGCGATTTTTTGTCTCTCAACTGAATGCAATTTTTGTCGTATTTTAGTGCAACTTGTCGCCGAGATACGCCGCAATTTGAGATGCGTTGTGGCAGTTTAATAAAAAAAAAAAAAAATCCGCAGCAAAATTGCATGAAGTTCGAGCAAGTTCGAAACCAATGCGATACTGCGGCGACAAATTGCACTAAAATTGCGCTGAAAGTTGCACCTAGTTTACAAGTGCGATTTTGAACTTGCGGCTTTCGTGCGACAAAAATTGCGTCGAAATGCGGGACAAAAATCGCTGGTGGAAACGGGCCTTTAAAAAAATTCACTGAAAATCAGTCTTTCATGTTTGTCGTTTTAAGTTTTCTTATTGTTATTATCATTATTACTACTATTACTATTAATTATTATTACTATTATTATTATTATTATTATTATTATTATTTTCGCATCGAAAAGCGTTTTTCGTTAGCAACTAGAGCACAGCTAGGCAGAGACTACGGAGTCAAGATCCTCTAAATTACAAACTGAATTAAATGCTGAGAATCCAGTTAGCCGGACATCAATTCCTAACTGGCGCCAATATTACAAACAAATGACAGCTGGGAAAGATTGCAAGCTGCTTTTTTTTTCTTTCTTTTTCTTTTCTTTTTTTTTTTTAATTACTATTATTGTTGTTTTCTTTATTTTTTCTGTAATTTCTTCTTCTTTTTTTGTTTTTAAAGAATAGCGTCTTTTCCTGAAGTTAACAGACTCGGTGTAAGTTAAACTTAACGGATTCAGCATAAAAATTTGGAACTAATAAACTTCGATTTCTTTAGAAATGTATATTGGTGTTAAAAACAAACGCATTTATGAATCTATTTAAGCGGAGACTTAACTGAAACTTTGCTTCCATTAGCAAGCTAAGAAAACTGCATTTTTAAAACTCTTGAGGTTGCGTCCTTGAGTCAACTTAATATTTCTGCCGTTGTTTGCGATAAGGTAGTTTTCGTTCGCCTTTTACCACCTTGCCAAGCCAATCGTGAATTTTAAATTGATTTCTTGCAATTCTGACAATGGAAACTGAGATTGGCGATCAAAGAATACAAAAGAGTTATTTGGTGTATCCTTCCTACGGCGTTAGGTCTGTGTGTTTGTACTTCGTTGTTGCAAATGAAGTGCCACAAGCTATAACCTGGACTGAACGAATCAAAACAGAATTTATTCGAAAACAATCCAATAAGATTCTCTAGCAAGGCGCTATTATTTTATTTTTTCAGTGACATGTATAACAAAGATTTTATAGAATCTGAGGAGAATATTGGATTTGCACAAGTTGTTTAATCACCGTTGTGATGTTTAGGAGATTTGATGAATATTTCGCAGAGGCCCATTCATTACGCCAAGTATACTTTATTTGCTCTGGGTCGCTTAATTTCTTGACAGGTGTCATTTATCCATCACTATATTCTTTTATCCCAGTCAAGATGACTTTATTGCGAGTTTGCGACGAACAACTGTCATCGACTATAGAGGCCTTAACTGGAAGGTTATTGATCCCCCACTCTTTTTCATTGTCACTTTAAATTTTGACGCCTCCAGTTTCCAGGTAAAATGAAGCCGGATATTCTACTTACAAATTGAAGCCCGTTGTTGCGTGGAAAATAATTTTTGCTACCTCGTCTGGATGGTGAGAAAAGAAGCCTGACTAACATTCTACGAGAAATGATCTAACACTGCGTTCATTGTGATCAATGCCGTAGGAAGAGATGGCGGACAACAAAAACATCCCTCGACGATTTGATTTCAAAATCTCAATTTTCCTTGTGTATGGTAAGTGGGAAATATGTTAATCGAAACGTACACACGCAAATGAAAACACCGTCGGATTGAAAACACCTTACTGGTGTACTTTGTCAAATCGAGGCTGAAGAAAGGGATTTGAAATTGTGAGGTGATTTGGAAAGTTTTCAGGCAAGCGGGTTATTTCTTCAAGTTTGATGTTCTTAGTGATATATTTTCGCATTTAGTCGGCTCTGCAAGTAACTCAGTCTAAAATGAAGTATTTTTTGATATGCCGCGAACTGTTTAAGTTAAGCAAGAATTAAAAGAATAACCAATTCGTATAACAATGATAGTTTTTATTTTTTATTTTTTTATCAAAGGCAAAACCGTGAGCAACGGTGTATCGTAAAAGCGTGTCAATATCTCCATTTGGCGATTTGCATGAAATATATCCGTATTACATCAAGATATCCCCTCGTTCACTAAACCGCTTTTAATTCCATCCGTTTCAGTCTTCCGATATCCAAATTCAAATACTACTCACGAGAAATCATGTCCGGCATTTGCTACGAATAGAGTCGAAAAGGATATTGAAAAAAATGAGATAAAATAAAAAGGCTAAGGAAATTATCGATAATTCTGAAATAATATTTCACGAAACTGCCGTTTATTAGGCCAGTCAGTTGAAGGTAACCAGGTTGCACTCCAAAACTTTATAAAGAAGTCAGCAAAGTGAAAACTGACGATATCCTACCCAAGGTTATCAGCTGTTGGAAGAATGAATAAAAATCATTGGTCATCATTCTGTTGCTGCTTTCGAACACGAAAGTTGAACTCCAGTTGGCGGGCAAGAGAATCCCATGGCATTTCTCTCTCGAATATAAACACCATTGTCCACATTTTCACTTATCATCCATGTGATATTTCAGTTGTTCAGGTTATGAATCCCACATGCATTGAACCAAGCTTGCAGGGGTGTCATGAGTTTATGAAATTTTAAAATGTGATAACGCACTTTAATAACTGCTCCCGGTTCATTGTTGCAGACGATGATCTCTCGTGTGTCTAAACGCGAACGGAGTACAAAGTGAGCAATTCAATTTGAACTCTTTTTTACGCACGCAGATCTAGAAATTAAAACCCTTCTGAGACTGTGACACGGCAACGATGATGCGGGTCCAGATTTAGGGTAAGGGAGGGGCCCGCTCTCATTTTTTTCCATTTCTCGATTCTGAGGCAGCTTTAATTTATTATAACCAAAAGGTTTGCTCCAAAAAAATAGCGGGTGATAGGGGGAACCCGGGGCCCCTAGGCCTCTCCTGTTGATCCGCCACTGCGGCCCTCCCTGTTTTCATAGTTTTAAAGCCCTTTTACACACGCAGAACAATTGGCACGGCACTTCTAAGTCGGCCAAGGCACCGATGATTTCTTGGTTTAAAAAGTTTTGCACACGCCGAAAAATTGGCACGACACTCCTCAATCTTTGCCTATTGTATAAACCAAGCCTATTGTGTAAACCAAGAAATTGCCGGTAAGTTAGTTTCTGAGTTGACGACAGCCTCTGTTTCAAAGCGAGTCCAAGAGCAAAATCTTTTTTTTTTTTTTTGTGATGGTAATTAGTTTAGTTTCCATATGAATGGAAACTCATTTTCCGGTAAGAAAGACTTCGCACTTAGACTGGCTTTGAAAAAGAAGCTAAACTGAATTCGGGAATGGCCTACTATTATCATTATCATTATCATTACCATCACCATTACCAATATTATTGTCATTATCATTATAATTATCATTTTATGTTTTTATTTTTTTGCGAATTTCGAAAGGTGCCTGAAAAACCGCATGCACAGTGAACATACTTCAACCGGTTTACACGTACGAAATTGTAATTTCCTTACGCTGCTGGGTTTATCGGTGCGGAGCACGCCTACGGAGGTATGCTGTGCAACTCCCAAATTTTTGTTTATCCTCCACAGAGAACTATCTAATCAACTATTAGTTTAAGATTTGTGGTATGCTTGTGGAGAAAACACGTCAAATACCAAAGACTTTTGATTATCAGGACTATTGACTGTCATTTAAATTGGAAAAACAAAAGCAAAACAAAACAAAAACTTGCCAATGAAGTAAGCAAACACAATTCCAAGGGTATCAGCATTCCATCTACGATTATATTTGTTACTTATGATGTTCCTTATCCATTGTTTATTGTTTGTTTGCCTCCGGTACAGAGCTTAAGGGGCTTAAATGTTAAAAAGCTAATGGCGAGGAAGCCCAATAGAAGCCACAGGGCTTATAAAAATAGGCTCCCTCAATTAATTATTATAACCAAGTATTAACAGAAAGATACATATCAGATCATAGGCAGAGCTATTAAACAGTAGTACAATAATGTGTATAAATATACATATACATACATATATATATATATATATATATATCATACATAGTTAGGCTAGTAAAAACATTATTCTTAATGCCCATTTTTGAAGTATAGTTAATTTTCGTAGCTTTGAAGGGTAAGTCGATGCCCAGACGCTCGCACAGTAGAATAAGTAAGGTTAGTAAAGGCTATAATAAAGTGTCCTTAAAGAGGAATTGTTTAGGCAAAAACTGGCTTTATACATTATACCTATGGCTTCGGACACTTTTGTGGCAACATTATGTATATGTGACTTCCATGTAAAATGTTCACCCAAAATTACACCAAGAAAGAGATGGCTTCCTTAACACGATCAAACGAGAAATTACCACTAATAAAAGCTAGATCAAGGGTTTGCCTGTTTTGTCTTGATCTGAAAATAGTAGGATTAGATTTCTTAAGATTAATAGATAGCTTATTTGTATAAAACCAACATGTTATATTTTCAGTTCTAAATTTACAACTTCCATTAGAAAGGAAGCATCAGCATGCGAATAGAAGATTTTGGTATCATCAGCAAATAATATCAACTCCAAGACCTCAGTCAGGCTTAATTAAGGTATCAGCCACCCTTCGGGACCGTCCGCGCGGATCGCTGTAGCGTTAGTTGTTTTTATAAAAACCCCTACAAACCATATATTTTTTAAAAGCTTAATAATTCCAGATTATGGATTTGAACTAACAAAAACTATTTACTTAAATGTGTTTCGAAATTGGAACGCTTTGTGTAAAAGTACACGTCTCTATAAATCATGTTCCACTCCCGCCTGAAATAAACGGAAGAAAACAACGAAAATCGCATTCGCTTCTCAACACGTTCCACTAAAAAACCGTGTCTCAGATTTTTGACAAGTGCGTTTGTTTCTCTTTAATTAGAAAATGAAGTTGGGGAAGGCAATTAGTCAACACTCCCTGTGGAAAAAAAGCTCTAGCTTTAAAATCAAAAGGAGTATGAAAATTCGCGTTCCAGTTTCGAAACACATTTTAAGTAAACAGTTTTTTTTAGTTCAAATCCATAATGGTAAGGTAATGTAAGTAGCTTTATTTAAACACGGTATTTCCTTCAGGTATACATTTACATTGAAGTATAGAAAACTAACTTCCTAACTAATCTAAAAACTAAGATAAAAACTAAAATAAAAAGATAAAAAGAAAACACCTGCTTTACAAGGAGGCCGTGTGTAAAAACAAAATATCGTTAATTAATATACTAGGGGATGTCAATTGCCGCACCTCCAAAGGCAAGCCGTTCCATAACACACTTCCGCTGTAGGAAAGACTTCTTTTATAAAATTCAGTACGGGGTTGCGGAACAGCGAGCTTGTAATCATTCTCCCTAAAGTTATAGCTAGTTAAGTCGCAGCGACGAACAAAACGCGAAGTCAGATATTCTGGAGCAGTGCTATTTACAATGCAATGCATCATTATTGCCTTACTGACAGCGCGCTGATGGACAAGTTTCGACCACTTTTAATAATTCACAAGTACTGCAGTCATAGTTAGAGAAAGTCAGAACACGAGGGGCACGATTCTGCAATTTCTGCAATTTAGAAGAAAGGTTATTGGAACAATTTCCCCATACTACATTACAGTTATCAAAGTGTGGCTGTAGCAGAGAATTGTATACGTTAAGTAGAATCTCAAAAGGGAGAAAATACCTAATACGCTTAATCGCGCTTATGCCAGAAGCAACCTTTCGCTAATATGACACTCCCAAGAAAGATTTCCATCGATGTGAACACCTAGGGATTTTGAAGTCGAAACGTGTTTAATCGGAAACTTGTTAATTTCAATTATAGGGTTCCTTTCTAGCGTTGACAGTCTTTGCCTAGACCCAATTAATAAAAATTCTGTCTTAGTCGTGTTTAGTGTAAGTTTGTTCGCTGCAAGCCATATACGAATTCTATCTAAGTCTATGTTAACGCAACGCTCTATTTCCTCAACATCATTACTCGCATAGGTGATACTGGTATCGTCAGCATACATTCTTGGTCATGAATGCATAAGGCAATTCGGAAGGTCATTTATATATAATAAGAATAATCTGGAATTATTAAGCTTTTAAAAAATATATGGTTTATGGGGGTGTTTACAAAAACAACTAAAGCTACAGCGATCCGCGCGCGGACGGTCCTGAAGGGTGGCTGATACCTTAAGCTCACATATCCGGTGACTATCCATACTCCCCTTTTCATGTTTCAGTATCATACCGTGTAGTATGAAATTTTGCGGGACTTTGCGAATTGACCCCGATCGATCCCAATTGAGTTATTTCCTTATGATGAATAAATATCCTTAAAATGAATAAATGTTCGTTATTGGTGTCTTCATTTGTACTTATGGCGTTATTTCGAAACGAAACGAAACGTCGAACAACGAGTGTATCCTTGTTTTTTGCAAGTCTTTGCCGGTTCGCAAAACAGTATGATAGCTTCCTGTCCAGGGACTTTTATCTTCTTATTTCCAATTGTTATGAAATTTATTCTTAAAGGTTTGCTCTCCCTTACTCCTGCTCAGGCTCAATTCACAGGTAAGTAATTAGATAACAGCCATTAGAGAGGTTTTCAATTGTGTCGTTACACTAAACATCAAATTAATTGCAGAGACAATGACGTTCTAAAGGAAATACGGCTTTCAGCCAAGCACAAATCGAAGTAATTCAAGAACTGTTTTTACTGCCCAGGCGGAACGAAAAGGAAGTAAACGCAGCTGGCGTCAAGCGCAAGAAAACGAGAATAAAGAAGTTGCAATTGGTTTTAGTTTTGCATCTGATTGGTTGAAAATTTAGCGCAATTGTCTCTTTATCCAGTCAAGGAGCAAACCAGAACCAGTTCGCGTCAGCCTCTTTTTCAAGACGAGTCTAAGTGCAAAAGTTTGTGATGGTAACTAGTATTACTTTGCATATGAATAAAAACTTATCTTTACAAGAAAGATCAGACTTCGCACTTAGACTCGCTTTGAAAAAGAGGCAGATGTGAATTCGGAAATGGCCTATTACGTTCAGCACTCGAGTGAAAACTGTCCTATATTAAGCAAAATACTGTTACGGTAACTGTCAATCGGAAGGTCACCAAACTTAATAGGCAGCTTACGAGGCAACGAAGTCGACTGCTACGAGGATGTCATTTAAAAACACAAGTTCGCGTTATTCGTAACAGTTCGCAACTATTTCATGTCGCTCCGCGTGTAGGATATGTAGTAGCTGTCGAGAAATTAAACTGGTATGGGCGGGTTAGAAGCGTAGAGAGGAAGCTGAAAATTCCTTGTCACTGGCTAACGTCCTCCACAGAACCTTCAGTTTGGTTATGTTGCGTCTTTAATTAGGATTGGCGGCAAAGAAATGAAGCAAAATGTAAAATGCACGCATGGAGAATGCAGAGCCATTGCTTTTGCACACTAAACCTTTTGTTCTGCGGCGTTCTCGTTGCCGGCGGCGTCGTCGTTTCGTAAGCTGCCTATTTCATGAACGCGTGCTCTTGCGATTGTACTGTTCCTCAGATGTCAGCAAAATGTTTCTGTTATAATGTGGGCGTCAAGTTTATGTATTGAATCTATATATTGTCAGGAGTCCATAAGTAGAAGCATCCACATGTAATAGTCCGGGCCATCAGCACAGGAGTAGCTAGATGAAGTTATTGTTAGTTTTAAAAATTTCCCTTAAAAGTGATTTTCATGGTCGCAAGGGCTCTCCTCTATGCAAAAAATACGTGCCATAAAAAATGTGATTGGATAAATTGGATGAACGTGCCTGTCTCTGTTTTTCAGGGCGCGAAATTTCGTTCAAAAAATGTTATTATTGTTTCTTTATTTCTTTGTTTGTTTGTTTCTTTTTATTCCCCACGAAAATGAATTACGACAGGGGACGGTCCAAGCAACACAAAAATGGTGCATGCCACTTGTTCTTGCAGCGTGCACAACCCGTGGGAACTACACAGACGACATTTACCGAGATGTCCGCATCAAAAATTCCAGAACCAGTGTAACGATTAGTAGTCCAAACTTTCCGCAGCCCTACCCTCAGAACATACAGTGCACATGGAGAATTCTTGCCCCTGATGGTTTTCAAGTGAAGCTCTCTTTCTTGGAATTTCAATTGGAAAAAAGGCACTCCGACTCGAGTTGCCATGACTACGCCAGTGTGAGGTGAGCACATACCCTTCAAATATACCGAGTTGTAGCACACTACTGAAAGTACCGCAATGCGTACGTAGGGCAAAGTTAGGGGTGTATTCCTCCAGCTGCACCCCTATTTTCAAACTTCGTCATCATATTCACCCAAACTGCCTAGTCTGGCACGAAATATTTCTTTCAGGACCAAATCGTTTCACTGGAAGACTGGCGTGTCGTTTGACGGAGAAGTTGTTTGTCCATGAGCTGAAACGGCAGCTCCATCATGGCGTAGTTTGTTTTAATCGCCACCCCTACCTGAAATAATTAGAACTGGTCATCTTGCTAGCTTCTAATTGTCTCTTAACCTTCACGAGCCTTTCGTTGTGAATTGTTCTCTTTAGTTTGGAACATCAAGCATATTCGATTGGTGAACTAGGCTTCCAGTTAAGGAAACTTGGCCAGTATTGGTTTTTGAATTTTCTCTTCAAGTGACGGAGGCTTAGTATTCAAGGATGCTGAAGAAATTTGGAGGCGCTGTGGTTCAAGCAATCCTCCCGCGGTACGCTCAAGTGGCCAGGTACTCTGGATGAGATTTCTTAGCGACAAGAAGATCCAGGAGAAAGGATTTACGATGAAAGTAGTTCCTGTGAGCGGTGAGGAATTTAACAGAAAGAAACCAAAGCATCCTCTTGTAGATTTATACCAGTGGTATTGGAAGTAGCAAAAGCTGTGGTTCTGTCGACAGAGTCCGGCAAATGAGCTATGCATGGGCGTTACTAAACAGAGGAACGGAATGAAATGAGCCGGAATTGTACCGGAATGTAATGACACCACGATGTGCCGAATTGACCTCGGAATGTACCGGATGAAATCGAAACATTCCTTAATGAAATGGAACGACATCACAAAGGAGCGAATCAACATTCTTGTGACTCTTAACAGGGAGGAAAAATGACGAATGTCCTACAACGAAATGTAAACATAAAACGCTGAAATTATGTCAAAACGTACCAATCACTATTTCTGAGGATGAAATAAATTGTTGAGACAAACAAGAAAATCAATGGGATAGACTACAAAGACCTCTACAAAGCAGTTACCTGGTTCTTCGCTTGGTCGAAGTATTTTTCCTATTGCTTAAAACAGTTGAACAACTCGGCCCTGAGGCACTAAATCCGGAACATTTCCACAACAGAGGTTCTTCATCAGACAAGAAAAAAAAAAAAAAGAAAACTTAAGTCATAAGACTGGGTGTTTACCAATATTGATTTTCATAATTTCTGCTCCGGTTAGCTTCCTGAAGCACTTGCCTGGTGGCAATACATAGGTCTTGTCCACGGGACAGTGTAATACGCTTTCTTATTTTCTGGAGATCTCTTTTATGCGTTCAATGCGTTTTCTGAACTTTCAGAGCGGCAAGATATATGTTCTGTCACGTCAAGTGTCTCAAATCATTCGGCAGATGTAGTTTTTCGAAGAAATGTGCAAAATAGCATTAACTCTGTAACAATCAGGTTGAAACCAGGGTCATTCCGTCTCATTTCGGTGTCATCTCGTTTCATCACGTTCCGTTCCTGAATTTACTAACGCCCACCTTGCCTGTGTATTCATCCTAGGGCCCGGTTCACGCTTTCGCTATTACCATTGCTTGAGCCATCGCCATCGGCACTGCCATCTGTATCTAAACTAGCGTTGGTTATGACATTGATATTGACATTGGTATTGGCATAGCCATACGCACAGGCAAAGGTATTTACACAGTGTCATCGTCATTAGCAGTAGTATTGGCATTCCCAAGAGGTTAGCCTGTGTGAAAATGCTACCGTGCATCAGCTTCTTTCAAAACAAGTGTTCACATACATGGCTACATTTTGCAAGGATAAACTAATTACCTTTTGTCTCTATAGGATCACCATCCAAACGATATATTGTCCTCGGGGTTCTAGTCGCTTTACTCTTCATCATCATTGTGACCATCATTGTGTGTCGAAAGCGCTTTCAAGGAAAGGAAAAAGACGCTCCTAAAGTACGTCAGTACCAGGAACTGCAAGTGCCAACTGATTCCGAGCCAGAGCAGACAAAGCCTTTGAATGAAGAACCTGATTCGGAGCTCACGGAAGATCTCTTGAACAGTGACCGGCACAAAGCAAGATCAGACAAGACATCGGAGGCTTTAGATACCGGCCCGATGAAGAGTTCAGAGGGGTCTGCTCACTGCTCACTTTCTGACGAGGGGTATTTAGAGTGTATTAACAGCCGGTCAATCAGCAAGGAAAGCCCTAAGAAGGCCACTGCAAACGAGGATGAAGAGTTGGAATGCACGGAGCTACTCACTGTGGTGTAACCGTGAGAAAGTTGCATTTTAAATGATTAATGTATGCGCCTTAGGCAGAAAAAATCTTTTATTCCTCTGAAAGTTAAAAAAACTGCACACACCAATGAGCAATTTTATTGCACACAATTATCTGAAAACTGTCTATTTCACACGACATTAATTCAATCGTACAAGTAGGCAAATTTCTAGGTTTTTCTACCCTCTTGACTCGCGTACGACACACACGCGCTCGATCATGACCATCAAGTCGATTGTGAATCTAAAACAAAGAGAGTTAATTGGTTGGAATCGTACTGCAGACAATGCTTTGGTAACAATCGCAGTCGACTCAAGAGTATACAGAAGACTAATTCCCTGCAATCTTGTATATTAATTTGGCAATTAACAGCACCGAGCACGAAAAGTGGCGGCTGATAAGTTATTTACGCATAAATATGTTAAACCAGACCAATTAGCCTCATTTTGGAGCAAGCTGACTATCCTGTTCGAATTTTCTATGTACCATTGACGCTAGTTGGTTTAATAAGCGCAATCAGTGGCAAAAGATCAATTTCTAGGGCGGCCGTCAGCAAACTGCAACAGGTAAGTACTCTTCAGAGATTCTGCTTGGCCATATTGAAAAGTCAACGAATACTTGAACTTCAAGTACGGTGTGAGGAATAATAAATAAATAAATAAATAAATAAAAGAATAAACTAAGTAAATAATTAAGTAAAATTAAAGAAAAAATGATTTGAGATGTAGACTGAACCTGTAAACCTGTAAAGTGTACAGGTTTTATTTTATACATGAATATAGACTAGTGCACAGCACAAAAAAAAAAAAAAAAAAAAAACTTACCTGGGAAAGACACTTTCTATGTGGCAAGCCGGTTCAGTTTATCACGGCGTTGTGAAGTTTTAACGTTAACCCGTTAGCAAATGACTTTATACAATAACACTCTGCCATTGAAATAAACTAATTCTAAATTTAACAGAACGCTTCCACTCTTATTTACAAATAGTATTATCAATTAACCACGACTAAGAACCACAAACCCTGGTTGCACAAGAACATGTAGCCCTGGTTGATTCCATTTTTTAAGACTCGTACGTACGTGTTGGTATGTATACGTTAGTCTTAAATATTCCTTTATGACATAATTCTTAGAGTTAACACAAACAAACAAAAAGGGTGCTTGCTCACCGGATTAGCAACAATATAGGTCTACTGGAATTAAAGAAATATTTTGCACGTTCAAGTCAACTTTGCTCAAGATCCGCATTCTACTCCAACAAAAGTCATGGCCGCGGCGTGACATGAAAGCGAACCTACTCCACGTACAGTGACGCTTTGTTGATCGTTAATGATGTGGTCGCAAGAAAATAAATTATATTATAAGTATACCGAGAACAAATAGGCGGAAATTGTGAATTGGCGTTTCTTCAGAAGTTCGGAATGCGCCGGCATACAACAATTCGCACAAGTCAGGACGCGCCTCTTATGAAGATACGTGGTTTGGCCATAATTTTAATATTTGTTTTATTCATTTGTAACATGGAGGGTTAGTTTACTTTATTACCGGTCATCAAACACTATGAATATTAATTAAGGAAATAATGGTTTGAACAGCCTGACAATATTAAGGTCAGTGCGCACCAGGGGACGTGTAGCAGGGGCCTATTGCACAGGCAATTTCGGCCGTAACCCTGTTTATCCACTTTCCCCAAAAGCTATAACCCCGACTACGTTTTCTGAGTTTGTGCGTAATGAGGAAGCCGATAAATCAAAAGAAGGAGGTTATATCTCCGGTCGAGCATACTGTGTGATCCCCGCTCCATGGAACTGAGTTATCGAAAAGATCGGGTCATCATTACCATGCATGCCGTTCCAGAAACGGGTGTCCTCAGCAAAAAAACGCGAAACCACCTGTCCCTCAGCAAGTTGCCTGAAGTTTTGTGACCAGAAATGAAGTTTTCAGTTCATGTGATTTCAAAGTGTGGTGGTGTCCTGGTTAAAATATCCATCTGGCGTCATTCTTCTGGCCCGGAAGTCATCCATGGTGCCTGCTTCAGCTGCTCGTCTTTGACTTGTCACGTTGGAGGTCTCAATTTCCCTTTCGATGAACATAAGGGAGAGGTAGCTAAGCACAAAGGCGTCAATCATGCAGATGATGGCAATCCAGTAGGCCCAGTTTACCTCGCAGCTCCCTATCTTGTAAACATCTGCTTTTGGGCCGCATACTGCCTGGACAGCGGGTGCATCCCATCCAATGGGGTATATGATACATGTTATTAACATGCATAAGCCTGTGGATAAGATGGGTTGGACCTTAGACCCAGAAATAAATTTCACTGTGAAACAAAACGCCATTTTGATCGTCTCAAAAAATATCATTGACAATCATTGACAGAGGTTCTAATCGCTACTTTGTAATTACAGGGCTCACAATGTTGTATGTGAGGCTCAAGGATGGCGATACATACATATATATATATATATATATATATATATATATAGGTAAAAGTATATGTATATATATATAGGTAAAAGTGAGACGAAATGCAATACTAGATTCAACAACTATCGAAGCCACATTAAGACTTCAAAAAATAGTTGCCAACTGAGTGAACACTTTCTGCATAACAGACGAACTCACGACGACTTCGAAAATTGTGCCATGATCACGCTGATCGAACAGATGCGAAAAGAACACCTAGAAGCGAATACGAAGAAAGATCTGCTCTGAAGAAGGGAAATTTTCTGGCAATTAAAGTGTTAGAGTGAAATACTATACAACCACACGGTCTTAACAAAAGAATAGGCTAAATACTGTAACGCAGAGACCCTCATGTCGTTTTGTGTACAAAATAGTTTTTAACATACGTTACGAGGGAAACTATACAATCTCATAATATTCAGATGTGAAAACCCTACTGTGACGTAATATCAATGAGAAGATAATTTGCTGTAAGAAGACTAAAGTTCAGCCCAATGACCGACCCCTGACGAAAGCGAATGCCGAAAAAGGGTTTACATCTTAAACGGTTGAGACTATTACCTTTCGCGCAACTTACATATATATATATAAAAAATAAATCAGGTATCCATTATTGTTTCTAAGGTATTTCTTTCATGATGTCAAAACAATCTAAATAACCTCTTCACATTCACTAAGCATTGTATGCTATCTGTAGATTAAACTGTGGCAGATGACGCAAGAGAGCAAGTGTTTTTGGATCCGTTTTTCTATTAAAATTTCCCATGCGACAACGTGCGCCCATTAAGGACATTAGTGCCACATCCGTAGCGTTAATGGGTCACACAATTGACAATTGTACAATAATTGGAGTTTAATGGAATCATTCACCCTAAGCCAGCATCTATGATATTCCCACGGCGTGTCGTGGGCATGTTCACTGAAGCATTTCAGTCGACGTCGGCCGACGGTGTGAAGTACGCACACACACTACACATCCACCTCACCCTAAATCCGCTCATTTTCCCACCTACCACTGCTCCCCCACAAAGAAAGAAGAAATGGGATGCATAGAAATATCGGTTTGTGGATGATGGCCCCAACCTGTATGAATTCAACGTACGGTGCCAAAAATGACATGATTAGAGTCATTCATGGGGTTAATTCTGTGACAAAAGGACGCTTAATTCGTGATTCCTCGACTATGAAGACCAATATCCAGGAACTAACTCCTCGTGAGAACCAAGCCAATATTGGTCTACAATCGACCCTCTAAAGAGCTTAAGGTTTTAAAATCGCTCCTCTATCGCTATTCTTGAGATTATTATTATTCAAGAGACTTCCCTCGAACATTCGATATATTTCGACTATTATCCCACGACTACAAGCTGTCGGATGCATGTCGCGGCAATGCTATGCAATCGACCGCTTTCTGACAAGAGCCACTGACACCCACATTTTTACATCTTTTAAATTTCCGCATATTGATTATTGAAAACCAATTTTCGCATACAAAGCATTTATTGATGGCTGAATAACATCGTTAGATCGAGAAAAACAATTTAGGTTTTAGCAGTTTTTGTCGCAGGAAGTTGCCTATAGTGCGTTTATTGATCACATTATTTTCGAAGGGTTGAAATTACATACCCATTCAATTCCTAAAGATAGAGTATTCGAGTAAGGGCAACACAAGAACTTGTCGAATCTGGTTAAGGTAAAACACCATAAACCTTGTAAAGTAAAATCTAATATATCAATAAAAGATGCAAGATTCGATTATTCTTCAATTTTATAAAGAGGAAAATGCGAAACTCCGCCTTCGGAATTGAAATTAGTTATTTTTTGAGTTATGCATCCAACATATTGAATGAACGTCACATTTTGGTTCATGTACCCCACAGATATTTCCCTGCGTTGAGCTGTGTTGTTCACCGCGCTAACGTAACTAGTCATGTCGCTATTACAAGGTTTAACGCGCCGTTCTAACGTACCGACTTTTACTAACTTTGTGGCTTCAATAACACCCGAGGGCAGCTGAATTCGCGCGACTAACATTGTTAAGTGTTCTACGTGTTGGGAAATGATGAAACAACTTACGAAGCACTCAAGGGAAACATTCAGAAGACCAAGACCAGTCAAGGATACAACAAAGGAGAACATAGCACGACTAGGACGTATACGTACCTGCAGTAAACTGTAGTCCGCTACTGACTCGAAATCCAAACCCTGAAGATTCGAAGCAGCAAAGCCAGTACATAAGCATTATTGCCACTGAGAGAAAAGTGGAGATGAAAGAAAAAGCCACGAACACAGTGGACGCCTGCCATGCGGCCGAATGGATGCTGTTGAAGTCAGTGAGGCTCCCGGCACAGTCGTTCAAGTCATCGGAGCAGTTCCGGTACAGGCCGAAATTCACGTTTTTGCCTTCAGCCTTTCCGATGATCCAGTGGGGTTGCACAAAAATCACCACAATCATAATGCCCAAACAGGCAGTGAATAACGCCCAGAGGACCACCAAAATAGTTAATGTTTTCGATTGGTACCAAGGTTTCAACGACATGCCACGCGCCATTGTGAGTACGTTTCTTTCTTGTGTCGTTGTGATTAACGCTCAGGCGCTATGCCAGTGGTTCTGGTTAGGCGACAAAGCTATATAATGATTTGCTTGAGGTTATTCATATACCCCCTGCGTTGGGTCTGATATTTGTCGGCCGAACTCACTTAACATGATGCAGCATATTCAATGAAGCTTGAAAAACCTAAGCGGGTAATATCACAAGGAATTATTTTTTAATTTACATGAATTAATGTTTTCAAGACTTGAAACCACATCTTCAATGCAAAATTATGGTCCATGCGACCATTCCTTTTTTTTGTTTTGCTTTGTTTTTTTAATGTATTACCTTTTTTAACATACGGATATTTTGCTAAATACTGAAGGCATTACACTAAATTTATAACACAGGGGCGAAGAAACTCGATGTCTTTGGACAGACTTTGCATTATGAATAATAATGACATTTATGATTGGATGCTTTATCGCCGTTTACTTAGGGCTTTTCCAAGAGTTTCGCAGCCGTCCGATATATGATCTATTAAACTAAGTCTTTCCTTAATACAAAATGCAGCTCCTTACTAACGAAAACCTCACAAGCAAAACACTATTAAAGTTTAATAACCCAAGAAACAGCGTCTGGCGTCACACTAAGACACAGGAGAAACAAGAGACTGCGTGGATCGCTGATTTTGTACTAAATAAGACACACTCTCCCGAAGATTAAGAATAACAGATGTGCTGTATAATAACGTTCCATTTTATTTCAAAGAAACGTCTTCCTGTGATTAGGCAAATGAAACCTAAACAATGAATGAAATTCAAAGTATTCAATAGATATGGTCTCTCTCATAATGGGGACATTCTTGCTCCCGATGGATTACGATCAAAGGCGTCGGGGTTTCAACGCGAGGTTGAAATAAACAATCCTTCATTTAGGAAATTTCCTCACGTCACAATCATCGAACAACAAACAAATTCTCACGAGTTTTCCCTCATTATTCTCGTCAGTACAAATATAGCAATGAGGGACAGCTGTAAATGCATGCTACTAATTCCCTAACTTTTCAGAGTCGCTGCGGGGGGTGTTTCCTCTTCCGATAAGCGCCCTCAAGGTGCCGGCAATAGACTGTTTCCGTGTTCACGAGCTCTAAGTTCAATTTCCGTTGGCCGATTGGCCACTGACTAGCCTATTTGCTTTAAAATAGTAACATTCTCTCCGGGATCAACATGGACATGTGATGACACCCCATGCAGTGTCACGAGCTTTGCTTATTTACAATGTTAGTACCCTAATTCCACGAGCGAGTTCCCTCTATTTATTGAGTGAACTATTTAATCCGACAAGTGACGTTAGTAACGATCGCCCTGCCACGTCAAAAAGAATATGCCGGCCAAGACTTCCTTCCACCAGCTGATGTAAAAGACCTACATCAGACATATCAAATATCCCACTCCGCGAGATAACTTGCCGGAAGGATGATGGCATTTTACATTCGCCAGCAGTAATGGAGGAATTATAAGGCACAATTATATCATTGAGAAATCTTAGTCAGTAGGCACTTAGCCGTGGAAATGGTACTGGTCTCCCACAACAAAGTTATTCATAAATATATGACAATTAATATAATAATTTTACAGTGTCTGTGTTACCTGGCCTACGAATGGAAGTGAGCCTACCGGTGACCTTGTTTTGATACAAACCTCGGCTTTTCTTATGTAAATGAAGACTACTTTGCATTAGAACAGGTTTTGCATGATAAAAACAGTGCGGTCTGTATCAATACAAGGTCACCGCCAGACTCGCTGCCACTCACAGGCTAGCACACTGAGCAAGCAACTGTAAAATGGCCTATTAGAAACAATGCCTTGTTCAAGAGTGCCATGAACATCCCCGTTCAGTCAGTTTCTTCTTTTTACGACAAAGATGGAGAAAATCTCCGATACTGACAATTAGGGAGTTTACGAACCGACGACAGCGACGGCGACGAGGACCTCATTTAAAAATGCAAGCTCGCGCAACTATTTCATGGGGTTCCGCATTTAAAATGTGTAGTAACTGTCGAGGAATTAAACTGGTTACGAGCAGGTTAGAAGCGAAAGGTGAGAACTGAAAATTCATGGTCACATGCAAGCGTCCTTTGCAGAACCTGAAATTTGGTCATTTCACGTCTTTATTTACTAGACGACGGCAAAGAAATGTATCAAAATGTAAAACGCACGTGCAGAGCGTGCACAGCCATTGTTTTTGCTCACTAAACCTATTGTTTTGTAGCGTCGTCGTTGCCGTCAGCGTCGTCGTTTCGTAGGCTCCCCAATGTGAGCTGACGGTGCGCCCCCCTGCCCCTCCCCCTCAAAGTACCCTTCGAAACATACGTTGAAGTCGCATAAGACTGAATCAAGGACCCCTAACTGCCCTAGTTAACTGTCGCTCTGCCTGCCCCTATCGAGTGTCTGTAACCATGCCACATGCGGTGAAATGCCCCACTCATCTCACGCAAGTTGTGGCAGACCAAAACGTTGTGTGAAACGAGACTTTTTAACTCATTCACTGTGAACCATGGAAGAGTAGCTGTAAAGGGTGAGATTTTGGCGTTAACGAAAATCTGCGTGAACGGAAACGGAAGTGACCGAAAATAATGGGGTTGCGAGCCACCGCTGACTAACTGCAGTCTCTCTAAATCATATTCCGTTTCTCTACATCAGCCACTGCGTTCCGCAAAAGAGCAGCTTGTGTACTCTGGTTTCCTACGCCATTTAGTGAGTGAAACTGCTTTGTTCGCCATTATATTTTACAACACACACACAAGAACCAAAGGGACCGGGAACCACAACAACAATGTTTTTAGAACTCAAATTTCGATCAGGTTTGACGAGTTGTTCTGAAGACTGGATTTTGGCGCGAACAAAAATTCTAGGCATCTATTGTTTCCGTCAACCAACATGGTGGCGATGCCGTAACGTTGAAACCACCGTTTACGATGGAGTATAAAAAAAAAATGAAATGTGTGGCACATTACTCGTTCTTTTCCGCGAGTTCACCAGATCAAATCAAAACGGTGAACAACCGCACAAACTATTTTGAACAAACAATGCTGTTACCTCTGTAAACGCTTAAAAACAAAATTGCCGAAAACGAAGACGCCAAGTCTCCAAATGAAGGTTGGCAATAGAATGAGTAGGGGTTGCAATCCATGATATGTTAAAACAGCCGAATAGACCGCGCTGTAGCCACAGTTATTTTAACGTAATGACAGTTCCAGAAGCGAAGCCACTTTGTTCACATTTCCATGATGTCACTCTCATCTTCCGGAGATTCCACTGGAGGTGCCATTACCGCGGGCTCGTAAGTCCATTTAGGGAATACTCGTTTGTACAAAGTCATGCAGACAGTGTCCTGAGATTTAACAACACCGTCAAAAACACACTTCATGTGTCCATGTGTCCCTGCAGAACAATCAAATTTCACTCTTACAATTTTCTTCTACACAAATGAGATACTGGTCCTGGCTTTGGCAAAGAATAAGATAAGATAAAGAGCCGAAGAAACACTATATCTATGCGATCAAGAACTCCAAAAACCACAGTCTTTATTAAAGGAGCACGCTCAACCACTTTTCGCACCGTTCTTCTTGTTATTATCCGGGAACTCGTTTCTGCTCCTCAAATGCCGATCTGTCAGAAACACGTGCAAATATTCCAGCACAGAGATGGACGAGAACAGCTCCGATTCGATCGACGTAGCAAACGAAAATGAGCATAGTTGCCATTTTCGGCAATACAGAATATGCTGAATATGGCAGCTTTGCCTGCAATGCATTCTGGTTGAGCGTGCTCCTTTAAGACCAGCTGCAGAAAATATTTCTCAATATTTGAACAGGACCAAGAGTTGGCAACGAAACGAAGTGTTGGGGAACAACGAAAACAAATTCTTGGACAAGAAAAGTAGGAGGAAAATTCGTGCACAAGTAAGCACGGGGAAAACTGACGAGGGTTGTGTCGGTAAAACAATAAATAAACAATAACAATAGCAATAACAATAACAACAATAAGAATAGTAATAATAATAATAATAATGATCATAATAAATTCAAAAAATAAACTACGAATTCTACATTAAGAAAATAATAATAATAATAATAATAATAATAATAATAATAATAATAATAATAATAATAACAATAAATCCTAGTTGGAAGAAATTTCCCACTCACCCCTCCCGTGGGAGCTCAGAGAGAGACAAGAAGAACCGCTGGAATCCCGGAATGGTGTCGAAGGGGCCATCCCTCGACGAGTTCAAGAAGTCTGTCGAGGCCATTTCGATCAGTCTCAAAAGCATTAAAAGCATTTACGAGTTATCGGGTCAACAAAGTGAAGAAACTGGAGTTGCCTATCCCCGAGCAGAAAGACACGGAATCTCTGTCCAGTTGGGTAACTCGC
>BLFK01000923.1:623518-626018 GCA_014634185.1 Astreopora myriophthalma
TCTAGAATCTGAAATAGCTCTGTCAATATACATCCCATATCCAATTCTTATGAAATGGCATGAGCTTGTTGGAATCAAAGACGAGAGAGGAAATGAGTTAAACCACATTGACCTTTTAATTTTTGGATTCCTGGTCGATGGTTTAAATTAAGTAAGGAAAACGGATCAAGAATCCAAGGAAGATTGAGACGTGAAGCCGGTGCAGTTGTGAACAAATACACTGGAAAGAAAGTTGTTGTTTTCGCAATTAGACGCCAGTGAGCATGCTCCCTTCGTTTCAAGGGTAACCGCAGACACAAATCATCGCGTGAGCGAAATGTCCCGAATTTCTGGTAATGGCAGTCCATGATAAAAACAAAATGCTAAGAAAAATAAGACCGTAACTATATCATACAGCTAATAGTGGCTATCACTGGTGTTACAAAAGGAAACAAACAAAGCATTTACTTCATGGTAATTGCTTCTACACTTCAACATCTAATGCAGGAATTTGCCGAAAAAACAACTGACACCATTTTTTTTTTTTAATACTAATTCGAATTCACTGTTTCAGTAACGCACGTAAGATGATTTTGAAGCTTGCACGGACGGGCAGGGTTTTGTTAACTCGTTATTAATCACAGTACTTACTGTTCTCTGTCCTCGTCAACATCAATATTTTCATCGTATTTACTGTCATCTGTCTCGGTAGCAGCGACACTCACCTGCAAAAGAGGAACAAGCTTTTGTAATGCTTCGTGTACCACAGTGATCACCAGATATTTAATGTAAATATTTGTTGCTGAAAGCAATTTAATTAGAGTTCAGTTTCAAACTTACTGTGTCATACTGTTCATCATCGTCGCTCTGCAAAGAATAAAGCAGCTCAACGTCAAAATCAAGTACTAAAAATTACTGTTGCACTTTATACGCTGTACAAAGGCTAGCTTATTTGCAATTTTGGTTTCTTTGAACACTCTTCCTTTTTTTCCTTGTTAATTTTTATCTTTTCGCCTATCATATACATAGACCGCTTTCTCCTTTAACTTCTGCCTTTAAAGGGCCATAAAAGGTCGTAAAGTTAACATAACTTCATCTTGAATTACATAAAGCAAGACCCAAATTGTGACAAAATCCCTGTGCATTACCATGGCCTGATCACTATCACCGGCTTCTGCAGTTTCCTCATGAAACTCATCATCATCGTCGTCGTCATCAACATCAAGATCGTGCTCATCATCACTGTCTGCAATCCAAGCTGCCTGATAATCTGAAGTCCCTTTGGGGACCCTTTTAACGGTTTTCGTTTCTTCAACGGCCTCTACTGTAGATTATTTTCAAAAATACATGTATATTTACACTGGTCTATTTAATACTCAAGGGCCATCTACAGTGCAAATCTGAAAATGTTTCAATCAAGGGGATGGTCACAACATAACATTAACCTAACTGAAAGAAATGATTATGAAGTGCGGGTTGGATATCAATTGAAGAAGTGATCCTCACACTTTCTGGACAATTTAAGCAATTGTCTCGTATATGCACTTGAAAAAGTTCTGAAAGTTCTGAAAGGTTTTGTTGGCGACAATGACAGTCCACAACAGAGCGATTTGTTTGACATCCTTTTTTCGTTTTTTTTTTTTTTTTACCATTGGGAGTTATGTTGAAGATACACAGCTTCAAAGAAACGGAAGTAAATAAGGTTTACAATCCCTAACTGCATTCTTTGGGGACGGCCTTAAGAGCTTTCTTTTCTTCAAAGGCCTCTAGATTATTTGGAAAAAAAGTGAATTTATACTGGGCATATATTTTTTTTCTTTTTAATTTTCGTTTTAATACTCAAGGTTACCTAAAGGTATCACCTTTCGAAAAGGGGGTGGTCCCAACATAACAGTGACACATGGCTTCAAATTAATGGAAGTGAATACAGGTTAGTAATCCCTGTTAACTGCATTAGTCAGTTCCATTTGATAACTCCTAATACTGCAACACTGTCTGCAACACAAACGATAACGTGGAGGAAATCTACATCGCCGCTATGAAGAGCACAGCAACTACATGTACGTGTATTTCTAAAAAAAACCTGACTTCCAACAATTACACATGAATAGAAAATCCCTGGCCGGTGATTCTGAATTTAACGTGCAAGATGTGAACGTGCAACAATTATTACGTTTTAGCTTTAAATTCATCAGTGCGTGTTTCTTGCTGTCATCTTCTCCTACTTGGCAAGTTTCTCTGTGCATTGGGCCTAAAGATTCAAATCTGACCTTGAAAGATTCAAATCTGACCTAAAGTGTTATTATATTATTATCATTATGAATACCATTATCATTATCAATATTTTAAATTCCAGTTATAAGATCAAATACAGAACGTTTCACTTTAATTTCGTTAAGACTGTTATGGGGCATTCCTTTTTTAAGGAAGCGTGTCTGCAAATCTGACCTTGCGCTCAACTGTTATTACCGATCTACGTGACCGTACGTTTTTAATTCAATTCCAATTATAGAATCAGATC
>BLFK01000923.1:651577-669077 GCA_014634185.1 Astreopora myriophthalma
TCTGTCAAAATACTCTTTCTGAACTTGTTGCCTTGCTTCCAATGCTCCCTGAACTTCCATCCCATCGTAGGCCATTGGTGTAAGCAAAGTGCTCTTGATAGGAATTATGCTTCTGGTGCGACGTCCCATCAATAACTGTGTTGGTGAAAAACCCACCCCAGGAATAGGCGTGTTTCGCAACCCCAAATCAACACTACAAATTTCCCTTGGGGCAACACGAACAGGCTCTTTGACAGGCTCTTTGACTTGACGGTTTCGGTACTTGTAACAAATTTCTCACTTGGCTACTTTCTCTTTGATCTGCTCACATAATCCGGGCCAATAGACAGTTTCCTTTGCTCTGTTGAGGCATTTCTCGACTTCCAAATGACTGCTATGGATTTTGTCAAGCATCTCATTGCGCAAACTAGGGGGCGTGATAAGACGATCACCTTTCATGAGTAAGCCATCACAAATACACAACTCATTTCTAAAGTTCCAATAGTCTCTTAACTCTGGAGCAACCTTTGACCGATTCTCTGGCCAGCCAGTGAAAACCACTTCTCTCAATCTGGACAAGACAGGGTCACTATCGGTCTCTCTTTTCCACTCATCGACTTCCTCTTTCGAGATCTGCACCAGTAAATGCACTTCAAACTCATCGGTTCCTGACGCAGAAGCTCTCTGACTGGCACGGCTGAGGGTATCTGCAATAAGCAATTGATCACCCGGAACATACTTGACTTTCAGGTCATAGCGTTGGACTCGAAGCATCATTCTTTGAATGCGCAGGGGTGCTCTGGACAAAGGCTTCTTAAATAGACTCTCTAGAGGCTTGTGGTCGGTCTCCACGGTAACTTGCTTTCCATATTGATGAAACTTGTTGGTGCCAAATACAATTGCAAGCATTTCTTTTTCGATCTGAGCATAATTGCGCTCTGCACTGTTCAATGCTCTTGAAGCATAGGCTACTGGCTGTCTCCCTTGAAGCAAACAGGCACCGAGTCCCTCCGAGGAAGCATCTACTGAGACTGTGACATCCGCACTAACATTAAAGTACTTTAAAACTGTTGCTCGAATGATGCTAGTAATCAGCTCTTCATATGCTTTCTGTTGCCTTTCCGTCCAGTGCCACTCAACCGTTTTCTCTAGTAGCTCTCTCAGAGGCTGATTGATGCTGGCCAAATGAGGAATAAATTTATGCAAGTAGTTTACCATACCCATGAACCTTTGTAGAGATCCTTTATCATGAGGTACTGGCTTATTTAAAATGGCTTGAACTTTGTCTGGGCTAGGCCTCAAGCCATCAGTCCCAAATATACATGTCCCACATATTTGACCTCTTGCTTGTGGAACTTGCACTTTTCCCCAATGAACCGCAGATCAGTTTCCTCTGCCCTCTGCAGCACCTTCTCTAAAGTGTGATCATGCTCCTCTGTATTCGTTCCCCACACCAATAAATCATCAACAATCACTTCACATCCTTCTATGTCCTCAAACATCTCCGTCGTGGCTCTCTGAACGATTTCAGGGGCAGAGACCAATCCAAATGGCAACCTTTTAAACTTAAACCTGCCAAAAGGTGTGTTGAACGTGGTTAGCTAGGTGCTTTCTTCTGCTAAGTTGACCTGGTAGAATCCCGATGTCGTATCCAGAGTGGAGAACACCTTAGCCTCTGATAGACTTGCTGCTACTTCTTCCACAGTTCGTAGGGGATAATGTTCTCTCTTTACTGCCTTGTTTAGGTCCACTGGATCAAGACAAATGCGAACAACACCATTTGGCTTCTTCACTACCACAATTGGACTCACCGATTTGGTGGGCTGCTCAACTTTAGTTATGATGCCCATTCTTTCCATCCTACTCAGTTCAGCTTTCACTTGGTCCCTTAACATGTAGGGGATTCTCCTTGGTGGATGGACCACAGGAGTGACACCTTCATCAATCTTTATCTCATATTCACCGGGAAGAGTGCCAATACCACTGAACTGACCTTGGTATGCCTTGAGTATTTCGGGTTGGTGATTTTGATCACCACCACACCCTACAGTAAACAGTCTCTTAACCAGGTTCAACTCTGTGGCAGCCTTCAACCCCACCACTGGTGTGACATCTCCATCAACCACCTGGACCTCCATCACATGGTATTTACCCTGATACAAAACTACCACATCAGTCTTTCCAAGTGTTCTTATTTCATGCCCTGAGTAAGAGATACGCTTTGACGTGCTTTTGCCACTGCTTCCAATACCAGCTTCATTACAGACATTTTTTGGCATAACATTACACTGAGCTCCAGTGTCAATCTTAAATGGTATGGTACTGTTATTTATCTGCAAATTTACCTACTAATCTTTGTCTGTGCCTTGATTTGAGCCTATCGAACCAATACGAAAGGCTGCTCCCCATTAACACTTTCTTCATCAATGGTGTGAACCTCTTTTGTCGCCGCTTTGCACATTTTGACGAAGTGGTTTGGCTTGTGACACGCATTGCAAGTTTTTCCATATGCTGGGCAACGACCTCTCTTGTGGCGATATCCACAAAACTGACACAAATTCATACCTGATTTACCATCTCTCATAATCTCTTGCTCTTCTTTCTTAGTTCCTGATTTGTCCGACTCTTCAGATTTCACAGCATGTACCACTTTTTCCTCACTCAAAGCCCCGAGCTGTGCTGAACTGATTTCCCCTGCTCGGCACATGTCAATACAACTTTCGAGACTCAATTCGGACTCTCGGAGAAGTCGAGCCCTCACAACATTGTTTCGTAAATCTGTCACGTAGGCGTCAATCGACTCACCCTCCATTTGATTCCTTGAAAAGAAAAACAAATGTCGTTCAAATGTTAGATTCTTCCTTGGACTGCAGTACCTCTCAAACTTGTCCATTATTTTCTCGACTTTCATTTTATCATCATCTGCGTCCCACTGGAACGTATTGTAAACCTCCAGAGCCTCTGGTCCAGCCACATGCAGCAATGTCATCGCCCGACCTTTCCCATCTTTTCTTGCTAAACCTGAGGCGACTTCGTAAATCTCAAATTGCTGCTTGAACCTCCGCCAATTCTCTGCTAAATTTCCAGTGAGTGCTAAAGCACAGGGAGGCTGTAGCTTCTCCATTTTGTCACGTTTCTTCTGACACCATGTTAACACAAAAGAACGGCAACATGGCGTCCAGCATCTGTTCCGCGCCTTGAGAAAGACACGGATATGAGCCCCAGGCCAACCAACCAACATAAGCTGTCATTACAGATTTAAGGGTCACAGTTGCCTTTCAACACCGTTTACGAATATTTGTACTATCAATTAATATCGGTGGAACAAATGTGCATATCCGTGGTTGCTGTAAAATTGCGCGTCTCCAATTTCATTTCGCCTTCCAGTGAACTCGCCGTTTTCCAGAGCCGTTAACTATCCGTTCGGTAGCTGTCCGTCTTACGCAGCGAAATCATTTACTGCATCGAATTCGCTTTCGGTAAGCTATGCCGCGAACTACGACTGAGGGACACGAGCATGTGAACGTCGTTGCGCATATTTTCCTTTGGTGAAGTCACAATTTAATTTCTTAATTCACGAGTCTTTTCACGTCATTAATGTATTTATTTTTGGATTTTACAAAAACGGAGCAACCTTTTAATAAGCTGTATCATTCATGAAGTGTTCTTTTGCTGCTTTAAGTGAGCAAGATATAAAAAAATGAATGCTACAGCTGTCGGAAAGCTATTTACATGTAACGAAAATAATTTGAATATCCTTCACAAATAGGCCTTGTGCCTTGTGTGATCGAAAGCTTTTAAGCTTTAAAAACGCAAAATCTTCAAACTCAAAACCGATCCATTCGACCAAAAGTATCGACCGAAAAGGTCAGTTCGTTACGAAATCTTTTGGCATTCCATTTCGATCAGACACTCGGCGCTAGCTACTCCACATGTAGCCCAAGCTGTATGATCGTAAATTATAATGGCGTAAATTATAAGGGTTTGTATGGGGATTTACGAACGTGTTTTGGAGTCGAGGATAAAGGGCATGAATTGAACAAAAATGGCTTACCTTGTCTCCTTGATATCTTGCCAATGTTTGAGTGCTGTATTTTGCCCATTTCAGCGCGATTCAGTGGGTTTTAGGTTCGCTGTTTTCCTCTCTCTATATATATCTCCCCAATGTAGGTTACTGGAAGCGCGAGACTCAGCAGATCTCCGAATAATAAAACAGCCGTTAATTCGCCCCAAAAGCTCCAATCGTCTCGAAATTCCACATACAGCTCGCACAATAGCTCCTCTAACCACTCGCTTCCTTCATCGGACGAAAACGTCCGCGGAACGGGAATTTCACCCGGCAAAACTCAAGACGCTTTTCCATGGCAGACCTTCGAAACATGCTTGATTCGTCTGTTCCGTGCACCGACGCTTGGTCCCACCGGGTGGGCAAGTGATTTGAACCTGGAGGCCGGGCTGCTACGGCGCTTTTCCAACCGTCGGTGCACGGAACATAAAATTTTATTCCCTTGTTCGATTCGTCTGCAAGATGCGAGGACAGAGAGTGAAAAAGGTTCCTTTCTCAGATTAAACACAGTCAAACACCCCCGGGGGGTACTCCCTATAATGACCTATACGGGGAGGCTCCAGGGTCCCCCCCGGGGTCAAACCTGTGTTTTAAAAGCCAATAGCCTTTTATTAAAAGGACAGTAAGCCCCGCTGTTGAGTTCCTGTGTTTAGTATGAAAGTACCTGCATTAAGCTTAAACCTCTCTGAAGCGGACGTGAATTACTAAAGTCGTGGCTAACATGCCCATTTCTATTGTCAAAAACCAGTATAAAACGGTCTCCTCGCGACGTGCGCCCCCAGAGATGGTTGCGGACTTCCCGTCGCCCACTCAAGGCACGCCCACAGTCCAGACATTTACGGTGCATGTCACAGACACTGTCCCGTTGCGAAGGTTGGGTGACTTCTCGGAGAGAGAGTCCACTCGGGCCAGGCTCGGACATTTTGTAGCTCACCAGGGTGACAAGTAAGCAGAGAATGACTCGAAGAGCGCAAGAGCTCCCACTTTATAGACCTCGAGAGACCTGTGACACGACCCGGGTGGACCAATTGTGGTCTCGCCCCGGGCCTCTCTCGAAAAAACCCACCTGGAGGGGGGATAGGGAGGTACCCCCTCAACAGACGCCTCTGGACCATGTGGGTGAAAAGACGCTTGCTGATTGGCGGAGGGCCGGTGTGTTAAAGGATGGCCGGCGAGCCCCATTGTGACTTGTCATGCCGTACTGGGATACCGCCAAAAAACGGGCGCAAGTCCAAGCCTGGAAAGCGGCCCAGAAGCCGCGGCACCGACAAAAGCACGCGGCCCAGCATTATGCCACGGTCCAACGTTGGCGCCAAAGTCATCCCGACGCCGTACGCACCCAGAAAGCCCGTGCCCGGCTTCATCGACGTCGAACCACCCGTGTGCCAGGTCGTACTGGAAGTATGTCCGTTGGCCCAGCAAAAGAAAGCCAAGCTATTGGCCCGTCGTCGTGCAGCACCGCCGCCGCCATGTCCACGCCATCGGCCCAACCCCCTGGTTGGTCCCGTCGAGCGCTGAGCCTTGTTCATGGCCTGGAGACGCGAAGAGAAACGGCGATACTTCCGCCGCGTCCGAGCCGACCCCGAACGTTATGCAGCCCACCTGGCCTGGGGACGCAAAAACGAACGAGTGCGCCGTCGACGTCTCCAGCAGACGGACCCTGAACGTTAGGCTGCATTTCTGGCCAAGGAACGTGAACAGAACCGAGTGCGTTGCCAGCGGTGTCGCCAGCAGGTCGGACTCCCACGTCACATTGTCTCACGGGTCCCTCGGAGCATTCAGGCCACCCCTGAACGGGTCGTCCTTCCTCCACTCGTCCCCAGTCGTGTGTGCCATCAACGTCCTCCAACCGATCCCACCCGTCTAGCCCGCCAATGAGAACAGAACCGGAAATACCATCGGGTCTACTATCGGTGTATCCGAGAGGAGAACTCCGAATGTTATGCGGCCCGCTTGGCTGAAGTACGAGAATGGGAGAGGGCCTTCCGCTGTCGCTGTGATGCCAACCCCGAGCTCCGGGCCGCTCATCTAGCTCGAAGACGAACGACCGCTCGAGAACGTCGTTGACAGACCCACGAACTCGAGACCACCGAGGACTGCGAGGCCTGTGGCCTGTGCCGGTGTTGCAGGGGCTTTGCCACCCTTTGGACCCCGGCCTGTGCGAGCCGTTTGCGGGAGTGGGAGCAAACTCGGCCGTTTCTGCACGCCCAGGCGGTGCTGGGAGACCTGCCCGTCGACGAGCCCCAAGAGGACTCGAACCTGGACGCCATGGCCACCGCCCTGGACGAGGCCTGCCGGACCCTGGACCGTCGCACATCGCCTCGAAAGAGGACTCGTACACCCCCACAGTATGCCGAGTCGTCGGAGTCCGATGCCGTTGAGGAGGCGCTGGATCCCGCCCAGCAAGTCCTGGCCCGCATTCGGCGTCCCAAGGCCCGTGCGGACGCCCGTTCTCGAGCGGCGTGGCTTCGACCGAGCACGTGGACCGAACGTTGCAAGCGGTACAGTCCCTGGACAAGACCCATCAATTGGATCGGTTCGAGGCCCGATTAAAACGACAAGACACGGTCCCATCTTCACCAACTTTATTAGAACGGGTGGCCAAAGCTGACGGAGCATTGTTACACTCGTGGGATGGGGGGGACACGACACCGACCGTCCACGTCACCCCAACGTCCTGCACGAACTCGAACTCGCTTTGTAAAATTTTTGTCAAAATGTTACAATTTCAAACGGGTCTTGGCTTGCATGATTTTCCTGACGATGGCTTCGGTCCACGTCTTTTTCCCCGGGAGGGCCGTGATGGCATGGATCATCTTACGATCGGCCGCGTGCTTGTCTTGCAACGTCTTGGCCTTGGAGTAATCGATGTCGTGCACTTTGGCGATCTTGTCCAAGCGATTGATGTCCGGATTCCGCGTTTCAGGCGTTTCTTAACATGCGTGCCAGGCCCCATGTACTGATACCCCGGCCAATGAAATTCCAAACTAGTCTTGCCCAACCATTTCTGCACGTCCAACCCCCACCCGCACTGCCTCGGGGTCTTTGTCTTTTTGGGAGGGGACGCTTGGGATCGCGTCTGTCGTCGTCGAGCCCACGCTCTAGTAGTCGGTGCCATCGAGTTTCCAACGCGTCTTTTTCCCTTCGGCCCACCCTTCCCACCTGGGCAAAGGTTGCAATCGTCGGACTTCGGCCAGCGTCTTGGCCTGGTGGGCACCACGGGATCTTTTTATAGTCTCGTCCGCACTGGCCCGGGTCCAACGCACCTCTTCCAACAATTCGCCTGTGGGTTTTTTGTTGGCGCTCGGGCGGCTCCGTTTCTTGGGTTTGAACCCAGTGGCTTGCATTTCTTCCAACAAGCCTTCTTTCATAAGCCAAGGCCGCCCTGGCACCGTCTTCGCCCCTTCTTTTTTCACGGTCGCTACCTTACGGGTCGGCCAGGGGTTGTCATCGCCACGGCCGCTCGTTGTGCATCGGCGGCCACCGCACGTCCTCGAGGGGTTTCGGCCGCATAGACCATGCGTTGCATCCATTTCTCCAGGCCGAGGTGGTCATATCAGTGTTGGCGTCGCCACATCCCCTTCAGCGCCGGCAGGTGGCAACGGGGCTGTGAATTGTCGCAACCGTTTGGTGGTGCGTCGCAAGGCACTGGATACGGGTTTGACGCGTTGCAAGGGTTCGGAGGCCGGCAACGACGCATCTGTCAACAACCGGTGTTCCTTGGCCCCCAACCGTCCCGGGCGGGTCAACAACGGATTCTCGCCCACCGTGCCCTTGTAATACTGCACCAATTCGGGCAGTTCCTGCTTCGGAATGACGATCATCTCTTCCATGCTTTCTCACGGCACGTGACGGGTGCATGCGCCGCACAATTCCACTGGCCGTCGACGTCCAACAAGGTGCGACACGGGTCGCAGTAGAGACGTTTCTCCAACTGCATCTTGTCGCACAGCACCTTATTATACTGTTCCAAGACGGTCGCATAGTCCCGTTGCCACCGGTGCGTTTCATCCCACAATCGAGTGTTCTCCGCGTTGGCTTCTTGCAAGAGTTGCATCACGCTCCGAAGGGTAGCATGCATCGACACGTGTCGCGTAGACTCGTCCATAATCCTGCCCCTTGCTGTGACATCAACCATGCACGTCGACGTTTCAACGAATTCTTGCGTCGACCCACTTTGCGCAACACTTTTTATGTTTACAGAGCCGGGCCATCAAAGGCGGCGACATGGGTATGTGTTTCTTCAACAGGTTCAAGACAAATTCGCTGACGGCGTTGATCTGGTCGGCATTGGCATGCTGCAACAGATCGCGTCGTGTCCCCGGCCCCCGCGCCAGCCGGCAGGGTCCCTCTTTTATGAGCGTTTCCAAGCATAGGTGCATCCGTCTTTTGGGCACGGGCCACTTTTTCCACGGCTCGGAAGTCGTACCGTTTCTTTCTTTCTTTCTTCTACTCCGACGGCTGCTGCTGCTGCTGCCTCTGGACGACGGGGACACAGCCGGCATGGGCAGGGGTCGTTGCCGAGGACGTTTGTTGCCCCCGGTCGACCGGGCATTGATGCGAGCGATCCGGGTGGCTTGCGTGTCCGAAAACGTGGTGGGCGACCCCACGCTCACTGCGGCAGCGGCCATCTGGCGTACCGGGGGTGAAGGGGTCGCGTGCCCAACGTCAAGGGCGGTGAGGGTCATGGGGTCGGCACTGAGGCGAACAATTCATCCAATGTGGTGGGTTGACGGAGTGATGCGTACGCCAGATCCACGTCGGGTTGCGTGGTGGTGAGCTGTCGTTTGTTGGCCACTCGGTCGTGTTCGGCAGCGTGGACTGTGTGCCCGGAAGTGGCGCCCACGCCCACAGGATCCCGCGGGGCCATCGTTTCGAGCATCCGGAGTATTGCGAGTGAACGTCCGCGTCCACCCTTCGTCCTTTAATACGTTCCAGAACACCTGGTACCGATTGTCGGAGGCCGGATGCAAATCCAACAGCATGTAGCCGTAAGGCCGTTGCGTCTGGCATTTGTAGACATCCGGCCAATGCGTGGGAAACGCTTGCATCAACAGATTACGCACGCCCAATGGATCCGGCGGGTGCTTGATAGCCACCACGTAATGTGCACTGCGCGAAATGGTCTTGGCGTATTTGCTTGGTGGAAACATGTCTTGGCACAGGTACACCAACGTGATGTCTTTGGTGAAGAGATCCAACACGCGTTTGTCGTTGCCTCCTTCAGCCATCAGGTCGTCCAACACTTACACGCCGTGTTGCCCTGATGGGAATCAAGCCGTCAAGTCCGACAGTTCCACCATGCGGTACGCCACCGCCGAGGTGTCCGTATGAGGGACTTCGAACAATTGAAAATCGTCGGCGTAGGCAGGCTGCGACGCCCCGTGCAAAGGCAGGGCCATCATCGTTGTCGTCTTCGTGGTCGTTTTCGTCATCTCACGCCACTGCCTAGTTGAGGAATGGCCCGACGTGGGCGATGGGTGCTTCTTTCATGCAGTTGGGCCACCAGGTCGAACCCTGGCACGACGGGCGCTCTCGGCCAGATGCGTCCGCCCTGCTGCATCGACAAACCTTGTTCTCCCACCCGTGTTCTCGGTCGGGATCTTTTTTCAACCGAAGAAGTCCGCCACGCGTCGTTGTCGTCGTTTCTTAGCCATGCCTCCCACCAAACCTTGCGCTTTCCGTTTCACCTTTTGCTGTGCTTTCTGTTTCACGGCTTGCTGGGCTTGCCTTTTAAGCGTTCAGGTGGTCAATTGCACCATGCTGCGGGGTCCGCCCAAAGCGTCCAACCCCGATTTCAACAACGTCTTGACCCCCGACAACAAGATGCCCCCCAGATTGCAACCAGTGTGATCGGGCGTGTACCACATCAGACTGGCCTCCCCTTCCATCCAAGACCAACCCACTTGCACTGCATTCCAGTACTTGCGTCGTAGATTGTCCACCACCACTTTCACGAAGGATGCCCCATCGTGGATCGTTCACGGCCTGCCACGTCCTTGATGTGCGTGTTGGCCCAGATGCCCGGGCGAGTCAGGCGTGTCCGGTCTTCTTCGAACGAAAAGAAGTAAGCGATCAATGTGCCGGGCGGATACACGTGCAACAACTTGTCTTGCCAACTCTCGGGTGAAGCCTCGTCGTCGTCATTGTCGACGTCGGGCACACTCAAGCTGACCAACCCCGCCACCCACCGCCCGCCTCGCAACCAAAGGGGTGGGTTCACGTGGGTTCGTCAGTGTCACTGGGCAACATCACGTAAAACGTGTCCATGGTCTCGGTCGGGCCTGCTCTTCTCCGGGGCACTTTATACAAAATACACCGTGCCTCGGCCTTGACGTCGGTACTGGACTTCACGCAACAGGTCCGTCACTTGACGCCCCACGATGTTGCTGCCCCCGGCATTGCAGTAGACGTGCAAGGTGCGCGTCGTGTGGCCCACCACCGTGCGAAACGCATTGTTCAGGTTCTGGAACCGCCATTGGCAGTTCATGCTCAGCACCAGATAGTGGAAGCCAAACTGATTGGTACGCACCGTCCACCAGACGGGTCGATTGGCCGAGTCGACCAAGTCTTTGTTCGGCCCGACCATGGACGTGACATGGTTGCTCGGAAACTCCATGCACAGGTTGGGCCCTAGGATGAGTCCCGCGTTTGGCCTTCTTGAGCAACCACCGCATCTTGAGAGCCAATTTCTGACTGAGGATCAGGACGGGCGTGCTGACCCCGTTCATCTTGGTCTGGGTATTGTCGATGATCAGATCGCGGTGGGCGCTCCGTTGTTCCCACCGAAACGTCACGTACAAGTGTTTGCCGGCCGTATCCTCGAACCGGCTCCCCAGGGCGCCCGTCGACACCCTGGTACACTAGATGGCATCGACGATGGCTTTCAGGAAACTTTCGCTATCTATCACCGATTCCAATGTGGCCATGTCGACCATCTTCACTTGCTTCTTGTGGGTAGCTCCGCCCCGTGGATACATGATGACGTCTTCGGTGTACCATTTGCTGTAGGCTAAGTACTCGTCCGGCCCCACCAGCTCGTACAGATTGACACAGGCATCCTGCAAGGACAGGCTGCTCAACCCCACTTGCCATCCCTGGACTTTCAAAAGCAACGGGTGCGGCAGCTGCACTTTGAACCAGGCCGCCGTGTTGCCGGTGAATTCGGCATTGCTGGCGCCGCTGGGCAACGTCACGAAAAATCCTTCGCTCATCCCGGGGTCTGCAAATCCTTCTTGGCCACCCAACTGTCGTACTTGCTCGGCCACCCTTTACAATGCACCAAGACCTTGTTACCGCTGCGTTTAAGTACTTTCTCGATGTGGAACAGCGCATCGTCATCCACTTTCTGCAACTCCTCCTCATAAAACGTGCCTTCCAATGGCGTGCCATCCATCTGTTCCACCTTGTATGCGGGCACCGGCCCCAGGTGCACATCACCTTTTCGGTCCAGCCGGGCAACTAGCCTTTCTTGAACGGACGGTGGTGTTGGCCCAGCCGCACGCGATCGCCCACTTTCGATCTCGGGCGCTGGGTTTTGCCCTTCAAACATGGGCCGTACAGGGTGTGCCACACCTCGCTCTCGTTAGCTGGGGTCACGTCTCGAGGGGCCCGGCCGGCATTGTACCCTTTCACCAACACTGGCAGCACGTCGTCGAACCATAACTTGTTGGCCGCTGTGAAATACCGTTACATGCGCCCTTTCAAGGTCCGATTGAACCATTCCACTACGGCCACTTTGGCATCCCCGTGCATGGAAAAATGATGGATGTTTTTCTGTTTGGAGAGGGTCTGAAACGGCCGGTTGTAAAATTCTTTGCCCCAGTCCGTGTGCAACCGTTGAGGCCACCGGCCTCCTTTCAAGATGGATCCGAAGGCTTGCACCAAGGCAGCACCCATCTTGGTCTTGAGTGGACGAACCCATGCGTACTTGGACAAGAGACATCCACCAACGTCAACAAGTACCAAATGCCGTGGTTGTGACGGGCCAACCGTTGCACTTCCACCAGATCCGCCACCCACTGTTCATTCACGTTGAACACGAGGACCAGCAAGGTGGGAAACCGACGTTGTTGAGGTTTGTGCAACTTGTAGGCCAGATCGCCTTCCAAGGCCGCTCGGGCCCGAGGCAGCAGTAGGCCTTGCGTGTCGGCGAACTGTCGTACGCCTCCCAACGTGCCTGGCACCGACGGATCAGGTCGCGTGTGCCATCCACGGCGGTGCAGCCCGACAGCTTCGGGATCCCGTCGTCAACACCGTTCACGGTCCGGGTCAGCACGAAATGATGTTGGTTTTAAGCAAAGTACCCGAACACGAACCACGCGTTGCGATCCACCTCGTACAGGAAAATGGATTTTTCGCGTTGGCGCGCAATGGCCACGCTCCAGCCGGTGCCGCCTCGCACCATTACGCCATCCATCTCCAAGAAACCAAACGCCAACACCGGGTAGGCATCCTTGACGATGTGGTGGTTGCGACTCAGCAATTCCCACACAGGCGTCCCTAACGATTCATCGGGGTGTGAGGGTCGTACTCGGCACAAGGCTTGCCACCCTTCTTCCAGGGCGTCATGCGTCAAAGAAGTCACGTCTTTCTGGGTGCAAGGATGCGACGGTCCCACCACCACGTGGCAAGGGATGCCCAGTTGACCCGCGACACCTTCCACCAGTGTATCGGTGCCTATGGCTCCTCCCGTCAGCAGACACAACTCCGTCATGATCACTCACTCACAGCAAATGAACACGTTCGATTTCAAACACAACTTTTATTGATCATTTTTACATCAAAAAATAAACGTTCACGGGTGGTCGGGTTCCACGGGACAGGCGTGCCACGTGTCTTCCTCGAGATGTTTGGGGGTGTAGAAACAGTGTCTGTACGGTTTACATTCCGGACAGTCGGCCGGCATCCACGTGCGGGCCCTCTTGTAGGTGCTGTGCAGTTCGTCAAACTATGCCAGATCTTTGTCTTCTTTGCAGGTGTCGCTCAAGACGCGATCCAACACGAAAGCGCAATGCACGTGCCACAGGCGTCGTTCCTCGGCTTCTTTGTCTGCTCTTTGACCAAGCCGCGTTTGCACTTGGTGGGTGAGACGTCGCCATTCTTCGATGGTCTCGTGGAAACTCCGGAACTGGTTGCGCAGTTGTGCCTGGACCCCGTTCGTGCTCATGACACGCCTCTTGCACTTCACTCAATTGGCACTCCAACCAAATGATCGGCTCATGGAGGCAGCGGTGTCCGGTCTGGTGCTGGAGGCTTCGGGGCACTGGTTCGTCGGCGTCGACGATGTCGCCATTGGTAGAGTGGCAGGCGGAGGGACTCTGGGGGTAAATGCATGACGTGTGGTGGGATGATGCTGGGGACCCGTTTCCGAGCATTCCAAGGCGTTGGCCAAATCTTGGAGCCAATGCCAGTAGGTCTCGTCGAGCGTATAACCCGCGGCTAGACCCCGTCGCACACGATCCAAGGAATAAGCTTCTTCAGTCAGATAGGAGGACGAATCGAGGTCTTGATAGTAGGCCTGGTAATTCAAGTGTGCCAGAGGGGACGTGGATGGTCGACTCTTAAAGGCTCCTCCCGGGCCGCCCAGCCCGTCAGGATTGCGTGGGAGGGTGTCGCGTGCAGGGTCGTTGTCTCCCACTCCATGGGCACCGGGTGGATCGGGCACTACGGCTGGGTCGGTGGACTCGTCTCCCACTCCATGGGAATCCACGGTCGGGCTTTCAGCAACGGACTCTGACCTCTTCGACATGACCACATGCTTTTGGAGTGGCCACGCCGCGCCCTCTCCCTCTCTTAAAGGGGCGTTCCTTACCCGCTCAGCCTGCTGGGACCTCCACGCACCAGCACGTGCGTGATGGGGCATGTGCTCTGTAGTTTTACGGACTGCCCGTACTTTTCCAACTCCAACGCATGACCTGTCGGGTCCTCCCATTGGACGGCGATGAGGTCATCCCGTCGTGCACGGCGAGCACAGACCCTGGGTATAAGAGGGTCGCACCGACTGGCTCGGTGTCATTTGAGTGTCTCGACACAGTTTAGCAACATGATCTCTTGGGAGTATGGTGATCTGTCTCCGGCCAAGTACCTGTGCCCAGAGAAGAAGACCCCAAAGACCCCACCCAAGAAGATGGACCACCTGTTGGGCACGTGGACGGATTCGTTGAGGCGCCGTCAGAAACCTGTTGGTCAGAAAGCCCGCCAAAAAGCGTCTGCCAAACGCCACGCCCAAGGTGGTCAGCATCTTGAGTTGAGTGCGCGGTTGAGCAACGACACCACGCCCTGGGATGCGGGTCCGCCTCCGTTCAAGAGGACCCAGCCGGCACCAGTGCCCACTACCTCCGAGCCTAAGGTGGCCAAATTGGACACGCCCGAACCGCAGACCTTGGAGAAGTTGATGGCCAGTGTGCCACCCCCAGAGCCAGAGGGCGATCCATTGCCGCCGCCGTTGCCCACCCTGCCCGTGGTGGCTGAGGCACTGTCGCCATACTCGCCACCCGATTGGGCTCTCTGCTGCGGGTTTCTGGAACCCCCCAACAAAGAGCCATTGCCGTGCGCTCCTGTCACACCCCAGACCCAAGAAAAAGTGGAGGTGATGGAAGAAGGACCCGCGTGGCCCAAACCGGTGTTGAGGTGCCCCATCTATGACTTGCCCCTGCACCATGACGTCTCACACAAAGGTTGGTGGTACGTCCAATGTGTCAACCAACAGTGTCTCGTGTGAGTGGGACTCGACAAGGCTCCCACGTTGCTCCAGGCCCTCGAGTTCAAGTTTCATCCGGACATCAAAGAGGGCCCCTTCTTCTGTTACTGCGTTCAACCCGCCCGGGTGGCCATGGTGCAATGCCCCACACCCAACCAAGGACGCGGGATTTTGACGTGCCGTCGCTCCCACGACCAAGAATGCGACTTTTTTCAGTGGACCGATCGTCCGTGGTCGCCCGAAGTCCGCTTGCGCCGCGTGGCCATGTTCGACCCGCCACCCCTGTTCATGCGTCATCGAGCAGCACCACGTCCTCGTCCGCCTCTGGCCCGAAGACGTGTGGAAGAAAGTGCCGTCGCCCGTGATGGAACGTCCTTGGTTAGCGTTTCCGTCATCCCCCAAGTGGGAGAGGTGTTGCGAGTACAAAGACAAGTGAGTGCGTGCGTGGGTGTGCGCGCGTGGACTTCTACTCCCCTTCTACGCCCACGAGAGCTTGCAGGCCGTTTCCTTGGGCGAATTGCCCGAAGACCTCCGCACCTTGTACGAACGTTACAAGACGCCCGAACGTCCTCGCGTGGCTTTTGAGGGTGGGCATTACGAAAAGGACTTGCTCAAAAGCTTGAACATTCCCTGCTTTGACTTAGAACAGTACGCGTGCCCCAAGTTCGACCATCTGACGTGCTTGACCACCGTAGCGTCCTGTGGCCATCACGACGATCCCGACCATCATCATTGCCCAAGGGTGGAATGCTACCATTTCGTACAATGGATGCGCGGGGCTTTGGGACGCCAGAGAGACATGCGTTTTGTAAACGTGGCGCGGGCCAAGCATTTGGCCAACCCTTCATTTGTTTTGTTTGTACAAAAAATAATTCATTAAATTGGTTGATCATTTTTTCATAATTGTTGGTCATTGCTTTCGTAGCATTTAAGGTGGGGTCTGAAGAGACCCCGAGGTGGGTCCAGGGATGGTCCGGATCTGAGGGTGGGACTGAGTCGGGTCTACTGCGGGAAACGGTCTGGGTCGTTGACGATAAAGGGCATGTGGATCATCGGCGGCACCGGCTCCAGGTACAGCCAACGGTTCCCAAAGGCGTGAAACATCCCACACCGAATACAGCAGAAGAACCCGGGGTGAGCACGACTGGGTGGGTTGGTGAACTGGATGAGGGCCAGTATCTTGAAAGGGCCGACGGACAGCCCGTTGAGTTCCTTGACCACTCGTTGCATCTTCTCGCGGTGTTCCATCGTATATTTCTTGTCCATAATCATGGCTTTCATCTCGGGTGGGAGCACGTCCCGATAGGTCTCTATGTTGGGATTTGACGCTTCTCTCAGGGCGTCCTGCCTTTTATCGAGTGTGTGCCGACCAATTGAAGGGCTGCCTGATTTCACGTGGCCTAGAGGGGTCTACTGAGGGGATACATACCCCCTATCCCCCCTCCAGGTGGGTTTTTATGAAAGAGACCCGGGGCGAGACCCTGATTGGCCTGCCCGGGTCGGGTCACGGGTCTCTCGAACGATGGCACACGTCTTCTGTCTGATGAGGTTTTGCCTGGCCCAGTTTGGAGAACTTCACCGACGGAACTGTTCTTGTCCCCACAGCCGCGCCCACCTGTTAAATCGGAACCCACTGAGTGCACCCCCCTTGGACGCTCAGAGTAAAGGACGACAGACCTAACCTCAGTGCTGCCAACGCAGACGACGGGCTCTCCACGGACGACGGGACGTACGGGTTCGTGTTGCCCGACACACCCCCTTACACGGGCGGCGAAGAAGAGGAGGAACCAGGCGAATAAAATGTTTTGTAAAAATTTTTTTTTTAAATCCAGGGACGGGGACTCACTCGGAGTCCCCTCACGTTCCCGTTTGTAGTCAGGTTTTTTTCATTTGCATCAAAAATTCGCTTTTTAAATTCCATTTTGAGCGGGATTTCCGGTTTTCGGGGACCCTCGGCTCTTCGTCGGCTTTTCCTCGGCTCTTCCTCAGCTTTTCCTCGACTCTTCGGGGATGCCCTTTGGACCATGACGTCATTGCACACGTGATTTTGACTCTCTCCAGACCTCTGCATGCCCATATATGGTCATCGAGTAGTAGGGTTAACCCCTCTCGACCAATCAGCGTGCTACGGCCCTCAAGTGACCCCCTTTACTACTATTATAGCCAATTCGTCGCTACGCGCCTCGTTGGCTATCTATCATCTCATATCCAACGCTCGCTCGTGGAATAATTGTTAAGTAGACAATTGATGCGATACGAAACCACAAACACTCGAGTTCCGGCGTAATTAATTGCTAACTGAAAAATGGCTGACATTTAAGAAAGAAATGGCTTGAATTTCAACTGATAGCTGAGAATCCAGCACCGTACAGACCTTGAATTTTTTAAGAGCGGTTTGCAGTCGAGTATCGAAATTAATCTACGCAGAAGCCCATAACCCGGAGCGTACAACTTCATTATACTTGTGTCACGGCGTTTTCACAGACCAAGCTATTTTTAGATTGATTTTCCCGCGAATTCAGTCTCCCACCGGAGCCTTGGTGTCCCACAGGAACCTTGCTAGCCAATCATAAGCCTCGCATAATTAATTGCTTGGACGCGTGAGGACTGGAACTGAACTTTTCGTGGGAAAACATGTCTATAAATAGCTTGATCTGTAAAAATGCCGTGACATAGCCCTAGTATGAAAGTTGGGCGCTCCGGGTTATGGGCTCCTGATGTACGTTTGTTTTGGATTTGTCTGTGATTGGTTA